>OZ035837.1:15942546-16363232 GCA_964034765.1 Knipowitschia caucasica | reverse complement strand
CCTGGCGTATTTGCCTATCCTATACTACATCTATAAAAATCAAATCCTGCACATTTCAAGCATGACAATAGACAGGTGTATTAACATTTTATTTTCTTGATAACGTAATGAGGTGGACTGCTCCCTCCCAAAGAGGGTAGTAGAGCATTGTTTTTGTTTTTCGCTGAGCCTGCCCCTGTTGTTGGTGTGACACAGTCTCGGCTCCTAAAGCAGCAGGAGGCCCACACCTGATCGGAGGGAGCCAAAGGGTCGTAAAACCGGCCACGGCCACAATTGTTGATTCTGGTTGAGATAAGGCCCACTTTTACGTGGCGTTCAGACCGCAAACGCTGGAACGCAGCTTCCACGCACACTGGACGCACATTCTTTAAATTTCAGCCGCTGGGGGGCGGAGGCGGAAAACGCAAGGCGGAAGTGGCGGGTGGCTTTGGTGCTAACGGAGTGAAGCTAGCAGCTTTTTGTGTAAAGTTCTTCTCCAAGAATACAGCTCTGCAGCACCTCTGTGTCTGAGACCTTCCAGAGCTGTTTATCTAACAGCAGTATGTGTCCACAGAGGTGCGCCATAAGTTTGTTTTATTATCAAACAGTACTTCCTGTTTCCAGTCACAGGAGAATGAGAACTCAGGCTGGAGGCATATGTTCACAATCACTGTGTCCCCCATTGTGAGTCTTGGTTTAATCCTGGTTTAGTCCTGGTTTAGTCCTGGTTAAGCTCCTGTTTTGGCTGTTTTACAAGTACTTTCAGTCTGCTAGCTAGACAGCCACTGTCTCAATGACCACATTGAGACAGTTCTATGATTGGTACTGCACGTTCGACCGGCGAAATAAACTCAACATTGTTTATCTCCAGCCTGCGTGCTACTGCACCTCTGCCGCGCAGTCTGTTCAGACATGTTTCTCCCCGCAGTCGCCAACTTTCACATTCTATATTGCTTGTGATACACCGTTCATGTGAGCGCCTGGACCGTGGTCAAGGGACACAGGGGAGTGTGTTGCTCCAGGGCCAAAGGAATGCGTTTCCTACGGGGGATTACTCCTTTCTGTTCTGACCCTCGCTGTCACAGTGTGGTGCTATTTCACTAACACTTCAGACGCTCAAGAATCGTTCTTTCATTCTCATTAATTCATTTCTCAGCGCTTATGCTCTTTACTCCAAGGCGCCGACAATCCAGGCCACCTGGCCTAGTTTGTTTGTAATAACCTATGTAACCATGTCTTTAGAATTCCAGATGGACTCCTCTACTCACAATTCCGCTATAATGATATCAAGAATACAACCAAAGAAGTGCCATAATCACTACCAAGTCAAGACAAATGTCTTAGCCTGAAGTCAAACCGAAAATTGATTTATACTTTATACAATGTATGTAAACTGTCAGTTTCCATTGTACAACTGAACCTTCGCCAATGGCTAGATGTTGATATGAACCAAAACACAGCATTGTTAAAACAACACTTTAACACTTGTGAGTTTGTGAGAGAGTCTGCATAGCCTTGTATCTGGCGATAAGATACTGTACATATCACAATACATACTGTAGACACGATGCAATATATCCTGATTTTAAATGACAATTAAGCTATAGTGAGATGTGTCTCAGTCGAGAGCGGGAATTAAATAACAAAAATTATAAAAATTAAAAAACTAAAGTAATCACAAGGACAAATATTGCGAAATTGCTGAGGTGTTAAATATTTAACTCATTGTGTCCCATTGACGCACAAATACGTCAAAGCAAATAGTAACGTCGTGTGCCATTGACATATTAATCCGTCAATTGCCTTTTTCGCTATTTTCACGTTCCCAGATGTCTATTGTATCTAATATGTATGGGGATGACTTGAGACCATATTTTATCGAGCCAGCAGGTGGCAGCATTGCTCTCTGAATGGTTTGAAAACATGTAGGTGCACATGTTGTGCCTCTTTTTTCTCAACTTTCTGGTGATTTCTGGTGATTTCAGTAAAACTTCCCTCTACTCGACGGAGGATTACAGGGGAACGAAAAAAGCTATAAACAAAATTCTTTTTGCTGAGGAAAGTAGACAGTCCATTCTTTTAGAATCTGGTGTCGGATTTCAGATAGTCATAGTACACAATATTCTGTGGGTCTTTAAAAATCAGTAAAAATCATCAGAAATGGCTGGCACTGTGGGAGTACCTGTTCTGAAATAGGCTGGCATTCAATCCTAATTCTTAAGGTTTGATAGAACTACTATACACGCATTTATGACCTCCTACATTTCATTAAGTTTAATAAATTACTCCGCTAGGGACAAACAAAGGTTGTAAACAAAACCCTAATAATAATGCAGCATGTTCCATTGAACATTGTGCACTTACTGCTGTTTGTGAGTGAGCTCAGTCTCTTTGCTGACCAGATCCTGCTTGAGGTTGGCTAACATCTCCACAGACACGTCCACCTGGCGGGACAGCTCTGTGGCTTTGTCCTCCAGGTCCTGCTTCTCCTGGCTCAGACGATCACTCTCCTGTTTGGCCCGCTCCAGCTCTGAGCTCTTCCTCTCCAGCTCAGCCTGCAGGCGACCAACCCGAGCTGCTATTTTCTGCTCCACCTGAGGGACATTACAAAAGCATGTGGGTCTGTAAAATTCCCCATTCAACGAAATAAATACTGTATTCCTGAGATAATGACATCACTTGACAATATATTAATTTTGAGTGTCTGTGTATCACAAAGTAAAAATGGTGTGGTTACCTCTTCAGAGAGTTTTTCCAGTCTTTCATCCAATTCCAGCCTCTCAAAGGCTCGTGCTTTCAGCCTGGCCAGTCCCTCTTCATAAGCAGCCTCTACAGCACTGGCTGCCACATTTGCGGCTACTGCTACAGCCGTGCTGGGGTTACCGTGAGGACCAGGGTCTGTGGATGCCATGGCTTGCTTCATAAAAATTTCTCCCAGGGGGAACTCCACATTGGGTATATAGCGAGTTGAACTGTTAGAGTGAGCAGGAGTTAGACTGAGGTCGTCTGCACAGGGAAGTTCACGACATGGAAAATGTCTCTCCTTCAGGGCTGAGGGTCTCAGGGGCTCAAATGGGTCATTGTTGTTTGGGGTGATGAGAGCACCTTCGGCCACAAGGGGCAGCAGAGCAGCAGCGTCACACACACTGTTGGACTTTGACAGGACGTAGAGAGTCTCATAGGTGTGATTGTACTCCAGGTGAGCGCGAAGGGACGAGAGGCTTCGAAAGCGCTTGTGCTCCCCGCAGCGAGGACAGCGGTAAGGCAGGTCCAAAGAGGCCATTACGTGCAGTACGGTCAAAGAAGAGAGGGGGCGCTCACGCAGTGTAACGGTAGCGCCAAAATGAGAGTCCAAGGGTCGAGTGCCAATCAGATCTGTTCATGGTGAAATCAGAAAGACCTCAGCGAATCAGCAGAAGAAGAAACCCAACGAGTCCAGCTCGTTCAAACAACCACATTAAGTGGAAAAGATCAAGGGTCATTTTGGGTCGCACTGCCAAGGTCCTGAAACAGATCAGAACATGTTCTGTTAGTTTAATATGTCAACATTAACTTTGAAAACATATTTAAAACAAAAGAACACATGGAATGGGACAAGCACTACACTATAGTGTCCTTAATTCTACAGAAGATAAAGAAACAGAAACATGCGACATGCTAAAGAATTAGGAGTGGTAGATCTTCTCTCCATTCGAGCAATCTCAGCAGACTGCAGGTCAGTGACATGATTGTTAGTCCTAGCAGCGTCGTGAGACCTGCTCCCTCCACATCAGAACTTGTGGTATTGAGTTAGCCTCAGGATCTGGGGCTGTCTAACCACACCCACAGGTTATAAATCTCCAACTCACTGAGCTTCCATTGTTATTTGGAGAAGAACAAAACGTCGGGTAAACCTGCTAACTGACGTACAGATGATGGGTGAGTAACCTTCCTTTGTTTTGACTAACCCCTGTATGACTGAGAGCTTACACAGAAACAGTTAAGAATTAATTTCAAGATCATGTTAACAGTTACATTGTTCAATATTTGCATAATTTGTAACTTTTCTTGGCGAGGCAGACAGGTTGCGTCATCAGATTAAACCATTGCACAAGAAAGGAAAATATTTTATTTGGACATTCATTCAACAATAGGTGTTGAGTGAATAGCAAACACCTTTTGGTTACTATGTTATTGTATATCTCTACCATTGTCATCCCATGTTCTTTAAAAATTAAGAACAATGAGGCAATATTTTGAGTATATCCATGTGTTTAGTGAAACTTGATAAATGGGCAGTAAGTAGTAATATTTATCCATATGTTCAGTCCTCTTGGAATATGAACTCTCAATAGCTAGGGGTTAAATAGCAGAGTCTCTGAAAATGCTGGACAGTGAATTGGCCTGGAGTGGTGAGATGGATCCATTAGTAAAAGTGCTCTGAGCACCAACTTTAGAAGCACAGGATCATCCTGATCATTGCCCTCTACTCTAGTCCTATAATGCAAACACAACTGTAATACAAGCTGGGGATTACAATGACAAATTAGATTTACACTTTTGTTTTTTCCTAGATTCATTCCATCCCATCCAAGCAGGCCCCTTTCACCTTAGCCTATGGTCAGCACTAGATCATATACGGAATCGGGACGCAAGCGGAAGTAAATATAACAAACTACCTATTCATGCCTAAACTTAACCAGCCATTCCCATAAAATAACCCCAACCCACCCTTAACCCTAACCATAACCATCTTAATCAGACGCCTAAAACTTAACCAGTCACCACTTAAGGACTTTTTAGTCTAAACTAATTTGAAAAAAAGGATTGTTACTTCCGGTTTCGTCCCGATTCCGTATATGATCTAGTGCCGACCATTAGCCTATCACTAGGTGCTGCCAACTTCCTGGCCAACCAATGCGGGGCCGGAAGTTTAAAAGCGCTTTTACAAACCTAACAACCACCACCTCCCCACCTTCTCTTCGGCCTTCGAGTGCACTCTGTCTTCCCAGCTAGCCCTTATGCCCGAAACAGTACCTAGGCCCAAGGGGGGATCATAAGCGGCACACAAGCCATGATCTTCACAAACCAAGTGCCGCAGCTGGGGTCTCCGGTGACAAACAAACAAATCAATAAATCAATAAAAGCATTTTATGTCTCTGTGAACTTCTCCATATTGAATTGATTGTAAGAAAGTTATGATGAGGAGTTATTACAGACCCTTTAGTGCATATTTTGTTTTAAATTATCATTATTGTATCATTATGATCATTAACACTCTAATTGGTCCAAAGATATCAAAGCAATCAATCATCAACTTTTGTTTGTAGAGTGCCTTTCCTACACAACATCAGACATACTGTTACTCATTAAAATCTACATGAACATTAAAAGATACAATTAAAATCCCACAGGGCATTAAAAACACACAATAAGGTAAGAATAAATATCAAAAATAGAACAAATAAAATCACACAAGTACTTAAAAATCTTGAGATATTAAAATCACACATGGGATAAAATCATTAAAAGCCACAGGACTATTCAGATTCAGTTGTATGCACAGCTAAACAGAACTGTTATTAACTTACTGAAAACTGAGTGAGAAGGGAATTTTATTGTAGATTTTCACCAATTTCCACCATGGACAACATCTGATGCATTTGTCAGTATGGTTTAAGTCTGGGTAATACTTCAGAAGTATAAACCTGAATGTGGCATTACTGACTTCAGCTGGACACTAAGCCTTGGCATGAGACGAGCAACAACCCACACTTGACCAATAAACTAGATATTACGACTTTTTACCACTCATATAAATGTTGACTTGTTGAGTGCTCCGTTTCAGTTAATTTACAGTTGTAGCTCTGTGGACGTAGGGGAAACATGTATCAATATGACATGCTACTGTGAGCTGATAATGCCTGCTTGTTGCACGTCAGAAAAAGGAGAGTTTCTGTGACAGGACAATCTCACAGCCTCCAAGAGATGGACTCCTCACCTGACAGCAAAGGGCAAAGCCTGCAGGCCCGCACACGTGTCTTTGCACACCATAAGAAAAGGCGTTAAAGATTAGTGTCAATTCAAAATAGTAAGTTACGAGATAAAAATCACAGATGATATGCACACATACATGCATATTTTATGACACAGCACCAGGGAGCCCTTGAAGAAGTATTAGTATTCCAGAGTGAAAATCTAACGTTGACGAGGTAGCATTTTCAAAGTCATGAAGGACAGGGCTGGGATCTGACCGAGCTGATGGACAGGCGTGTCCCTTCACTCACACTATTGATCCAGGCAGCGGCACACAGCTTTCTCTCAGTTCACACACATCAACAAAGCTTCTCCCTAGTGAGAAGCAGACCATCTACAGACATTTGGAACTAAAAAGAGAAATCTACTCAGAGATAAGTCTACTTGTTTTTGAACAATTGACAGCTCGGTGATGTGAGGGAGTATCCCAGAGAAACTTGTGAAGCAATTCTGGAAATCAATGGTAGCAGTGCAAAGTAGGCAATTTGGTCACAATGTTTAGGTTTTTGTTTCTCCAGGGTGTACCCATTTTAGTTGGCAGCAATCTACACATCAGTGGCTGCATAGTTTTTGTTGAGGGGACAGTAAATGTAGACTGTTAAACAAGCTGTAAACTGAAAGACATTAGTCACATCAAAATTTATTTGGGTAAGGGTTGTATTTGTGGAAATGTGAGGGGTGTACTCACTTTAATGAGTTATGAAGTTTTTGCTTAACTCTCGCAGAGGGAAGTTGATTTCCTTACTTCTGCCATCCAATTGCGTGTGTGCTTGGACAAGTTGGTAATACATTTAAATACATGAATTATTGATCTATAAGGCCCATAGGGTAGTTAACATTGTGATTTAAGGACAATTGTCAAAGCAGACGAGTCGACATATAATTTCCCAGGTGAACTGAATAATTGCTGAATAACTAGGGACACTATAATAACAAGCCTCACACTAAAAATATGTCTGTCCATTAACGTCACGTATACAGAGTATGATCCAACATGGAAAGGCTAACTGGTGCAGTGCAGTTATAAGAAAGTCCGTTTCAAAAGGTAAGTTTTGCTCTTTCTGTATGTACTTGTGTATTGCTTATCCTGGCAAGACTGGACCAGCTTCACCAAATCTCACCAAACAACTACACACCTAATCAGTCAGCGGTTTTTCAACCCATGTGCCACCAGAGCTGCAGCTCAAAGAGTTTGAGGAGTCTCATGAGATTGTCATAGTGAGCATTACAGGCCTTCCACAAAGGCTCTTTAACAGAGTGTTCAAAATGAAAGCCTTCTCCGTAAGGGCAGTTTATAACTGAATAGTCCATTGTCAGGTGCACAGTAGACCTGAGAGGAGCCTGTCACGCTGTAGGGGTGGCACTAGGGCATAATGCAGTTTGCACGCAATGAGCAGTGTGATTGATGATTGCAAACGGGAGTAACCGTATTTAGACCTGAGGCCATTGCTGACAGCGCCTGCTCATATCTGCAGCGCACATGGATCAGTGTGGAGTGGAGCCTCGCTGTGTAAAGTGGGTGTGGACCAGCAGCATCACCAAATGTCATTCCAATGCGATGGGCGCTCAGTGAACAATGAAGGATCACACGAGCAGAGCAGATGCCGGTGAACATCACAAATGTGCTGATGGCAGCGGTGCCCAGGTGGAAAGAACACATCCTGGCATGTGCATGGTTTTCTCCAATTCAACAGCACTAGCTCAGAGCCGGACTTCACGACGTTGCATAAATTCTTCGCACCGGAGCAGCCAACGATACGACCCCCGACAGCAGACGGAATGAGTGCATACCAAAGCCCCTATCGCACTCCGTAATGTCTTTACTGTATCCGCTCATAGAAAGAAGAAATGTGTCTCACTCACCTCGCAATCTTCTCCCCATTTTTTCGCTCGAGCCGAGACGCTCCTGCGCGTTGACGTCACACAGCCCTGTGCTGCAGAGCGGCGGCCTGCTCCTCCTGCAGAGCCGAGGACGCACCGACAACACAACACAAAACCCACAGAGAGGGGAAGAGAGCCTCATGCCCGTGGGAGTGGGTGTGGAGGCCCGGGACAGACCTGGATCATAAACATAATCACCCATTCATGAGACCCACTGCTCCTCTGCAAGATGTTGAGGTCCAATAGCTGCTATTAATATTATGCCAAGCTGTATACTAGCTTATATCATTCTAGAATATTCTGAGAATGGAAACAATGGTATCACAGTGTGAATAGGCATTTGTGAACTTACATAAATTGTAATTTAGCCTTCCCTGCAAATCTGAATGACAATAATAATGCACTTACCTATGGGCTACTTTTAATTTTAGTTTTAGCACAGTTTATAAACAAAGCATTGAAGAAGATGAGCCAAGTCTGGGATTGCGTCTTTAATTCAGACAGAAGACATGTTTTATTGTCGATGGTAGAGACAGCACGAACAAAGCACACGAACACAGATACAACAGAATGCAAGTGTATTATACAGAGCGGAGGCATGGAGACCTCCAATCAGCAGCTGCCACGGTGCCATGTAGCTTGGCCTTCAGATAGACAAAACAAGGGAAAAGTACTGGCTTCTGCACATTGATAGAATGATGAGTTTAACTTTAACAAAAGTTGCTTCAAAGTGTTATGAAATCTCACAGCATCTCAAAGTTTTAAACAAAACAAAAGAAAGAAAATTCTAACTAATCACAGTACACTCGGGTGTAAAACGCCTCGCCTGTCTCACATCTTCTGGGAGATGAATCTGAAAAACAGCCTCCCCATATTTAGTTCTGACTCTGGGCACCAGCAGGAGTCCAGTCCCTGTGCTCCTCCGAGTCTGGGTTGGTTTATAGGTACTAACATGTCACTAATATATTTTGGCGCGAGGCCATGGAGAGACTTGTAACAAGCAGAGCTTTTTTAAAGTCTATTCTCTGAGCCACAGGAAGCCAGTGCAAAGACCTGAGGACCGGACTAATGTGGTCGTACTTCTTGGTTCTTGTCAGGACTTGTTACAGTTACAGTAGCAGTCTACTGTACAGTAGCCCTCTTGAGATACAGATGCATGGATAGGTATCTCAAAGTCTGCTTGAGACAATAAATTGTTATTATTGCAAGGTTTTTAGATAAAAAGCTGATGATGTTACTGATGTGGCTGTCAAAATGTATCTCTGAGTCCATTATTACTCTTAGATAAAAGATTTATGAAGAGAGACTGGATATGACAAATTATGCTCTCTCTCTTGGTGACCAAGAAAAATCATTATGTTTAGCTGAAGGAAGTTGTTTTGCATCCACTCACTGGTGAAGGTCCTGCAGTCGTCTGAGGGTCATCTGTGTAGCTGTGATAGGACACTTTGTTGCTGCTTATTAACTGACCTAACGGCATCCTGAAAAGATTGAACAGAAGAGGTCCCAGGAGACACAATTTCTTATCTCAACTAAGAACTTCCTGTCTTCTTGATAAAACAAACCAACTTAGGGCACTGCCAGCAACACCCAACTAAGATTTTTAGCACAGGTTCGAGTTCTTCTCAAAATATTATATCTCGCTCACTCACTCAAAAGATTTTTTCAGCTGCATGGTAACTTGGAGGTAGTGGAGACACTATATGCCAGACAAAAACCACCATCTCACAGGGAGAAAGATGCAGCAGAAGCTTGAATGCAGCGGTAGAACTCTGTTATAAATACTAGTTACTGTAATTAGATTACTTTTTAGGTGACTAAGTAATGTAACATATCACTTGCACAAAACCGTCTCCTATACACAGTTCTGACATGGAAAATGGAAAATCCTCTTATATTGATCCACTGAATCGTTATTTCGACTAAAGTAACCCAAGTATGCTGCAACTAAACGTGTAACCTATTATATTGTCCACTTTGACTTCCTTCAAACCAATTATGTTTTGTTTGTATTATAGAATATAACCTCTTGTTCAACGACGTTGATGATGTTTTAAAGCATCAACTTAGCCTGGTCGTGCCACACCATGGTACAAATTACATGCAGGGAAATGATGATTGACCAGAGTGCACAGATGGCTAAGGCCAGGCTAGCATCAATTAGACTATAGAAAAAGTTATTGCTGAAAACATTTTCTAATATTTTGGATATGCAGGTTATCGTTGACGATGATGTTGGCTCAATCTAATTTAATTGGGAGCTGTAGACATTGAATTTCTTTTTCAAAGCCATCAAGACTCTCCACCATCACAAATAGTCTTATGCTACCAGTCAATAAGAATGGGAAGCTGAGATTCAGGGAGTCTCTCAACATTTTTCCAACGTATTGAAGATGATGATAACATTCTCATTATTTAAATCTTCTACGTTATTTAGTTCAAATAAATGAAACCTCTGTCTCTTACGGCATACGGCTCTGGTTACAGTGTTTGTCCTGGTGTCCAGGTCTTTCTGTCAGTCGACTTCATGCCTGTCAGTATCATTATAAATCATTGTTCAACACCACCAGCTATGATCGATGGATTTTTGTGAAACTGTGACAATTACTGTAATTGAATGGATACTTGTATTTTCATTTGTATTTTCACGTAAAATGTAAAACTTGTACAATTCTGTTCAAATGAATTGGCTGAAGTCCAAATTGTCCAATGCTCTGCGGTTCATAAGCTCACATAATATACCTGAATTGACTGCGGTTCAACTCTTTAAGAAATAAATAGGCAAGGCAAGGCACGTTTATTTGTATAGCACAATTCAGCACGAGGAAACTCAAAGTGCTGAACAAAATAAGAAAGCATTAAAATCATAAATAATCACAGAACATTAAAAAGAAAGATAAAAATATAAAAACCCTCAGTTGTTTGCACAGCTAAACAGAACCGTTTTTAACCTGGTTTTAAACATTGTCAGAGAGGAGGCCTGTCTCACATCTTCAGGAAGACTGTTCCAGATTTTAGCAGCATGAATCTGAAAAGCAGCCTCCCCATGTTTAGTTCTGACTCTGGGCACTAACAGGAGTCCAGTCCCTGTGCTCCTCAGAGTCCGGGCTGGTTCAGACTTGTACACAAGCAGAGCTGTTTTAAAGTATATTTTCTGAGCCACAGGAAGCCAATGCAGAGACCTGAGAACTGGACTAATGTGGTCGTACTTCCTGGTTCTTGTCAGGACTCGAGCTGCTGCATTTTGAATGTACTGCAGCTGTTTTACAGCCTGTTTGGACAGACCTGTGAGCAGGCCATTGCAGTAGTCTAACCTACTGGAGACAAATGCATGGAGAAGATAGATAAATAGACTACGCAAAATGTGTGTAATCTATTATGTACATGTTTTCTCTCATAAAAAACAGTGTTGTCTTGTTTCATGAGAATGTCTTATTATTATCATTGTCAGGAATGTTCCACAGTGCTATCAAGTTTATAAACTAATAATCAGTGCTCAGAGTAACTGATTTAAAAAAAAAAATGAAATATATTACAAAATAAAAAGAACTACAAATATCTGTAATACTGAAGTTACATGCATAATTAATGAATATATTCTTGTCAAAAAAACGATCTGCTCCTGGAACAGCAAACTGTTCTAGGAGTGTCCAGTAAGCAGTGAAAATGGCCATGGATCAAAACCATAGACTGTATTTACGGTCAGGCACTGTGAGTGTGGTCACGTGACCTTTAGCAACGGAGAAATATCATAAACATAGGTTTCAGATTTATGAAGAACAATAAAAATAAATAAATAATATGAATAATTTGAGAAGCGTTCAGTTGTAAGCTAGCGAGGTGAGTGGTCGGCATGGTCGTTGAGGAGCTGAGAGACCCACGTCCATGACAGGTAAGCTGTTGTTCAGACCATAGACAGCAGTTCAAGCGGTGTCTGTCTATGTCCAGGAAAACCATAAAGCTGTTTAAAAAAATAAAATAAAATAAAAATAAATTAATATTTTATATATAAAAAAAATTGAATTAAAAATACAAAACAATTATAATAAAAAAATAAATAAAAATATATATATATATTTTTTAATTTCTTTATTTATTATAATTGTTTTGTATTTTTATATATACATATATATATATATATATATATAAATAAAAAATTGTCCACTCACCTTTGGCCCTCCGCGGGCGGTTATCCCTCTCTAAGCTTGGGTCCTCTACCAGAGGCCTGGGAGCTTGAGGGTTCTGCGCAGTATCTTTGCTGTTCCTAGCACTGCACATTTCTGGACCGAGATGTCCGAGGTTGTTCCGGGGATCCGCTGTAACCACTCTTCTAGATTCGGGGTCACTGCCCCGAGTGCACCGATCATCACGGGCACTACTGTCACCTTTACCCTCCAGGCCCTCTCCAGCTCCTCTCTGAGACCTTGGTATTTCTCAAGCTTTTCATGTTCCTTTTTCTGGATGTTACCATCGCTTGGAATTGCCACGTCCACCACCACGGCTGTCTTCTGCCCTTTGTCTACCACCACAATGTCAGGTTGGTTCGCCATTACCATTTGGTCGGTCTGTATCTGGAAGTCCCACAGGATCTTTGCACGCTCATTCTCCACCACCTTTGGAGGAGTTTCCCACTTAGACCTTAGAGTTTCCAGCCCAGACTCTGCACAGATGTTTCTGTACACTATGCCAGCCACTTGGTTATGGCGTTCCATGTAGGCCTTCCCTGCCAGCATCTTGCACCCTGTGTTGGATCGTCTCAGGTGCCTCTTTGCACAACCGACACCTTGGGTCTTGTCTGGTGTGGTATATCTGGGCCTCTATCGCTCTGGTGCTCAGTGCCTGTTCCTGTGCAGCCATGATGAGTGCCTCTGTGCTTTCCTGTAGGCCAGCCCTTTCTAGCCATTGGTAGGACTTCTTGAGATCAGCCACTTCTGCTATGCTCCGGTGGTACAGTACATGCCGTGTAGGGGCTTGTTCTCCTATGATGGGCTCTCCTCCAGCACCTCCTCATCTCGCCACTGTCTGAGACATTCACTGAGTACGTCATCCGTTTTGGCCTTCTCCATGATGTAGTTATGGAGTTTGGATGTTTCGTCCTGGACAGTGGCTCTCACACTCACTAGTCCTCGGCCTCCTTCTTTACGGCTTACGTACAGTCTCAGGGTGCTGGATTTGGGATGGAACCCGCCATGCATGGTAAGGAGCTTTCGAGGTTTAACATCCGTGGTCTGAATCTCTTCCTTTGGCCACCTGATTATTCCTGCAGGGTATCTGATCACTGGCAGGGCGTAGTTGCCCGGGCCTTGTTCTTGCCATTGAGCCGGCTTCTTAGGACCTGCCTTACTTGCTGGAGGTATTTGGCAGTTGCCGCTTTCCTCGTCACCTGTTCGAGGTTGCCATTTGCCTGTGGTATACCGAGATACTTGTAACTGTCCTCAACGTCTGCTATTGTTCCCTCTGGGAGTGAGATCCCTTCTGTGTGGACTACCTTGCCTCTCCGAGTCACCATCCTGCTACATTTCTCGAGTCCGAATGACGTCCCGATGTCATGGCTGTAGATCCTGGTGGTTTGGATCAGAGAGTCGATGTCTCTCTCGCTCTTGGCGTACAGCTTGATGTCATCCATGTAGAGGAGGTGACTGATCTTTGCTCCGTTCCTGAGGCGGTATCCATAGCCAGTCTGGTCAATTACTTGGCTTAGAGGGTTGAGGCCTATGCAGAACAGTAGTGGGGACAGAGCATCTCCTTGGTAGATACCACATTTGATGGTCACTTGTGCGAGCGGCTTGCCATTTGCCTCAAGGGTGGTCTTCCACATTCCCATCGAGTTTTGCAACGAAGTCCCTTAGAGCCCTGTTGATATTGTACAACTTCAAGCATTCCATGATCCATGTGTGTGGCATTGAGTCGTAGGCTTTCTGGTAATCAATCCAGGCTGTGCACAGGTTGGTGTGTCGCTACCAATGCTCTTGGCTAAGGCTAATGCTCTTAGCCGCAATGATGCCTGACATGAGCTTCCATGTTGTGGAGAGACAGGTTATTGGCCGGTAGTTGGAGGGGACTGCACCCTTGACAGGGTCCTTCATGATCAGGACCGTTCGCCCTTCGGTTAGCCATTCTGGGTGAGTCCCATCTCTCAGCAGCTGGTTCATTTGTGCTGCTAGGCGCTCATGGAGTGACGTGAGTGTCCTTAGCCAGTAGGCATGGACCATATCAGGGCCAGGTGCTGTCCAGTTTTTCATACCTGAGACTCTTGCTCGGATGTCTGCCTCTGTGATGGTAACTGAGTTCTGTTCTGGGAGGTGGCTGTGCTCCTCTCTCAGGGACACCAGCCATTGTGCACTTCTGTTATGTGCTGCATCCTTTTCCCATATGTTCTTCCAGAACTGTTCAGTTTCCAGCCTCGGTGGGTCTGCTCCCCTGTTGTTACCCTGCCACTGAGCGTACACCTTCGCAGGTTGTGTTGCGAACAGCCTGTTCACCCTTCTGGCTTCATTCTCTTTAGTGTACCTCTGTAGGCGGCTGGCCAGGGCTTGGAGCCTTTGTTTGGCAGTTTCGAGTGCTTCAGGTATGGTCATCTGGCTGTACTTTCTGGGTACTGGTCTTTTCATTGCACCTCTCTGGGCCTCTGTTAATTGACTCACTTCTCTCCGAGCCGCCTTGAATATATATATATATATATATAAAAAAAATTGTCCACTCACCTTTGGCCCTCCGCGGGCGGTTATCCCTCTCTAAACTTGGGTTCTCTACCAGAGGCCTGGGAGCTTGAGGGTTCTGCGCAGTATCTTCCTAGCACGGCACATTTCTGGACCGAGCTCTCCGAGGTTGTTCCAGGGATCCGCTGTAACCACTCTCTGCATGTAACCTCTTTGGCCAGGGTACCTCGAGTAGTAGCATTCCAACAGAGCCCTGTTATCGGATCACGCCCACTTTCGCCTTTTTTCCAGTAGCCCACTTTTCATCAAGGTGCTCTGGTTCCCCAGCACCTGACCATGGATGTATTATATTAACCTGACGCAGACCTTGTTTGGCCGGGCGACGTCTGAGCCAGTATCTCATTGCTTAATGTGTTAATGTGCTCCCGGTGGGATTCGAACCCTGGCCTCCCAGGTCCCAGTCCTGCGCCCTACCAACTGAGCTATCCTGCGCAGAACTGTGTATGTATATATATATATATATATATATATATATATATATATATATATATATATATATATATATATATATATATATATATATATATATATATATATATATATATATATATATTAGGGTGTTTCTTATTTTTGAAGATTCGATTTTTGCATGGGCCACCCTGCCATTTGGTTCATTATCACAAAAAAGTAATACCCTATATATATTTATTTTTTTAGAATGATTTTTAGGGGTCGCTACCGACCCTACAGTATCATGTGCATGTGCTTTGATACTACTGCAGCCAATTCTGGGCCATGCAGAATTTCTGGCTTGCATTCTTCTAGAGCAGAAGTTTGGGAAAGATATGTTGTGGTTGGCATGTCGTCATCACATTCTGGAAATTATTTTGGAAGCAGTAGTTTTGCTGTGTCTCGGCCCTTCAAGTGGACCTGACATACCACTCTTTAAAAGATTTCAGAAAAGTTGGGTCTCAATTGATTCTACAAAGTACCACACAGCACAGTCTGATAAGAACGGTTCAAATGCTCTTACCGATATCACTGATGAAAGAATCGTCTTTTGCAAAGATCAACTACAAATCTTTCAACCTCGTGACGACTACCGAGAACTTTTGGAGTTGTCTATTGTTTTTTTGGGAGGAGTACCTTTGAGGGGCATTTCATTTAGAGCTCCTGCCGGTCTACACCGTGCTCGCTGGATGGCGAAAGCTATTTATGCGTTGAAGATTTGGATGTTTAGAGACCAATTCAGGTTGACAATAAGAGAGGAGAAGGGAATAAGGGATATTTGCCTTTTCACGGTTCGACTGTACATTACAGCCTGGTACAGATCTCCTGAAGCAACCTCAGCTCCTAGACTTGATCTGCAGCTCTTGAAAGACTTGGATGCCTACAAGACCCAGCATCCTGAGATCTCGAAAATTGCTGTGAAGAAGTTACAAGGGCATCTCTGGTACCTATCAGAGGAACTTGTTGCTTTAGCTTTTTTTGATGATGAGGTTCGCCCTGAGACGAAGGTCAAGATGGTCCAAGCATTGAACAATGTTTCAGATCAGATACCTATGAAACGGGCTACTGTGGACTGCTCAGTTATCCAAGAAAAGAAGCTGGAGGACTTTGTCACGTTTAATATACGAACATTTTTCAGCATCACAGGACTTCCATCACACTTTCTTCAAAACAGTGTGAGCGAATGGGAACAGGATGATGAGTTCAAGACTATAAAGTCCACTGTTCGAAGCATGAAGGTTGTCAACGACATTGCAGAACGTGGCGTAGCACTAATGGACGAATATAATAGACTACATACAAACAACGAAGAGCAAAAGCAGTTCCTGTTGTTGGTAGTTCACAAATATAGACAGAAATATCCTGACAGAAAAAAGACAACTCTCATGAGCGATTAATCTTAGTACAGTAACTATTGTCCTAAATAAACCTACAATCAAAGTAAAAAAGCATGTTAATTCTGTCTTTTAATAAATAAGTAGAAATGCAATGACAGAAAATGGAATATTTTTAATGCATGTAACAAGTAAATAAATGTGTACCAAGTAAATGAGTCATTATCACCAGTCTCCATCAGTTTTATGATTTTTTTTTCCTATGTTAATGACTACGAGCGCATAGTAAAATATGCCTTAAATTTCAATGACTGGTAGCACCCAGTAAAAATGTTTTTTTCCCCTTGAAATTTTTACACATTTATTTTCTCACCAAAATGAACCATTTCAGTGGGTGGCCCACTGAAAAACAATTTTTTTTTTTTTACCCCAAATAAGAAGCACCCTAATATATATATATATATATATATATATATATATATATATCCTGTACACCCACAGGAGAGCCTTTTGACTACAAAACAGACAAGATTTATATGGTTTTCAATGGGAGCAAAACGGAGTTGCTCCATCTCTGCTCATAAACTACAGACAGTAATGCGCTGCAGTGCGTGTGTCTATACTTTATGTCAAATGTAAACGGTGTAAACTTTGTCGCTAACTCACCCTGTGTTTTCATCACGACTCGGGCACATGTGAAAAGCACCAGCTCACAGCGCCGCACCGCAACACGGAGTCGGGGTGCGTTTACAGACGGTGGAAACCGTAGGAATTTTTAGATTTCGGCAGAAAAAGTGCGAGAATACAGGAGGGAGGAACTTTCTCTCGTCGCGTTTTAAAAGAGAAAACAGATTCCAACGTTCATAGTGATGTCTGCCGTTCATGACACATAAAATGAACTAATTCACGTTCAAGTTCTTTTTTTGAAAATGTGTTGCGTTCAGTTCAACGTTCACGAAAAAATGAGCGTGTTCAATGAACGCGTTCTTTTGAACTCGTTCATATCCTGGTCATAATTTTGTCACTTTGGTGCAAATTAGTTGAAAGTTAAACTTTCTGCCTAAAACCGTCTGTGAGGCGCCATCTGCTGGCGACCTCCTGTATCACTACATTTGAATTTTGAATCTGGCGCCTGAGACCTGACGTCAGCAGCCCCCCGCTCCAGGCTACGCCCATTTAGAGGAAGATTTGAACAGGAAATGTGAGTGACGTAAGCTCCGAGGAGCGGGGGTGAGAACCACTTTAAAGAAAACTGAAGGATTTAAGAAGAAAAAAATTTTAGGATGACAAGGGACACTAAAATCCCCAGAAAATACGAACTTTATGAAAGCTGTGGGTTCTCTATCAGGTTCTCTGTCAGCTGAGGTCGAGCTGTTTTAATTTACATTGAGTTCTATGGGACTTTTTCTGGGTAGCCCTCGTGAATTTAGTCTGCAGTACCACAGCGCCCCCTGTGCCCATGGGTGGGATAGCTATAAGCTAGGAAAACACTATCCAGTTATAATTATAGTTCCATGGTTGTGCCATCATGTATACATGATCTATTATAATAACTGGATAGGGTATTACTAGCTTGTAGCTCGGGGGATTCTCGTGGTACTGCAGACTAAATTCACGTGGGCTACCCAGAAATTGTCCCATAGAACTCAATGTAAACTAAAACGGCTTGACCTCAGCTGACAGAGAACCTACAGCTTTCATAAAGGTCGGATTTTGTGGGGATTTTAGTGTCCCTTGTCATCCTGAACTTTTTTTCTTCTTAAATCCTTCAGTTTTCTTTAAATCCACACTTTAGTGCCACAAACTCTACTCGTCTGACTCTTACTCCCGCTCTAACTCCCGCTCTGATCAGCAGCTCTGATTGGTCAGAGCTGCCCCTATGTGCACGTGCATGACAGCCACGCACGCGTATTTGCCGCAAAGCATCATGGGAGCTCGTCCACTGCGCAGAACCGGGAGGACCAGACGATGCCCAAAAATAGGCGAGTTCCGCTAATCTCTCAGGCTCGTGAAGTCAGTTGATTCACTGTTTTGCCAAAGCCAAATTCATGAACAGAGCAGGTCGGAGCATGAGTGGGTTCATCATGGCTCCTTGAAGTTACTAACAAACTTTTGGCACAAACTTAATTTTGATATATTGATTTGATATATTTTTTCATTTAGACTGTAATTGTTGCTGTTTGAATAAATAAAAACATCTTAGATCAATGTTGTGTTTTTTTCTGCATTAACAAAAATGCTCCTCGCTTTAGATTAGGGTACTGCAAAATAGTGTAATAAGCAGTTTATTAACGCATATTTTAGTGGCCTATTACCACTATTACGTATTAATAAGCAGCTTATTAATATCTGTATAGGCATATTGTTAGTGGCCTATTAACATGGTATCGATAATAGTTTAATAAGCAGCTTATTCATATATTTATAAACATATAAGTATCTTACTAATTACTTATTAAATGCTTAAAAGCATATAACTAGAACAACATCATTTAGAGAATAGTGAAATGATCAGCTTATTAATATGTTTATAAGTACATATAAGCAATCTATAAGCATGATGCTAATGTCTATTAATACCTTATTAATACTTAATAAGCACACCTTAATATAAAGCGTTACCGTTTTATCTTATCTTATTAAAAAGATAAAATAGTAACCCTAATGCACTAGGGGTGTATTAAAGAATATATATGTAAGAAATGTACATATTTTTTAACTAGATACAATATTGTTATTTGTAGTAAATTATGTTTGTCATAACAATGGTTCATCTTTAATAAATGAAAATCATCAATGTTGTTGTAGTGGCTAACGATCTTTAGTTTATACTAAACCTTAAAGTTTAGAAGATGGTATTGATATGTATCATATCGGCTCTCAGAAACTCAGTCCTAATGGGTCAAATTAATCCAATGAACAAATGTCCATGAGCCTCTACTGTCTCGTCCTTTGTTCTTCAGCGGAAGAAAAAAAACAATTTCAGTCTTCTCTTTGGGTGTAAAGTTCACTAATTTGCAGAAGCAGTGACGCTGGCTTTTGTCGCTGTCCATGGTGCTGAAATAATATCTGCCATTTGTTACATCTCTGCTTTCTGAATCACAACACTTTTGACTTCCCCTTCATATTTTCTTCTCATTAATACTAATACTTTTTTTTTTTCTCCAATGAAATAGAAAATCAAATCTGGTTATTGTCAAATGTAATACTGTTACATACTATATGTTGCATAAGATAGATACTTACATTATGTGTCTCAGTTTGTTCTTTTTTTTAAGTGCAATTATAAATAAACAGTTATATCATTCATGAGCAGCAGAAACAGACATAAACAATTTCCCAAATCTGGCATCTGGAAGGTGTCGGGTTTATTACTTTGCACTCTGTTTATTTATGCTTTTAAGAATCCACACTTGCTAATCCACCAATTATCCTGTTTTTTGTATCTCAAAGGAGGAGGGAAATTTACAATTTTCAAAACAAACTTCACATCCGCTGAGTTACCGTAGAAACTGTTGAACTAATAGTGTTTTTATTGATGTCACCTCTACAGAGCATCTACAGATCCCTCAGTACAGATTCATTACAAAAAGAATAATACAAAAAAAATCTTATCTTCAAATATTTATTTTACATTACTAGATTATTTACAATTTTATTCAGAATAGAAAAAGAGCAATCATTGGGGAGGGCTTACAAAAGTAATTCTTAAAAAATGAGCTATTAGGTTATTGAGGTAGAATATACTGTGTCCTAAACCCAATCCCACAGAATAATATTTCTTTGCTCAAAAACCTGAAAAACCGTTCAGTGAAGGTCGTCCTGACCTCTGCCCATGCTGACCACATCTGGAGATGGACCCCCAGGTGCTGCGCTGTAGAGACCACTGCTCCTGACAGGTTGCCTCAGGGACATAGAAGGGAGGGTCAAAAGCAGAGGGTACATTTCCCAACAGGGACAGTACAGTAATCCTCAACTGTCTTCTCATATGTTGCATTTTTGTAGATTCATGTATATTTCATGAATTTTTGCTTAAATTACTCACATATGGCCCAGTCCTACCTCACTCCAATCTGCTCCACAGACCTCTTCCTCAAACTCAGACAGATGTTTAGCTGCCACCTGGTGAAGACATTCCCAGATCATAGCTGTCTGCACTCATCCCACATGGGCTACTTTGGTCACAGAGACACAGACACAGGAAACAGCAGAATGGACGACACCAGAGCGCACCGAGTCGCCTGGTCACATGGGCCAGGCCGGAACCGAGACCAGGCCGGAACCAAGACCAGACCTGAACGGGACAGGACACAACTACATTTGCATGGCCTCTGATCAATGAACATTTCCAACCCTCAAAACCACTAGTCCAGTTCCCCGACAACCACCACACCTGAACCATGTCTAAATAAGAGCTTACCTTAGATCTTATATTGTTTTAGTCATTCAAAGTTAGGGGTAAACTTGTATTTTATATTAGTATCATTCCCACTGCTCTGTATCTTCTCTGTGTTGATGCAAAACTGAAATTTCCCCACTCTGGGACGAATAAAGGATCTTAATAATCTGGTTTAAAAACTTAAAATGGATCATGTTTAAATCCCAGAATCAATCCAAACAATGCAGGTTCCTTCTTCAAACATAGACTCATAATCTGAATTCACGCCACGCTACGCCTGACTGAGTATTCAATGTTTGCAGTTGCCTCCCTCGCAGCCCCCCGCTCGCATTTATAGACTTACCTCAGTCCGATAATAAATGCAGCCTGTTGTGCGCCCAACCGGGGGAACAGATGGGGTCGACCCTGAGGTTAGCATCTCTCCGTGGGTAGAGCTCAGCGGGACGCCACTACCACCTCCCGAGACGCTTCGCTGAGCAACACAACACCATCTGACTGTTTGTTTGGGCTTGTGATTTTCGGCTCCAGTGAGATGAGACAGTTTGGTTGACAGCTCTGTGGTGCCACCCTGACTTTGGGGCCGTCACGGGGTCCTAACCTCTGCCTCTCGGGGAAGCGGGACGGTCAGGATAAGATACAGATGCAGAATGGATGAGTAAAAAAGGCAGGAAAAGTGAGGACAGGGTTTTTGAGCTACAGCCTGTCGAGAACTGTGGGTGATGTATCGGCGCCTGTGTGCGGTGCAGACGCTTGGATCAGCTTCTTGAACACAACACTTTTCTGGTATGATTAAAATGTGAGTCATTTTTCATTTTTCATTTCAAGTTTTGATTGGTTTATTGCCACCTGATGTTCTGACTGCAAAAAATGTGCAACTGGATACTTCTAACTACTTGGTAGCAAAAACTTGTTGGAACATTGATAGTAATGTATAGTATCTCTTTTAATGTACTGTGATCATGTATTAATGCGTTTGAGTTCCCTTGTGTATGAATTGTGCAAAACAAATAAACGTTCCCATTGTGTAAAGAATCCCTGCTTGACGCTTAAGGTTAAATCCTCTGGCCCAATTCCTCCAGTGTGAGTTAAATAAAGTCTATCTTATCTTATCAAGAAAGGTTTCTGCATTCCAAGGTAGGTAATCCAAATTTATCTTTAGTTTAAAGTTAATCACATTCTCAAAGTTAATCGCAGTCTCATTGATAATATAAAAACAATTTCTTAACAATTGAGAATGCATGTTTTTTTAATGAGTTTTTGCTTCATATTTCAGCTATAGAGCAGCTTTTCCACATGGGAGGGTCAAATAGAGATGACAAACCTTGCGCAGTCACTCAACTCTTAAGTTTGAGTTAGCATGCGTGTAAACACTGAACTGTTCACACATGATTCAATTGAATATTTTGCATTTATTTCCAAGATTACAAGACAAGACTGCACTGGCTTCTTGTGGCTCAGAGAATAGACTTTAAAACAGCTCTGCTTGTGTACAAGTCTCTCCATGGCCTCGCACCAAAATATATTAGTGACATGTTAGTCCCATATGAACCAGCCCGGACTCTGAGGAGCACAGGGACTGGACTCCTGTTAGTGCCCAGAGTCAGAACTAAACATGGGGAGGCTGCTTTTCAGATTCATGCTGCTAAAATCTGGAACAGTCTTCCTGAAGATGTGAGACAGGCCTCCTCTCTGACAATGTTTAAAACCAGGTTAAAGACGGTTCTGTTTAGCTGTGCATACAACTGAGGGATTTTATATTTGTATCTTTCTTTTTAATGTTCTGTGATTATTTATTATTTTAATGTTCAGCATGTTCATTCTTGTTCAGCACTTTGAGTTGCCTCGTGTATGAATTGTGCTATACAAATAAACTTGCCTTGCCTTGCCTTGCCAAATGTAATCAAATTAGCATCTCCCTGACACTTTGGGGCAGATGGGCTGTGGAAACTACTGACCAACGCCGAGTGCAGGGCAGAGAGTCAGCGGGAAAACAAAAAGTTGAGATGAGAAAAGTTATGCTCGCTACAACATTGTTTTCTCATTCCAAACAGAAATGGAAGTGAGTGGGGTCATCATACAGGAGGCACATGCCAGATGGGGAGAACATGCAAACTACATATAGAAAGGTGGAATCGAAGCCTTCTTACTGTAACAAATAAGCGCTAACCACTGCGCCACCTTGCCGTGTATAGATGCCTGCAAGACCTTGATAAAGGATACAGCATTTCGTTATAACGCTTAGTACTCACACAGTGCTTTTCATGACACTCAAGGATGCTTCAAAGAGTATTATTATTACTGCTATTTACTCTGTGGTGATAAACTTCTGCTAGAGAACCTCACTAACTCACTTATTCGCTCAATCACTTGGACACCATCTCACTCACAGCTAAACAAAACTGTTTTTAACCACATTATCAGGAAGATTGTTCCAGATATTAGCGGCAAAAATTGGACATGTCTGCCCTGACTCTGGGAACCTGAAAGAGGCTAGCTCCTGTGCTCCTACAAATATCCTTTTGTTTTTTAACAGTATTCACAAAAAACTGATGTTTCAGGTCAAGCAGACAAACAAAAACCACACCAACAAACAAAGTTAAAATGGTTTTAGAAGAAGCAAAATACTGAATCTTTTCTGTTGAATGAGTTGTGGATTTGTGAAGAGGGAAGATTTCTGTCCTTTTATCTCTAATGTAAAATGGATAGTTCTATTTTGACACAAGTTCAATCAAACGTTCCATATTTACAACGACTAAGTATCTGGTAAACATTTGCTTTGTGCTTGTCTGAGTGTACATCACTTTTCAAAACATATTTTTTAATGTCACGTAATTACACAAAATTATACCGCACCAACCCACGCACATGTGGAGGGTTTCAGAAAAATCTTCAGTTTCCCCTCTGCTTTGCTCAAACGTCAAAGTAATTACACCTTTATGGACCTGCTTTGAAATATCCACTTTACAGAAACTGTAATATTGCCAATTCTGTCAACAAAAGTCATTTCATTTGTGTTCAAGTGCTGTAGTGTGAATAGGTTTGAAGGACGATTTCAAGAGCTTTTGCACCATATCACTAGGGATGTAGCAATAACGATTATATTTTGATAAAGGTGTCTCAATATTTGTATTTATTTATTAGTTATACAAACAGATATTCACAGAAAAATAGAACAATAATACGTAGCTTGAAAACTTATTGAATAAAGTAAAAAACGCATTAATCCAATCCCCTCCCAGCCTTTTTGCTATATGAGAGTAGCCTGAAAAAAAATGCATAGCTGTAATTTCAAATAGCAGGTATCCGTAAAAAAACAGCACAGGTGGGGAAATAATATTGTAAAATACATCATCCATGATCCTTTGCACTACACTATCCTTCGACAACAGCGATCGTGGCTCAATGATGCTTTTATGATACATACTGTACATATGACAGTCTGACTGCAAAAGCAATATTTAAAATTATCATCCTCTAACTTCATAATCAGAAATGCAGCCTGTGGAAATTCAATCTTTGGTAGACTACCATCCCATCCAGGCCGGCCTTCTTACCTTCGGCCTATCGCACAGCAAAGCCTATTCCTTGCTGACCTATGCCTGCCAAGCCAGCAGCATGAAAGCGGAAACTCCCATTCCACAGCCCTCTCAAGCCTCGCAACCACTGCCTCCCGCCTCCTCTTCTTCGAGCGTGCGCTCACTCCCCTGCTTGCCCGGCCGCCACCACCAGTACCTAGGTCCCGGGGGATCTTAAGCGCGCACAATCATGGAGCTACAGGGCCAAGGGTGGCAAACAATCAATGAATAAAACATTCAAAGGCATTTTGTTTCTTCTAAGTAACAGGAAGGCAAAAACAAGAAATTTCTGTTGATAAAGTTATTAAGAGTAAAAAAATAGATACACAAGCAAGCATGAAAATATAGGAATACAATTCTAGTATATACATACAAATACATATTTTACAGTGTAGATTGTTGTGTCCAGGAGTATGATTGTGATATTTCAATCTTGAGAGACAAGTACAGACACAAAATGCATTTTAGAAAGATTTATTGATTGGCGCACAGACCATGGCAGTGACACTTGCATAGGGGAGATCACTGCTGCTGAAGATGATCTCAGATCCCCCAGAGTCAACCACTGATGGTGGCTAGAGGGCATGGTGGGAATGGGGCGGAGCAGGAGCCAGGGAAGGAGCTAGAGCAGGAGCCAGAGGCAGAGCTATAGGAGGAGCTGGGGAGGCGGTGGGTGGCAAGAGCTTCAAGAAACGCTAATGGGTAGGATGTGGATGATTTTAAATTGCCCGCTTTCCTGTCAATAGGTTGGCAAGGGGGCTGGCCGAGCTGTGTGATTGGCAGAGGCTGGCAGAGCTGTGTGATTGGCTGAGGCTGGCAGAGCTGTGTGATTGGCAGAGGCTGGAAAGACTGGCCCTGAATGGAATGAAAACTGCAGCATGAGGTCTTCCAGTGTGAGTTTGCACGTCAGCTTCGTGACTGTAAGGTGGACTATACTAATACCCTGAGCCTCCCCACAAAATTACATTAAATATTGTATTGTGAAATCAACATCTTTATCGTACCGTGAGATTTGAAAAACGTACAAACAAGGATTACTCAAAAGCAGGACTGCCAAAAATACAAAATGTAATGAACTAAAGTCAAAAATAACAACATCCAGGATATAACTAGGAAGTCAAACTAAAGGACCCAGACTAACCAATCAGAAAGCAGGAACTAAGAATGATAACAATGACAGACATATCTCTAGAAAATGTATCACAGAGGTGCAAGACAAGGCTGTCCTATAGCTCCACTCCTTCCAGGGTTTTTCCGGCATTCAACATATCAAAGCCACGTGCGGTGATTCCTCTCTGCTAATCTCACCTCTCACAAACTGAATTTTCACTGTTGCAGAGAAAAGGTTCACAAGCAAATCTGCACACGGCGAGCTTGTTACAGAACCCTCCTTATCTTTTAAAAGCTTTTTCTTCTCGAGTCGTTGTTTCTGATCAAACGTTGGCCTCTGTAGACTTTGCGACTTAATCCTCCCAGGACTTGCAGCTCTGTAATCTCTTCAGTTCCCCAACAAACAACGGAAAAGAAAGCAAGAGGGGAAAAAAAGGGAAGTTTGATCCGCCAATGCCGTTGTTGTGGAGTGGGGTTGTATTAGTGTGAGTTCAGGTAAGCACTAAGCAGCAGCAGAGGAGCGATGGAGCTGACGGCACGGATCACGGAGCGGGAAGAGAAGATATTGGCAGGTGTCGTGCGCTCAGGTCCTAGATTTTTATAAAGGCGTCATGTATATGGATCTGCCGTTTCACAAATGAAAGGCGAGTTTAATTGCATAGCACAGGTGCACATGAATGAATGAGTCTTTAATCGGACAATGCAAAACATAAATAAAGATTACATACGCAGGGAAACTCAAAGTGCTTATAAAAACAAGATAGAAACAATCACACAAGGCGTAGCTCTTTTGTGTGCCTTCATATCCTTGTTCTGTACTATTTTTATTATAATATGTAAAGTTTGATTGTAATTGACTTTGGGGGTGCGGTGCTAACACGCTTTTTGCTTCAGCCCACTCTTTTTGTGCAGTATTAATACTGTTCAAATAATACATTTCAAAAAAGGGCATTAAAATAATAAATAATCACAGCACATTAGAAAGTTGTGTGCACAGCTAAAGAACTGTTTTTAACCTGGATTTGAACATTGTCAGCGTTGAAGCCTGTCTCACATTATCAGGAAGACTGTTCCAGATTTTAGCTGCATACTGTACATCTCAATTGCTGCCTCCCTTAGTTCTGACTCTTGGCAGACCCTGTGCTCTCTGAGTCCCAGCAGGTTCATAGGGCACAAACATGTCACTCATGTACTTTGGTGCGAGGCCATAGAGAGACTTGTAACAAGCAGAGCTGATATAAAGTCTATTCTGTGAGCCACAGGAAGCAGAAACCTGAGAACTGGACTAATATGGTCAGGGCCATGACACTGCTGTGGGGGCAGAGGGTGGCAGTGCTGTTTGCCTGAGGGGTCTAGTGTGAATGTGGATGAATGAGGAAATGATTTACAAATATAGATAGATATTAGAATAGAACTTCCATTGTGAAACTAATATATGCTCAGTTAACGGGTGAGATCATGCATTAACTTGTTAAAATGTTGATAATTAAGGCTCACAGCTGTTACAACAAATAATACAAATATAATCATCAAAATGATAACATACAAGGGCCTGGCATATGTAATTTTGCTTGTAATGAGTCTATAACAGAAATTAGTTTTGTGTTTTAAGATAAATTACAGAAATACATTTTGGGAACAATTTTTCCCTGTTTTACCTGTAAAAATATGTTAAAATTATTATTATTATTATTAGTACATATACTGTCTACACACACACACACCTGGTGAAGATCGTGTATACAGCATACATTTTGTACAGTATGTAATGTGATTTTTATTTATTTATAAATATATATGTTTGCGTACGATCCATAGTAAATATGAGCAATCTGTTAACAGTCTGAAGAAGATTTCAGACAAACCACAAATGTCCATGAAATAAAAGATACACAGCATTGTCTTCCCAAACAAATGTCAACCTCTGTGGCTTAAAAAGGGGAAGACCCGAGTGACAGTAAGCCCCAAACCTGTCTCCAAAGTCAACAGAGGCAAACACACCATCTCACTGTGGAAATGTCTGGATGTATTTTAATTCCTTTGAGAAATGCCCCACAAGTCTGTGACAAGACTGTTTTATATGCAGTAGAAACTATAGTAATCTACCAATCATAATCCTGGACAGTGAGTTTATTCACACCACATGTGACTTTTGGGCAGAGCTGATTCAGAGTCAAAATACCAAAAACCCTCTTGTTCCTTTGTCACATTTTTCACAGTTTTACAATATGCATCGTCAGCCACTGGACAAGTCTGGTCAACTATCAAACTACTGTATCTAAACTGGCTGCAAAGTTACTAAACTCTCATACAAAGCTGTATCAGTTTTTACAATTCCATATACACACTGAAGAAATATTTTAACTGAAAATGAGATATATTTTATAGAACATTTAAAATTGCCTTTTTTACAACTATTTAAAAAAAAATCCAGAACAAACTGATCTTGATTTATCCCAGAAGTTTTGACTAGTATCGTTGGTGACATGGTGGTAGAGTGGTTAGCACTTGGGCTTGACAGCAAGAAGGTCCCAGGTTTGATTCCGACTCCAGTTCTTTCTGTGTGGGGTTTGTTGTGCATATAGGTTTCCTCCAGGTACTCCAGTTTCCACTACCACTAAAAACATGTACCAAAGACATGAATGTAAGGAGTGAGTGAATGGAGAGTGATGGTGAGAGGCTTTGAAGCGTCGGTTTGTTCAACATCTCGCTTCTGTCATCGCTGTGTGAAGTGAATGGAAAATACCAGTACATCCACATTGTAAAGAGCTTTGTGTGACCTTGGTCTGTGAGAGGCACTTTGGCACTGTGGCGAGGCGGTTAGAGCTTGTGTTTCACAGCAAGAAGGTCCTGGGTTCGATTCCACAACAGGGCTTTTCTGCGTGGGGTTTGCATGTTCTCCCCGTGTCTGTGTAGGTTTCCTCCGGTTGCTCCGGTTTCCCCTACCACTGAAAGGATGTACAATAGGTCTGAATGCGTTGAGTGAATGGATGGTGTTGGGGGCTTTGATGCCAGTGTGTTCAACGTCACTGTGTGGAATGAAAAAAAAAAAAATCTGAACTCAAGAACAATTGTAAAGCGTCTTGAGTCACCTTGGTCTGTAAAATTTGCTACATAAATAACCATTACTTACTTACTTACTATATGTGCTGCGATCTGGGAAAACCCGTTGGATGTCGCGCTGGAACTTTCCGAGTAAATAGTGAAAATAGGTCATTTTTGGGGCTAAATTGTGTTTTCATTAAAACATTATTATATAACATCTTGTCTTTAATTGCTTAAAATATCTAGTTGTAATCCCCTAGTTTTATACATTAAAAATTGTGATACGTTTTCATAAACCGAACGTTGACGTTACATCCTCCGCTCTGACCCCGGGAGCAGCTGCGGCCGCTTTGTGTCAGCCGCTTTGACAGCTCAGTAAACGCACTGAGCTGTCAGGGCTCCGAGCGCGAACTATAGACACTTGGAAAGGACCATAGACAGGACCAAAGACACACGAACAGGACCATAGACATACACGGACAGAACCCATAGACACGTGGACCATAGACACTCAGATAGGACCATAGACAGAACCATATGCTGACAGAACCATTGACACGTGTTCAGACAATCCCCAGCTTGTTCCAAGTCCAGGTCTCCCCCATGTCTCCTATGCGCAACCACAACTCACAAAATTAAAGCTCGGGTACCTAATTTTCTCCTTACACTAAAAATTCTTGGTGGTTGTGCGTGGATATACATACTGTGTGATTTGATAGAATAATACTGGCATTGTCCAATACATATATAATGTTCAGTAACTTATAAAGAGAAAGACACAAAAACAAATTCAATTCATTGAATGTTGAAAGAATAAATACATATTTGATTTTCATCTAATTAATGAGTGTCGTGTGTTTAATTGGTGCCAAAGTGACTAAAATAAGTGTGCTATAACAGAGTAATTCATATTTAACATGATGATTGTGGTGACTATTTAGAATGTCTAGATTTAGACATTTAGAAATCATTAAACCTGTTTTTCTCAGAATTCTGTTTCATAAACCCATGTTAATACACTGACTTCAGATTATAATAACTTTTGTTACAGACATGCAATGAAAAAAGGAAAGCAGATTTGAAAAGAGATTGAAAGCAGCTTTAAAATTGTATCAAAATCTTAAGTTGGTAAAATTTCACCATGTGATGGGTTTTCCCAGATTGCATCACATATAAATAAGGATTAGTTGGTTAAGTTTGAAAGTAGAAAATCTAAAATTTTCACGCACACAAATGCCTTGTTCTTTAGAGTCTCGGGCAACAACATCACTTTTTCTTTAAGTGCAAACATTGAAATGCGTGGGCTGTCCTGAGACCTTTCATCCTCCACTAATGCATCTCCCGCAGTTATTCTCATGACACACCACATCATCCTCATCCGCAAACCAGCATTCCATACTACATCCTGAGTTGCTTTTGTAACTGTAAATATTTAATAGCTGGTGGGCGATCGTCACAACATTTCTAAGGTATACGACTTACAATGACTTTTCTACCATGTGCGAAGAAAGCCCGCATCTCTATCGGATATGGAAAAAGAGTCGCAGTCACCTTGTTGAAGCGGGGTCGGCGAGTTGAGGGCTCTGTTAGCGCACAAAAAGAAACACAATATTGAAAATGAAAAATAACAAAAAACTTGGTTGGCTGGCTGCTTGCCCCGACTCAGGGCAAACAAAGGCATCTGCTCATGAATCATGCATACGTGTTGTGGCTTTGAAGGCGAAAGCTCCGTCGTGCAAAGCAACAGGCCGCCCACGCCACTAACCCCTGTTGTAATCTCCCACCAGCAGACCGGCTTCTCACAAGAGTCCGAGCCGAAAAGAGGGAATTATGACAGGTCTGGACTTCAGTGGTAGGGCCAGCCGTAGACTGGTGTGATGAAGGCGAGAGCGATACTCAAGAGAAAAGGGCGATCCCAGGGACAAAAAGGAAAGTCAAGACGGACTAATGTCACAACTGTGTATAGAAGGACTGTGCCTGCGAGCTCAAGGGAATCAACCACATTTTGGTTAAGGGCTGAATTTATATAGTAATAGATGGCCAAGAACCATATCTAAAAAAAAAAAAATCTTAGTGGAAAGAACCTTTTTAAAACCCTTTTATAGTACATTAACTCTTTAAACTGCACCACATTTTATAACAGTTTCAGAATACATTAGTTGTTTTCTTTTCGGCTCTTTTCTTTGGCTCGGTGAAACTTGATAAGGAATATAGAAATGTTATTAATTATGTTTTTTTAATATAAATGTGTTATTGAAAGCAAAACAAAACAGAAAGCCTTTTTGCTTCTCTTTCCCATTGAATATATCCAGTCCAGAGTCCATATGTCGGAGCCCACTGATGTGAAGCAGACACGTGTCCAAACATCACACCTATCTTTCCCACTGTTGGTCGACAATGATTCATGTGTGGTGGTGATGGAAAAGATCCTTAAACAGTTATGTTTACAGTTGATGAATCTAAATCTGTAATTGGAATAATAGTGTTATATTATCCATACATTCTATCTACTATTCAACCAAAATAAAAATTTCAAAGCTGGTGTACCTAATTTTCAAGCAACAACTAATGGAACTAAAAAATTAAATGCATCTAACTCGTATCTTGCTCTCAAAACATTTCGGTTCTATCACTAGTTTTGATGTATTTTTGGCCTCTGTCATATTTTTAAATCATATTTTTCAGATGGAGAAGTGAAAAAGAGTGGACCACCTTCACTCAGCCATCAGCTCTCAGTCCGAAGCATCAAATAATGACCCACACAGGCTCTAGGCAAAAGATAACATGTTTTCCAGTTATTCAATACACCATGAGTAGGACTGGCCATCTCCGTGTGCACTTTAGTAACAGTTTATCATCGTAGTTCACAGCTCGCCCATGTTGTTATTTACTCCTCACTCCTTACTCACACTTAAGTCATGTTTCTTTTTTTTTTTTTCACAACCGTAGTTGAGGCGTAGCAGCAGCAGAAGAAGAGAGGTGCGATCACAAACTTTTGCCGAGTATTCTGAGCGGCAGATGAAAGGCCAGAAGGATAGCATTCACACACACCGCCCCCGGAGCTAATTCGGTTTCTGACACGTCGCGTCGTCGGCTGTCGCTAACGGCTCCAGATCTGAGGCTGTTTTTGCCGGAGAGGACTGCGGCGAGATGGCGAGAGATGAGAGGGAACGGCCTGCTCCTGAAAACGCACCAGTGAGACATATACTCTTGTGTAAGAAAAGGTATGGTAAGGTGCACTATATTTATCCCTGTATGGCAATTTATCCTCTGCATTTGACCCACCCTGATGTCACTAGGGCGTCTTTCAGGAGCAGTGGTCGCCGTGGTACAGCGCCCGGGAACCAATCTCCAGATTGTTCATGCTCGGCTTGGTCAGGACTACCGGAGCTGGAGGATTCTACCTATTGTGCATGTTTTAGTGGTAGGGGGAACCGGGGCACCCGGAGGAAACCTACAAAGACACTGAGAGAACATGCAAACTACACTAAGAAAGGCACTGTTCCGGTTGGGATTCAAACCCAGGACATTCTTACGTAGCAAGAGTGCCATCCCCTAAGCCAGAAGTCTGCAACCCCTGGAAGTGATGTCATTGATTTGGTCATATGTTTTCTTAAATGTCCTGAATCTTCTTTAAGTTGAAGGATTTCATTTCAAATGTGTGATTTTTGCAATCAATGCAAAATACAATTAATGAGAAATAAAGGTTTAAAGTGATTTTCAATGTGCACTATCAATCAATAAATCATTTATTTGTATAGCACATTATTATTGTATAGTGCATTACAAGAGCAATTTAAAGACACAGATCAAAAGGAAAACAAGAATGCAATATGAAAACGTGAATTCCACCTAAATAATTAAATAATCTCTTAATTATTACCACAACTACTTTTATTTTAAAGAAACAATCATGAACCACAAACTGTTGTCAGTAAAGGCCTGTCTCACACGACTGCTCCAGACCTCAGTGGCTAGAGGATAGGAATGCCCTTTACCAAAACTGGTACAACACATGGTTCATTTAACGGAATATCTACAAACGTTATAGACTGTTATAACGACGGATGACGGCGTTTTCAAATATGATGCAAAACACATTGTCCCTCTGTTGATTATATATTGAGTATTGGTAGACATGAAAATATAATGATTCATTGTGGATATTTTTGTTCTTTTGAAATGTAAGTGATATGAATACATGTATGAATTAATGAATGTGTAATTGATCCAAGTCAGAGCACTGGTCCAAAACTGCTTCACTTTTTCTCTTTGGCTTTTAATAGCAGGTAGAAAGTGACACATTTTTGTTTTTTTATGTGCATATATATTCCTGTATTATGTGTTTTTATTGTTTGGTTTTATCTTGTCTGTACAGCACTTTGGTAAGCCTAAGCTGTTTTAAATGTGTTTTACAAATACAAAATTGCTTGATTTATTGAAAGCCACTGTTGAGTATTTGCTTCTTTATCTTTATTTATATACCGCCTTTAACAGACCACGGTCACAAAGCGGTTTACGTTTTTTTTTTTTTTTATGGGCATCTATCTACTTTCCTTGAAGTCTTTAAAGATGGCAACAGTGTTGGCAGTATCAATAAATCAACCTGTTTGTGTCGATGAAAAACACTTTGAAAACCTCCAGTCTACTCCTTTGTTTGTTGCTCCTTTAAATCCTCCAACAAAACCATTTTGTTAAAATAATAATAAAAATAGATGCTTATTTCCCGATACTCACAAAGAGCCCTTTCAACCTTCGCCTGGTGATCTCACGGCGGAAAGCGTTCAAACAAAGCTGCAGCATTTATTATATTTATTTCTCTATTTCACACTCGGAGGTGGAATGAAAAGAGACGACCAGCTGGATATCTCAATACTGGAACAAACCGACGGCAAAGTAAAAGCTTTGGACCCCCTTCGGAATGGTAACCCCTCCCATGCCAACACGATAAGTCCCCACCGCACCTCCGCCAGCGCCACGATCACATGCAGCTCTGTTATGTCGAAGGAAAAAGGAAAAAATAACAGAACGTAACACTCAGAGCTCGACTGCTAAGAGGATATTGTTCTCCAAAGTGCTTTGTGAATAAGAAACAGAATAACCTGGTGTTTTGTTGTGACTGATTGTAGAGGATTGATTGTAAAGGCCTGAAATATGTGGTGTAACTACGATCACATAAAGGTGTCTTTAAGTGGTGACCTCATTATGTGCATGATGTTGGCCAGTAGAACAGACTTAAAGACATGAGAATGATATAGCAGGTTTGTGAATCCATCAAATCCATGTCTTTCCAGAATTGATTATTTCCCTGTTGTGTTGGCAGCCGCCCTCCAACTGAATTAGAATTCTATAACATATCAACACAGCCTATTCAAGTGAGAAGATTCTTGTTTCTTGTGTTAATCAGTGTTGGGTGTAAAGCAGTCGGGAGAGTGGCCAAACCTGCATGCAAAACCCAGATCGTGTCAGAACTCTGAAGCTAAGCAGTGTATGACCTGGTTAATACTGTGATGGGAGACCTCCGGGAAGACCAGGTACTACTGTGAGGTGGCTGTGGCTGTAAAGTGCTAAACTGCAGTGTCCTTAGGCAAGACACTTCACCCAAATTGCCTAGAATGAGTATGGTGGGTGGTCAGAGGGGCCAATGGCATATACTGGTTGCCTTGCTTCTGTCATTGTGCCCCAGGGCAGCTGTGGCTACTGGAGTAGTTTATCACCACAGTGTATGGAGGGAAACAATAAGGACATGTGAAGCTTCTTTGAGTGTCCAAAAAGCGCTATATAAAACCAATGCATTATTATTATTACTGCTTTAAATGTATGTATATCACTGTAGACCACTGTCACCAACACAAGGATATTATTTGCATTAAGATAATTGCACGGCATTCACACGTCAGACAATCGACAATCTCTGAAAAGAGGGGAATCCAGGTCAGGGCTGGTTCATCGTTTGGCCCGTGCAGCTGTAACCAAGCCAAGCTCCAGACAAACAGCATGCGCATGACAGCGACTCCAGCCCACGCCATTGATACCTGCCCTAATCTGGGTCCTGCAGTCGCACAGAGACTGCGGCTATTCAGGTGCTAAATCAACAGCTGTGTGGTTTTATGCCAGACTGATAACCACCAAAATACAGCCGACTGCTGATTGAGGAAAATAATCACAATAAGTCATGACGGTTCATTTGGAGGCCATGTTTGATATGAACACTGTCTGCATATGAGTCCAGGGTTGATCTAAAAATGCAAATGACAGCCAACGCTTTGATTTTCCTTTTATAAGTTATTCAGAAGATGCTCGCTTGATTACAAGGATTACAATTTGATCAGGTTTAAAGTAATATCTAGAGTCTGTGTCATACGTCTTTGCATAAACACAGGGGGTTGACGGAGGACCTCTTTCCGAACGCACACAATATTTTTTTATCAAAGACCGGCTCTGTCAAACGGACTTCAAAAATTACGCTAGGGTTTGACAAGGGCTGCGATTGGTCCAGGAATGAGGAGTGGGGTGAGGGAGGGGTGGCAGGGGAGAGACCTGTGTTTGCAGCGCTCCGAGGCTTCAAGAGAAAATCATGTCCGAACACAATGTTTTTCAGATATATGTCCTCATTTAACAGCAACATTACCAACTACAAAGCTTCGCAAGTGTGGACAACCCTTTGCTTCAGGAGATCACCTTTATCTCTCCTCGCTACAGCTGTATTTTACCTCCACTGTGGGTGAGGTAAAAGAATATTACCGTGGAGCGTCTTTGGGCGACATTTGTCCATTGTGTGAAACTGTGTTTTAACAATATTGTGGTTACAGGAATGATTGTAATCAAAGAAAGTAAAATACAGTCTTGTGTTTCAGAGTTCTAAACACAGTGATAATCAGTTTTATAATGAATACTATGCAACAAATTCAAATGCAAGATCAAGATTTTCAGATTGTGAAAGTGGATCACCTCCAACATTGAATCACAAACGTTTCCTGGAAATATTGTCCAAATCCTCCCATAACTTTTGACAGACACAGACCATTGATCTCTTTACTTCCTTCTGTTTTTTGTGGCTGTTTTTCTCTTTGTGAATTATTGTGCAGCCATATAAAAACAAGAATGTAGTATTTCCTTTGTAGAAAAAAAAAAAGAAAAAAAAAAGGTGGGCCTTTGTTGTTGGTGAAAACACGGAGGGTTGGATTCAGAAGCATATGAATCACCCTCATCATCTTGATTGAGTAAATGGCAAAAAAATACAATAATACCATAATTAAAAGTTGATTTAGCATATTCTTCAACAATGCGTGAAACCAATTAGCAGTCCACATGCAGAATACAACACACATGGATTTGTTGATGGTTTATAATATACAAAGGGTTTAAAATACCTCCCTAGCCTGCTTTAGAAATGTTGTTTTTTTGCTACACAAAACAACAAAAATACAAGCATCTATGTCAATAATGCATGTAAGTATAGATTTAACTTTCTTGTTCCGTGAAAGGGATACATGACCTTAAAAAAAATAATAACTTTGCGTGAATGGAGCAAAAATCAACCCCAGGTATATTTTTTTTTAAATGAGGGAACTTCAATTCAATTCAATCTATTTGTGTTTAGCCCTAATTCACCACTTGGCAAGGTTATTGTAACACAGGAAATGCAATGATAGAAAACACATTGGTATTGGTCCATAATGGGCGGATGACTAATGTCCATAAATGTTGATAAATGTCCATAAATGTTGTTGAATGTCGAGTGTCCTGGATCATCACCACTGTCCTTAGACCCTTCTGTATCGGCAAGGAACAACTCCAAAAACCCAGTGGGGAGGCTCACATTGAGGTACATATCCAGGGACAACCCAGGACTCAACTGACTGACTCCTGATTGTTCACCTTGCATTTTGTGGGTACAATATGAAGAATCCATTCAGACAATAAAACAACAGATGCAAGTTTATTTACATCCAACGCACAACAGCCAGCTCTCAGCACGCCTGATTTGAGACGCGTTGATCAGAAATCCTAATGACAATCCACCACGCGCCCTGTTTCACCTGCCGTCTTTCAGCTCGGATGTGAGCCGACCTTGCAGTTATTCAGATGTTAAATCAACAGCTGCAGGGTTTTTCCGCCAGACTGATGGCTGCCAACTCACAACTGTCTGGATGGAGATGATGTGCTGATGAGAGGGATAATTACAGTGAAAGATGACACTTCTTCCATGCATGGCAGTACGAGTTTCTGCGCTGTATTAGTGACAGTGATAGTCATCCAAACAAGGAGAGCTGGGAAATTTACAATATGGTTCAAAAGTTTTAATTTCATTTTTTGTAATTCAATCTATAATATGAAACCAATCAATGCTAAATTACTAAGTATAGGCTACAAATACAACACATGCATTAATGAATACCAAATGTGTATTTTCACTGCAGCGCCACCTAGAGAGAATGACGCATCACGTGACGACTCTCTACGATATATGGTGCTTTTTGTTTAACTTCAATTTTGTTGTGTTCATGCAATTGTAGAAATACAGTAAATAAATCTGTTTTTGGCTCAGAGTTCATAAATACCGCACTTTCTGTTCATACGGATCACGTCACAGGAGTTCACCGGCAATGTCTTTCATGTCTTTGTGGAGAAGACACATCTTTAATTTCCTGGATTATTTTGTTTTTTGAAGTCTGAAAATAGGTTTGCCGATATTTTGATGAATGAATCCTTCACGTAATGACCATCTGAGAACGGTGTGAACTGTGTTTACTTGTTCCTCGTGTTCTTCAGCAGTAGAAGATTGTGGATGAATCTTTGAACACCAGTAAGAAAAAGGAGAAAACCACTTTCCCACACGCTGCTGAACATCCAGGGGGAGGACATTGAGCTGGTGGACAGCTTCAAGTACCTGTATGTTCAAATTAACAATAAACTAACACCAACGCTTAAGAAGCTCTTCTGTCCTCCACTTGTTACCTGTATTAATGGCACCCGTTTGAACTTGTTATCTGTATAAGATACATCTGTCCACAGCCTCAAACAGTCAGACTCCAAATTCCACTATGGCCAAGACCAAAGAGCTTCGAAGGACACCAGGAAAAGAATTGTAGACCTTCACCAGACTGGGAAGAGTGAATCTACAATAGGCAAGCAGCTTGGTGTGAACAAATCAACTGTGGGAGCAATTATCAGAAAATGGAAGACATACAAGACCACTGATAATATCACGATCTCTCGATCGCAAGATCTCATCCCGTGGGGTCAAAATGATCATGAGAACGGTGATCAAAAATCCCAGAACCACACGGGGGGACCTGGTGAATGACCTGCAGAGAACTGGTATCAGTAACACACTACGACGACAGGGAATCAAATCCTGCAGTGCCAGACGTGTCCCCTGCTGAAGCCAGTGCATGTCCATGAAGTTTGCCAGAGAGAACATGGATGATACAGCAGAGGATTGGGAGAATGTCATGTGGTCAGATGAAACCAAACTAGATCTGTTTGGTATAAACTCAACTCGTCGTGATTGGACACTGAGTTGCATCCCAAGAACACCATACCTACTGTGAAGCATGGGGGTGGAAACGTCATGCTTTGGGGCTGTTTTTCTGCTAAGGGGACAGGACGACTGATCCGTGTTAAGGAAAGAATGAATGGGGCCATGTATCGTGAGATTTTGAGCAAAAACCTCCTTCCATCAGTGAGAGCTTTGAAGATGAAACGTGGCTGGGTCTTCCAGCATGACAATGATCCCAAGCACACCGCCCGGGCAACAAAGGAGTGGCTTCGTAAGAAGCATTTGAAAGTCCTGGAGTGACCTAGCCAGTCTCCAGACCTCAACCCCATTGAAAATCTGTGGAGGGAGTTTAAAGTCCGTCTTGCTCAGCGACAGCCCCAATTCATCACTGCTCTCGAGAAGATTTGCATGGAGGAATGGGCCAAAATACCAGCTACTGTGTGTGCAAACCTGGTAAAGACCAATAGTAATCGTTTGATCTCTGTTATTGCTAACAAAGATTATATTACAAAGTATTGACTTGAAATTTTGTTATTGACCAAATACTTATTTTCCACCATAATTTACAAATAAATTCTTTAAAAATACTACAATGTGAATTCCTGGATTTTTTTTTCACATTCTGTCTCTCACAGCTGAAGTGTACCTATGCTGAAAATTACAGACCTATGTCATTATTTTAAGTGGGAGAACTTGGTGGCTGACTAAATACTTTTTTGCCCCACTTGTAAGTATGTCCTGTGTGAGATCTATAAAGTCTATCTTATCTTATCCACTCCAGAAGAACTGTGATCGCACTTTCTCTCACTCCAAACTGCAGTGAGCAGCCAATTTTGACATTCCTTCCCTGGAAATGTTCCACCTGACTCTTTTTGTTTCGAAAACTTACAAATTACAAAGCAAACATGAAGCAGTCCTTCCTTGGTGGCAATTAACGCAAATGTTTGAGTTAATTCTTTGATAAATTCTACGTTCTGATCGACTCTTTCTATTTTTAGCTCTCGGACCCTCACACACCCGGTTTGTTTCCAACAGCGTCTGCCGTGCTGCAGGATATGACGCAAATCTACATTGTCAGAAATGTTGAAATTGTCTATATGTAGTGAGCTGGCGTGAGCTCCATATTGAAAGTAGGGGGCGGAGAATAAAAGCCTGTCAATTGCGCTACCTTGCCTCTCCTCCATCCAACGTCACATCCGCTGTATGGGGCTCGGAGCAAGGCAGGCTAGTTGGGATGTTGCTAGGTGTCATGTTGGAACGTCAAGCTGGCGGCTGAGGCTTAAGGCCAGCAACTGGGGGTGCCCAATTTTACTGCGTCGCTGCATTGTGTGCGTTGGCCTTGCTACCGCATAGCTGAGCATGGTCAGAGGCTCGGGGTCTCGGTATGGTGCGGGGAGTGCTACACTTTGCTTTCAGGGTGCTGTCGGCGTGCCCGCCTCCCCTTCTTGTTTGGAGAAAGACTGCAGATGAGTCACTATCTGTTTTTAAAGACTATGCTGCTTAACTATGGACAATGACCGAGAGACTGTGGTCAGTGCGCAGACGTGCGCCCTGTGGAATCAAGAAACCTGAACAAGGACCGATGTACAGAACCTATTTATTTGAACCAAAGCTGCTCTATTAAAAACTAAACGAGTATTGTTGAACTTCTGCCTCTGTCCAGTCAATTTAAACTTACCTGTGGCCTTAGATCAGAGAACCAATTAAGGACATTTTTGGGTATCATATGCCCTGGCGTTGCTGGTTATATATGTCCGCTACGTATTGCCACATATACATGATAATCATCATTATCATAAACATAATAATTGCTGTTATTACTCAGATTTGCTAATTGCAGCCACAAAAACAGCGATATTCCTCTACTGCCCGGTCTCCTTCACGTTGTCATGTCACAAACATACCAGAAAGTCTTTGGAATCGTCTTTAAAAGTAGACGAAACATTTGGACTGAATTCAAGTAACACCAACGCGCTCTCTCCGTTTCTGATGACAAAAATAATCCCATTCTACCGTCGTTAACGTGCATTCCAATTGTAAACACGGCCTGTTTTGTGTGCGTCTTATCCCAAAAATAGCAGCCTCCCGGTGTGCGCGCGTCTCCACTGTCGCCTTCATGATTTATTCCCTTGAAGCACGCGTAATTCCTTTGGGAGCCACATAAATAACTTAAAGCTCTCTTGATCTGCCTTGCGTTTAATTACATCAGCGTCGTTATTTACAGTTGGAACAGCGCATTCATTAAAATAGCCTGAAGGAAACCAATCAGCCAATCACCCCTGTCTTGCATTACCCAAAAAAAAGCTAAAGAAAAATAATAAATAATAAAAAAACAGCAGGAGCGAATGCAGAGGATTTAAAAAGAGTCAATCAAACCCAAAGTTCTTTTTCTAAAGAAACGTTGCATTATTCTTTTGCGTATGCCTCAAAGAAAAGTTCTCAAAGTGAACTTCTCACAGAGATGTTGTTCTTATCTTGAGAATGAGATGAGGTGCCTACTGTATGGGATGAATGTGATGTATCAATCAACAGTTCCACAAAAGTACATATATATAAATATGCAAGTGGAAGATGAAGTGTGAAACTAAGTCTTTGTACGGAGAAATAAGTCAAAAAAAAGGTAGGAATTCACTTTATGACAAAGTTGAGATTATATTTCAGTGGATCAGTCGTTGCTACTGTGAACCAAATACCTCAATATGTCTATGTTTTGCTGTTAAAAGGTAAGATACGTTTATTTGTATAATACAATTCATACACAAGGCAACTCAAAGGCACACATGGCCTTAAAATCATAAATAATCACGTAAATTAAAAAGTGAAGATAAAATCCCCCCGTTGTATGCACAGCTAAACAGTTTTAAACCTGGATTTGAACATTGTCAGAGAAGAAGCCTGTCTCACATTTTCAGGAAGACGGGTCCAGATGTCAGCTTCATGAATCTGAAATGCAGTAATTTAAAACATTGATTCATACGCTAATCCGTAAACACAATGGGCCTCATTCACAAACCAACATGTTAGCAGGCTGGTGTTGTCTTCTTTTGTGAAGTTTAATAAAACACAATACTACAGTGATATGTCTGTCATATTGATGTATGTATTTATTTAATTGTTTATGGTAATTTAGCCTATTTTTTAATCCATTTTTAAATTAAATGTGCCAACGCTTTATAAAATACATTGGAAATCATGCTTTCTATTAATGACTCCATCCTATTTATAGGGGTAATTTCTTCATCTAGGGGCCACAAAACAATGGCATATACTGTATACTGCTGCAAGAGGTTGCAGGTCTGTGCTGAGTCTCCGCGCTGGTCTCTCCCATCTTTCGAGCACTTATTTTTAACATACATTTCAAACAGAAATACTATTGAATGAATGCTACTGCAGGCTTTATTGTAACAATGAAAGAATAACAGAAACTTCACCTCTCGATCTACCTTTTCCAATTCACACGATAGCACCTCTCCTGTGCTCCTCAGGGGATTGGCCTATTTCTATAGAAAGAAGAAGTATTCCTCTAACCCTCGCAGCTGCGTTATCAAAGATGTAAACACATCACATTCATTTCCATTTACGTCATTCCATTTACGGATATTCTTAATGGCTTGAGCTTTCTCTTTACTTTAGTCTTCAATTGTGTAGTTTGCACTGCAGAAAGTCAGAGCTGATGATTTAGAAAGTTTGAATGCAAGCATGATGTCATAGTGGTAATGATAATAAAAATAATAATAATGCATTGGAGCACATTTTTGGACACTCAAAGACGCTTCACCATTATTCACTTCATACATGGTGCTTATTTGTATAGCACAGATCATACACAAGGCAACTCAAAGTGCTTAACAAAACAAGATAGAAGCAATCAAACAAAGGATTAAAATGTAAAAAATATTCACCGCATATTACACTTTTTCTCTGACTATGAATTTTCTCTGGTTTAAACATAATTACAGTGCTATTTGGCTTCATACATATGCCCAAAGTAGTTTTTTCATTGATTCTTTCAAGCTTTAGTTAGAGAGCGATCTTTCTCATTCACTCTCGAGAGGCACAGAAACGAGTCATTTCAAATCAAAAGCCCGCCTCCAAGAGGTGATTGACAGCAGGGAGAAACTGAACCAGAGAATCAGCGCTGCCTATCATCAGCACGTGCAGCCTCTCTCTTCTGTATAAACGTCTGTGCTATTTTTTGTGTAAGCTTCATGTCAACTTGGAGAAAATGTGTTTTTGGGTGTAAATATGTGACAAGCGTTTTTGGCGACAGATAATGAAAGAAAATAAGGCGAATCGGGATCAACCTTGTCCACGGGGTTCACCCTCTAAAATTCAAACACAAGGTAACAAAGGCATTAAAATCATAAATAATCACCGTAAAGAGAGAAGATATAATCCCTCATGTGGTATATACAGCTAAACGGAAATGTTTTTACCTGGATTTGAACATTGTCAAAGAAGAAGCCTGTCTTACATTTTCAGGAAGACGGTTCCAGATTTTAGCTGCATGAATCCGAATAGCTGCCTTCCCATGTTTAGTTTTGACTCCGGGCACCAACACAAGACTAGTCCCTCTGCTCGTCCGATTCTGAGTTGGTTCATATGACACTAACATGTCTTGAATGTACTTTGGTGAGAGGCCATAGAGAGACTTTTAACAAGCAGAGAAGATTTAAAAAAAATTTCTTAGTCACAGGAAGCCAGTGCAAAGACCTGAGAACTGAATTAATGCGATCGTACTTCCAGGTTCTAGTCAGGACCTGAGCTGCAGCTTTTTGAATATAGTGCAGCTGTTACAATGAATCTGCAAATGCTTAATCACAAACCAATAATTTCCATGACCTTTTAAGGAACCTGTAATAAAACACTTTTTTGTCACAACTAAGGTGCTTGAAAAGTGTTGCCGTCCTACATCTTCAAATAAACGCATCAGTTGGTCCCAGGCTGCAACACTTCTTTTGTTCTTGCTGAGAATCCTCCAAACATAACATTGTAAACATAAGAGTGAGGAGGAAATGAGTGAGGAGAAAATAGTAGCGTGGCTGGGGACGGTGGGCCACTGATGAAGCTGAGCCAGAGGAGCGCCGGGAGCCAACAGGAAGCCAGGATTGATGTGTGTATTCTGTTTTCCCGAGTGTCCCTGAAGGCCTCACTGCTCTGCTGCTGCTGCCAGTGTTTGCTTTCTTCACAAGTGATAAAAAAGAAATAGAAAGTGTAATTTTGTTCTGACAAGGACACGTCTCCACCTACATTTTAGTAATAATAATAATAATGATAATGCATTGGTTTTATATAGTCACTCAAAGACACTTTACATGTCATTTTTCTTTCAATCCAAACACGGGTCTGGTTTACTACAGTAGCCACAGCTGCCCTGGGGCACACTGACAGAAGCCAGGCAGCCAGTGTGTGCCATCAGCCATTCACATATGCACCGATCTCATTCTAGGCCATGTGGGTGAAGTGTCTTTCCAAAGGACACAACAACACTTTGGCACTTTACAGCCATAGCCGCCACACTGTGGCACTTGGTGTTCCCACAGGTCTCCCATAACACTTACTAACCAGGTCCGGCCCTGCATAGCTTCAGAGGTCTGACAGGATCTGGCTCTCACATACAAGTATGGCGACACAATCTAACCCTAACTAACTAGTTTAACTCGAGGACTACTAGAGTTCTGAAACTACTAGAATTCTCAGGGCAGTCATATTGACGCTTCCCTTAGTAATTAATGCGACCCCAAAAAACATACTTAGTGTTTGACTACTTTTGTTATAATTAAGCAATGTATAAGGTTTTTACATAGTATAGGTGCTAAAACTGGTGAATAGAACTTGAAATACAGAGAATCAGTTTGTTGAAAGGCTGCTTAAGGCGAACTGCTGTTATGTAAACATGGTGTTGCTATGGTAACTCGCACTTGCTCTGCTCTGGTGGAAAAACAAGCCGACTCAGCTCAAAACTAGGACCAGTCCAAAACTTGTCCAGGACCGGCACCTCAAGAAAAGGGGCTTTAAGTGGCAGTAGAACGTTGGTTACCAAGCAACCAAAATAGGCTACATTTGAATTGCACATGAAAATTATTGGAGTCGTCAAAATAAACTCACAATAAAAGAAAAACTAACATAACATAGAGAGAAACTATTATTAAATAATCTTCTAAAACAAAACAAAAAACACCAAATTGACTGGTCTGGGAGTTATTGAAGATACAGTTGTCCGACTGGGAGGAGGCCAGAGGAGACCACAGGAGGCACTGTGCCTCTCAGCTGGCCCAAGAATGCTTTCGGATTACAACGAATGAGCCGGAGGAGAGGGAAGTCTGGGCGTCTCGGCCTAGACCACTGCCCCTGGAACCCGGCAACGGAAAAAGCAGAAGAAAATGAATGGATGGACATAGTTGAGGATTGAGATGGAAACATGCAACTCAAAATCTTCATTGAACTCTAAATATTGCCTCCCAAGCAGATTTAGATCATGCCCAAAACACCCTGCCTGAACCTTCCTACACATGCACTGCCAAAACCGAAAAATAATTTTCCACACACATACAAGCTTTATGGGGCGAGAGTAGCTCAGTTGGTAGAGCACTGGCCTTTAGGCCTGAAGGTCGTGGGTTCGAGCCCACCATAAGACCTACTTCACGACTCCCACTGATGACTGCTGTCGTTGTGTCCTTGGGCAAGATACTTAACCCCACTTTGCCTGAAGCCCCTACTGAAAGATCAAGGCTCCTGTGGACTCACCACCTGCAGGAGGATCAGTGACGGGCTGGTGCTCTGTGTACTGGGTGCAGCTCTGACTGCCACCCCCCCTGACCCAGAAATGGATTAAGGGGAAGAAAATGGATGGATGGATACAAGCTTTACTCGACCCGAGGCGACAGTCCTCATGTCATACAACTATGTGCACAGCACATTTTTCTTACCAGATTATCAAAAGCATCATCTTTACATTTATTTATTTTGATTATTGGAACATATTTGGGATTCTAATCCTTTTGCTAATTCTAAACCAAGTCTGAATCAAGACTGAACCAGATATAAACCAAGTCTGAATTAGGTAGAATAAAGAATGGTGTAATATATTTGAGACAGAATACAAGCCTAATTCAGGAAAAGCATTAACCTAGGTCGAAGATGGCAAAATAGAGGGGCGACAGTAGCTCAGTTGGTAGAGCATTGGCCTTAAGGCCAGAAGGTCGTGGGTTCAATTCCCACCTCTGCACCTTCTCCATCGACTCCCACTGATGACTGCTGTCGTTGTGTCCTTGGGCAAGACACTTAACCCCACTTTGCCCAAAGCCCCCACTGAAAGATCAAGGCTATGCTCACACTCAGAGAGCAGCCGTCCTCCTGTGGACTCACCACCTGCAGAGGGTCAGTGAGGGGCTGGTGCTATGAGACTTGGGTGGCATCTGTGATTGCCACCCCCCTGACCCAGAAATGGATTAAAGGGTAGAAAATGGATGGATGGATGGACGAAGATGGCAAAATAGACCAGGTTTCAAAGGCACGGTCCCCCTATAGAAGTGATGATGTAAAGGAAAATCAGTCCATAGATTTATTTGTTATCATACATGGGTGGGTCTCAACCACAGACCTTGTGGCCCCTCATGGGAGATGCGTCCATCTACGTCCAAGATATTCGAACCCGAGAGCACAGATGTGTAATCTAGCCTCAGAGTAATGTCCCAGAATACATTCAAATGCATGTAATAACACAAGAACATAAGAGCAGATACAACACCCTCCTGCTCTGTGTTCATTCTTTTGACAAATTCTATCTAATATTTTGTTTTTAGCCCCTGACATGATTTTCAGTTGTTATTAGATCATCATTCAGCTGATTCTTTATTTAATTTGTGTATTTAATTCAAACATGCACGAGATATACAAGCAATCATTCACATAAAAAAGGTAATGAGAGTAAAAAGGGACTGGTTGAAGCAAAACACTTTTGTTAGTTAGAATAAACTAACAAAAGGGAAATTTTGGGAAAATTATCATATGGGGTAGTAATATACAATCCTGCCTTTTTTTTTTTTTAGCGTAACCTTCACGTGCAATGTGTTCTGGGATGTTGCATATTTGCAACATTGGCCCGGTGTGGTACTTAAACACCAAAGACTATGATTATGATATCAACGCTAACTTTATTTGTATACTTTTCAAGACAATGTTATAAAGTGCTTACATTGGCAGAAGAACAATACCAAAACTTGGTGTAGATGAGTAAAACATGGAAAAAAAAATTACAATAGTAATAAAGAATTTCTAATTGTAAAAAACAAAATTAGAAATAACTTGAGAAAAGCATAAACATGATGCCGATAACTGCGGCCTTACAAATCCTCATCAAGAAGGCCATATCTGAATGTCACATTTTCGTGTGGTACTCCAAGAAGCAATTTTTGTTCTTTGTAAAGCACAAAAGTACTTTGCACTTCAGACAGGCCATTTGCGTGAAGCCATTCTTGCAGAGTCTGCATCTTCCACGTTTATCAGCATGGTTCGGAAAATGGTCGAATCGGTCTAGTCTCACATCAACCGATGGTGCAACGATCCTCTGGAGTGGAGGTGGGGCAGCTTGATGGGGCTCTGGAGCATCTTCCAATGACGGTCGTCCTCTTTTCCTGCTGTTTAAGTCAGCCTGTTTTCCAACCTTGATGAGGGCATCTGCAACTTGAGCCCGGAAGTCAAGAAGTGGCATATACTTCTCCTGCTTCTGGGTGAGATGACGGCGGTAGAGGAGCCAGCCATTGACAACTGATAGGTCAATCAAGTAGTACAAGATGCGCAGATACCAACGACGCGAGCGGATTTCAATGCGATAGAGAGCTGCAAACATGTCTGCCAAGTCTACTCCTCCCATGTTATTGTTGTACACCTTGACAATGTGGGGTCTGTCCACTTCCACATATTCCTTCTTCTCTTTCGACCACCTTCTGCATCTAGCTACAGGATCAAGGCCAATGAAGGATTATACCAGTAACACTGCCTTGTTATCATACCACTTCACAATGGCCACCCCACTTGTCATATCATACTACACTTCATACGCACCACGCCCAGCCTTTGACAGTTCCTTGTCATTTTTTAGGGTACATCCACGAAGACGGTTACGATTGATGGTAGCAACTGCTAGAATTCCCATTTTCTTCAGTTCCACAATGAGTTCAGGGGAAGTGAACCAGTTGTCGAAGAAACATTTGTAGTTTAGTCCTTTTGGAACTTCTGACACGAGACGAAGCACAACTTCCCCGCCAACACCAAGTCCACGCTCATTGGTCACAGTCCCTTTTCCAGTGTATACTTCAAAGTCATAGACCAGTCCACTGACACCAGCACGAGTAAATACCTTTATTCTTGATATATTGTTTCATTCCAATCTCTCCTTTGAAGGGGATCATCTGCTCATCGATGGAGTGACTTTCTTCCGTTTCAACTTTCAAACAGCTGGTACGGACTTTCTCAAGTACTGGTCGCACCTTGAACAATGGATCATATCCAGGCTCACCCTTTTGCTTTATATTGCTATTGTCGTTCATATGGATGTATGTACGCAGATTATCAAATCGCTTACGTCCCATGACTGTTGCAATTGGGTCGTAATGTGTCGCTGTCTGCCAGTACATGCGATACGACGGCATACGTACTACGGTCATCAATATGTGTAAACCAATGAATTGCTCCATTTCAGAAGGAGTTGTTTTCAGTTCTGGGGCATTCTTCATAACTGCATACAGGTTAGATTGATGAGAAATATGTTCAAACACGGATTTGTCCATGAACTGATCAAAATACCACTTTGGACTTTGTATTTCGTCCGGTGGAGGTGAGAATGCAGGTTCTTTGAATGAAGAGTCTATGTCAGCTGCTGGAGGTTTCCTCTGCCTCCAAGAAAACACTTTGTTGACTGGAGCTGGGCCTGGTTGAGGTTCATCGTCATCTGGGGCCTCAGTGTCACTGTCTGCATTTACGTTATGAATTTCAACATCAAGGTGGCGTGGATTAGCTCTTGCTATTGCTGCCAGTGGCTCATCATCATCACGGCTGGAGTTAGACTCAGGAGTTGGCTCAAAATTTGGATCAGCAATGTCATCGTCTGAAATGGATTCTGTTTCAGATAAAGCTCCATCCGGAAGGTGGACCATCTCAATGGCTTCCCTGACTGAATACAATCTTTTTTGGACAGCCATTATGCACCACACCTGCAAAGAGAGAATTCTGTTCCAAGAAAAGCTTTCAGTCAAACAAAGAGCTGTACTAATATATGTGCCATGGAATGTAGGCTACATCAGTTTTCCTCACTGCACAGTCAAATAAACATCGTAATATACCATTGCTTTTGATAAAATCTGACTCTGATAGTTAGTAACTTCACTCCAAATCATTTAATTTTCCATAGGATATATCCTCAATGGCACCTATAAGTAATAAGTGGACACTAGTGATAGGAAAATAAACTTAGGATAAACTCTTTCTCAAAATATAGGCAAACTAGTAGATAAAGCATGTGGCATCTATTGGTACCTGTCCGGCCAAACGTTGCAAATTTGCAACGTTGAAATATAGCTGCACCTGGGGAAAAACCCAGAGGAGATACAATCTACTAATTAGCATGTACTGTATCTATTTATGTTCATAATTCATTTCATACAGCTTTGGTTTCAGAAGAATTGAGTTTAGTAGTAATACTTACATGAAGTTGATACCTAGAAAATCTGTTTGAGTGACACCAAGGAGGAAGTCATGTTGGAAATGAGACAGCTCCGCCATGTGGTGAGCAAGTGGGATTTTTTTGCGCTAATTCACAACCAAGTTCTGCAGTGGTACTTCTGAGTTAAAAAAAGCAAAAAAATATATTGATGTGGAGTAATTAGGTAATGAGCATTTAGGTGTTGCAAATCTGCAACGCCTGCCTTGAGAGGGTTAATATTTGATATGTTGAATGGTAAGACTTAACAATATGGGCCAGGAAGCCTACGTCTGCTCTATGGGACAATACAAACACGCACAAACAAAATTACGTTATCACAAACCCAGTTAATGAGACAAAAGCAGTGATACAAACAAAGAGGACAAAAACAACATAAGGAGGTAGAATTTATGAATAACACATTATCTTTTTTCTATCCCTGGATATGAAGTCAACATGTTCAAAGCACTGACCATACCCAAATATACACTCCAAATCTACCCTCTTTGGATTTTGAAGTGATAATTTATTGGCTGCAGACTGGACATATTTGCTGGTGATTCCATTGTCTCTGTTCCCAAAGGGCACAAGAATGGAATTGTGAAAACATTGTCACATCTGAGTTTCTTCCGTATCAAGTGTTTCCAAATTGGGCTGCTGCTGCATACTGAGCGGCTGTCCTCGTTTTTGGAGACTGTCCCACTTCTGAAGAAAGTCAAAATCAGACTTTAAAAAGCAACAGGAAACTCAAGGTGTATAAAAAAAGGAGGTGAAAAGTGTGATTAGTATTAACTTTGACTAGGATATGAAATGAAACTTGGAACTTTCAGACAGCCTTCTAACCTTGCATAAAAGCCACCCAGTTGCACCATTGCTATAAAGTGAAATATGTAAAATGTCTTGCATTACAATAGTTTATAGTTAATAATTTCTAGCAGTGTGAGATTCTAAAAATAACCTGAAATAAGTGAAATTCGCATTAGCTCTATGTTTCAGGGCTGTAACGCCACACTCTGTACGTACTTTCCTAACCACCTGAACTCACGACTGCTGAAGTGTGATGTAGGTCTAAGGGCTGCAGCTGTCAAAAGTCATCCATACACTGTAAAATACCGGTGCAGGCTTGAGGGCTGGACCGCGGTAGTCCTCCAAACCAATCTCACAACTGATCACACACAAGACACAAAAGTTTTCTTCTGACTTTACATAAAGGTCATGTTATATTAATGGTTACATGATGTTTTATATGATGTTGAATATGCACAAACCTACGTAGACACAGGGGGAACGTGCAAACACCATACAGAAAGGTCTGGAGGTGGAATCGAACCCAGCTTTGAAGCACAAGCGCTAACCCCTGTGCCACTGTGAAAACATGGCTTATAAATAAAAACTATCTTCTATATATGGTGCTCTGTGTATTGGGTGTAGCTCTGACTGCCACCCCCCCAACCCAGAGATGGATTAAGGGGAGGAAGAGGGATGGAAAGATAATTGCAGTAAATTTCAGCTTTGTAATGGTAATGGAGTACTTATTTTAACCATATTATTCATCACCAAGGCTATTTTCCCAATTGCCAATCCTTCTGGTGATATGTGCATATATATATATATATATATATATATATATATATATATATATATATAAATAAATAAAAACAGGGTTTTGTTAAAACATTTGAGAGGGCAGTTCTTTCCTAATTGTGAAAATGTTCTAATATACCTTTAAATAACATGTAATTAGAAATTAAGGTAGGCTAAACAATATATATTTAATACAAACTTCATGTCAAACTAAAATTGGTCAAAAGGCACATTTTTGTGAAATAGAAAATGATAATAGTATAAGTAAAACAGTTTACGTTTGGCCCCAAACAGTTTTTGAAGTTGGACCCCCAACCAAAATGAGTTTGACACCCCAGCACCAGGGCCTCTGTCACGAGCAGTGGCGGCCGTAGTACAGCGCCCGGGGCCCATCTCTAGCTGTTTTTTAGTGGTCAGGGAAACCGGAGCACCATAAGGAAACCTAGCCAGACACGGGGAGATCACGCAAACTCCACTCAGAAATGCCCTGTTTGGACTGGGATTTGAACAGATGACCTTCTTGCTGAGCTAGAGTAGTAACCACTTAACCACCTGCTGATTTGAAATGACGTAATAAATGTATTCCAGGTTTACCATTTCCTTCTTCACTCGCTCTCACACATCATGGCCGCCGCTTTTAGCTTTCCGGACCATCGCCTCTTTGCCACCGACAGCTAATCGCATCTGAGTTCCAGCCGGCCTTAAGCCTCTCTTCAAACACCTTTATTGAGAATATAATCGGCACGGATCATTTCAAGCTCTAAATAGTTGCTAGATCAAAAACTCCTCATTGGTCTTTGATGCCACCTCTCCTTCAATTAGCTGCAGATAAGCTAACGCCGCAGTGTCACTTTTGAAATGCTAATGTCCGCCGTCTTTCACACGCGCACTCATGCAGCCTGTAAATACTCCTGTTTACAGCTCTCTGAAGCTTTGAAGGTGAACACAAAGCTCCCAATCCGCCAAAACAGAGCCAACAAACAAGTGAATATCCGTGTTCATTTGTGGTCGTGGGGTTTTTGAGGTGGAAGGATCTTTGCTGTCGGCGAGTCTTCATTGTTTTGTCACTAATTTCTCAATCCGTTCTTTAGAGGGCTGTCACTGATGATTATTCTACCAATAGTCTCATGATCAAGTCTCTCCATGGCCTCGCCCCAAAGTACATCTGTGACGGGTTAGTGCCATATGAACCATCCCACAATCTTGGGACGTTTTTTTTTTATGCACTGTGGTTAATTATTTTTTTTAATATTTTGTGTAATTTTCTGTGTGAATTTAATGTTTGTGTTCCATATGATCTGTTTTTAATGCCCTGTGTGATTTTAATATGTATTATCGATATGATGAATTATGCCTTAGATTAGATTAGCCAACTGTATTGTCATTACAAAGTCAGAACAATGCGGAGAAATGCAGTTTAGCGTGTGACCAGTAGTGCAATTATGTGAGACTGTACAAGCTTATGTTAAATTTAATGTTTATTTTCTGGCTTTGTTCGGCACTTTAGTTGTCAACTAGGCAATGACTAGTTTTATCAGTCCAGGGGTGCTGAGATTTGTCAGAATTTTCTCATTCTAATGATTATATTTCTCATTGCATTGATTATACACACTAGAAAGACAATTAAAACATTTATCTCATGAATCTCCTGTAGATAATAATTAACTGCGCAGGTAATCATAATAATTAGATTATACTCACTTTGCTCACTAATTTGTATTAATTGTATCTAACCGAGGTATGAACTTTGCTCCCCTCTGCTTTAGATCTGTATCTGTGATAATTACTGATGATTAGAATTATTTCAGTAACTTCTGCAACCTTTGTCACATTAGCTTCGAAGGCTCGGCTTGTATGGCTGTACTTATGGACTTTGTCTCTGTCTTACATATATTAAACCTTTTTATATACTTATACAGAGTGATCATTTTACATTCATTATCTCTGGTTGTCTGGGGGAAGAAAATATTCATATATAAAGATCCCACAGTCTAAATGCTCCCATCTCAAACCCGGTAAGCTATAATTCATCCTTGAACTATTAAGCCGGTCTTCAAGGCAAGTTTCGCCTCCAGCTCAGAAGTTTTGAAGAAGATATTTTTAGCGGCCGTTTCCGAATTACAGTTTTCCACTTAAGCTGTAAGGATAGGATTTCGGCCCGACTCGTGTGGAGATGTGAAAACATATAAAAGTGTGTTACAATCCAACCAGACACAAATAACAAGGTAAAAAGAAACGCATAGGACAAAATAGGCTCAACATTGATCTCTACCATCAAGACAGGTACTTGATATTGCCTAAAACAGCTTTTTTTTTCTGTTTTGTATACAATTAAATGTAATGAATTACATGCTACACCATGAATTACATCTACACCAAAATCCACCTCCACCTGTTTCGCCAAATCCTGGACCGGCCCCTGTTCAAGCGTGGCAACGCCACAGTGAAGAAGGAGCTGGCCCTTCACGTGAGCGTCTTCACCCATCGCCACGGAGACGTGTTCATTCACAAGGGCGAGGTGGTGCATGCTCTCCACATGGTCAGCAGCGGAGCGCTGCAGCAACACAATGGAAAACAACTAGGTTTGTTCTTGGGTCAATTCAGATTCTCCAACACAGATCAGAAAATCAAACAGTTCAAACACAGGAAATGTAATGGTAAAAAACACTTGGGTCCAAAAGGAGCAGAGACCAATGTCCCTAAATGTGGGTGAATGTGGAGTGTCCTCAAACTGGTTTTTATCTTGATTGGATTGAATCAAATGCAAATGAAAGGTGAACGTTTCAGGCCCAGGAGCGCAGTTTGGAACCTGGCAGATGAAGAGGCGTTTCACATGAGACGCTGCAAGTTGTGGGCGACTGCAGCGTCCACTCTCTGAGTCTGGAAGCTCTGCAGAGAGTCTTGGACCTGTTCCCACAGTGGGGCATGGAGTTCTACAGGGACCTGCAACTGGACCTGAACCTCGACATCTGCCCCGAGGTACACACACACACACATACACACGCACACACAGGTCTACAACGTGCACGCTCTCACACACACAGACTACGGCATCTGCCCTGATGTACACACTGCGGCTCCCCTACACACACATACATACATGGGCACACACACACACACACATCCTCCAGCTCATCCAGGGGAATCCTGAGGCGTTCCCATCTGAGAAACAGAGTCCCTGTTCCCTGTGGGTCTCCCTGTAGGAGGCGCCCTGGAGCCATCTGGACCAGATGCAGAGTAGAGCATTCTATCCCATTTTGTTAAATCTGCAACATCTCAATCTAGACAACAATATCGGAATTATATTTGGAATTAAATATTATTGTTCACTGCGAAAATGAAGATGAGAGATCATTGTAATTAGAATCCTACGTCAAACCAGTCTTTGACACCATAAACACATAGCGTCAGAATCAGAACCATTTTTATTGCGATGTAAGTAACAGGAAGTCACAGACTAATGGTGCGTTCAGACCAAACGCGGGGGTGCAACATACAAAGAAGAGAGGTAAAGAGTAGAGAATGGCATGATAAAAAAGCATACACTTCTAAGGTATGAAAAATGAAAGTAAAGTGACGTTATGATGGGCAGTAGTGACTTTATTATCATCCAGCTAACTCCAGCTCCACCCATGTGGCCATGTAAAAACCCCTTTGTAAAGTTCAGGACCTCTGGGTTCAAGTGTTTTCATTCAATCTCATGTTGTGTGTTTTTTCAGACCATGGATGATTTCTTCGACTGCCACACGGACTCCACCGCGTCTGTGTGAGTGTGGACTGGTCCTGGACTGGTCCTAGAGTGATCCTGGAGTAGTCCTGTAATTGGCCTGGACTGGGCCAGTGGAGCCGGTGCTAGTTACCATAGCAATACAATACACTGTTTACCTGCAGTTAGTATGTGTTACCCTGTCTACAGTTTGGAGACAGGCTTTTTTCTGTATTGCAGATCTAGTCACCAGTTTTAGCTGGTGAATATATCACTTTTAAACTAAAGAAAGTTTTTGGGGATTTTTTCCAGAATTTCCAGTGTAGTTTCAGAGTTCAATTATCTGCGTATGTAATATAGCATTTTCATTGTTGTTGAGTTTGTGCTGAATATTTGATTTGGTCTATTTGGGTTTATTGAGTTAAACATTTAAAAATGTGCCTTTTTGCCTTCGTGTTTTCATATGATATAATGTTTTGTCCATATTGACAGACTTACTTGTTTGTGACTGACACTTACTTTATGTTCAATAAAATGTTAGAAACTGTATTTCCATTTTGTTGTGTTTGTGTGTATCATTATAATTACCCTTTGACCCTCCTGGAAAAAAATAAGTGAAAATTGCAAAATTGTGGTACTTTTAATGGTAACGTTTTATATATATTTAAAACTGCTCTAAGAGTCTCATGTGTTTACTGTTTTATTATGTTCAAGATCTATATGTTTTCAAATGAGTAACTAGTTTAAGTATTGACTAATATCTGATTCTCGATACTTTGAATGATAATAATGATACATTTTATTTCATGATGCCTTTCAAGAAACCCAATAGATTAGGCCACACAATATAACGCACAGTAAATTACAGAAAAGACAACATTTAAGCTTTTGACAGCTATTCATTTCTCTGTGAATGAATGTTGCGAAAAATGATAAATTATGAGGTAATGAATGCTTGAATCGGGTGTTTTTATCTGACAGTCTTAAAACAAGATCAAAACACATTAGACAATGCTTTTTCTCTGCACAAACACACTTTTGTAGAACCAGGAGCCACACGTGAGCATCTGGCTGTTACTGAAACTTGTCGTGCTACAGAGAAGAAATTAACTTCAGAAGAAGATTAAGAGAAAGATGAAGAGATCCTTTTTTTTGTCCCATAGCTTGTAAATTCCAGGGTTGCATCACAAGTTACAGAACAGTAGGAATGAGGAGCACACAGCACAAGGTAAATTAATAATAGCTATACTTTTTTGGACACTGGAAGACGCTTTACATTTATAATAAACATTGAGAAAAAAAATTAAGCAAAGGCTGAAATAGCTGGGTTTTGAGAAGACATTTAAAGTTCTGTTGTGAGTCTGAGTTTCTGATGGGTTGAGGGAGTGAGTTCCAGAGAGTGGGGGCAGCTGCAGGAAGGCTCGGCCCCCCCAAGGTTCGGTGTTTAGTCTTGAGGGGAGTGAAGAGGTTTGGAGTCTGTGGATCTGAAGCGGTGAGTAGGACAGTGATGATGGAGGAGGAGTGAGGTATGGGCCAGGTTGTGGAGGGATTTGCAGGTGAGAAGGAGAACTGGATGCGGTATGGGACAGGGAGCCAGAGGGAGTGGTTTGAGGACGTCTCTGGAGCAGGTGTGGGTGAGCAGGCAGGGTGGTAGAGTTCTGGATGTACTGTATTATAGTTTTTGAAGATGAGTGGAAGGGAGACCGAAGAGGAGGTTGTTGCAGGAGTCCAGTCTGGAGGAGATGAAGGTATGAACCATTATTACAGCAGTGGATTGAGAGTCAAAACAACTATCAATTTTATTTTTCTAAAAGGTCACATTATTGAGGAATGTATATAAAACAAATGGCATTGCCAATAAGTAATCTCTAAAGGCCCCAATATGATAAAGGCAAAGAGAGCAAAGTTTGCATGGACTTGACAGCCGCAGGTGATGTGTTTGATGCATTTCACGCACTTTGTCCCACTTTGAACAACCTCATACAGTATGTGCACACAATGATTGTAGCTCAAGGACATTTTAAATACAAAAATGGTCAAAATCTAATTGGTGGCAATGTTGCATCAATTTTTTATTTTTAGGACAAAAACCTGCAAAACCATATATATATTGCCGGAACTGATCCTTGTGCAAAATGTAAACACTTTTCATGCACATTCAGGATCAAATTGTGGTTCAAAAATCAAAATAAAAACGAAACATCTGTCCTCGAGCAAAAACAGTATAAAAAAAATATATTGACGTGTCCGTCACTCACTCTTGCGTTCACCATTGTGAAAGTAGTAGCATAGAAGCAAGTGTATAATCTATGCTTTAGCATAATAAAGGATTAAGTACCAAAATCTCTGACTTAAGCATAACAAAGAAGAAAGTATACAATACTGTAAGAACTACATACTGGTTCCACATCCCTATGGTTTTGCACTGGTCGAGGCCGGAGCAGAGAGGAGTCATGGTCCGAACCAAGCGGATCAGGTGAAAATCCACCGGAGGAAGGCTAACTTGTTTTTAAATGCAAATGCATTAGCATATTTCTCTGGACTAGAGCAGAGAAAATGGTCCAAACCCAGGAGCTGTTGCACTTTATTATTACTATTGTAAGCCTTTTAGAAAGATCAATGTATTTGTTAGTGATGGGCAGTAGCGTCTCTACTAGCTCAAAGACCTTATGCAGGGTTTGTCCAATAATTTGTGGAAATCACGCGCGAGGGGGGGGGGGACGGCGCTGAATTTTGTCAAAGAATATAACAGGAAAACTTTCTCAGCGCTGGGAAAAAAAGGGTCAGGGCGGTGGCCTCACATTTCAAGTTTCGCACAGGGCCTCGCACCCCCCTTGCGACAGGCCTGAGTAAGTATTCAGATTACTCTTTCTGAGTAACTGTATTCCATTACACTTACTACTTTAAAGTCTTGTACTTAGAATGCAGTTTCTTTCTGAAAATCATGGGAATACATTCCTTCTCACAGAACGTTTTAAGGTTAAAAAAGAAAGAAAAAAAGAAAACATTGAGGGTTCTTCGAGTGAAGATTCTGTTTTTTTGGTTGTTAAATGGCAGCTGTTGAAGCACTTTGAACAACAAACAGCAAATGATCAAATATTTACAGAGCAGGGTTTCTTTATTTAAACACTTTTTGAGATTACGGTTTTAAATATTTTGAAATTTACCTTTTATAAGTTTTGTAAATAAACATTACAATAAATATAATCACTAAAATATATTTTAGGTCATGTATTCAGTATTTTTGAATGGAGTAAGTTTTCAAAGTATTCTACCCAACACTGCTGCTAACTTAATACTGTCTGGTATAGAACAACCAAATACTTTCATTTCTACTATGAAGACAAGATGAAACTTCCTAAACAGCCAAAATGTAATGCAAAATATTTCTTTATACTCCACAACATAAATGTGATTTTGGGACTATAGAGAAAGTGACCTATTTGTCTTCACAATGTGTACCTCAATATAAGTGCTGTATTGACACCGATCTTCAAATGTCTTCATGTATACAATTATAATTTGTATTGTTTGTATGTGTAAGTAAACTGTAAACTCAAGCTGGGACATATATAGTTTAAACAGCATGACCTCTTAGTGAACCAAAATACTGCTTATCATTCCATGTTGAACAGACAAGACAGCCGGAACGGTTTCAAAATTCCATTCATAAAACTCCGCCAAACCATACAGTGTTTTCCCATGTCATAATTAGACCTACACTTAGCAACACACCCACTCTTTTTTACCATCCTCCATCGATCCAACTCCAATCCGCCTCATTGTTCATTCATTCATTCACATCTAAACAAATGCATAATTCATCTGCGACAGCTTTTTCGACATGAATTTTTCCCCCGCTTCGTGCAGCCGGATTCGCCTCTGCCTCTTCGGGAACAAACCCCTGATTAGAGCCGGGATTTGAAGGTCACATTCTGGCTGTTACGCTGCCCCAAACGAGACTCAGGAGGGAGAAATATATCAAAACGAATAAAGCCAGTATTACAGGAGGGCGGCCAGTGGTATGCCTCGTCTGCTGCGAGCTCCATTGTTTATTAAAATGGGCAGGGATTGCGGGCGGGACTGAGGGCGGGTGAGACCTTCCAGTCTTGGGGTCCCTCAGGCCCAGCAACATAAAAGACCTATGCGTCATGTGACTTTTTCTACGTTGGCAAAGTGAAGGTGTCCTTGGGAAAAAAGAAAAAAATAACATTGGGTTGTACAGTTTTACAGCAGCAACACGATGGAGCGTGTGAACTGTTTTAAAAGGAAGTGGTCCAAGTTCAAAAAAACAATGGGTCCCGAGATGGAATAAGTAACATCTAGACAGTGGGGAGAGTTGGCATGTGTTTTAAGGCCTGCTCCAATTCTCACCCGAGGCCTTAATATGTACCCTTGCCCTAGATTTTGTGCATGCCCACAGTGGGTGTAGGGTGTCCAAATACTTAGGGAGTAACGGCGAGGGCGCTCTCACCCTTAAACACAATTAGTTCTACCCATCATAGATTATTCTGACACCATCTACCAAAACACATATGACTCATACATCAAACCTTTAAATACACTCTTCAACTGTCTTTGCAGATTCATCCTTAAATGTCCTTATCGAACACATCACTGCACTTTATTTGAAAAACTGAACTTGTTGCAACCTAACCACAGACGTCACTTTCATTGGATGAAGTTCATTTTCAAATGTATTTATTTTAACTGTCCTCAATATTTATAATTGTTTTTTGTCCCCAATTCACCAACCTATTCACTAAGAAGCACTAACTCCCTATGTTGGAAGTAGAGCTTTCTCATACAAGGCTCCATCTGATCGGAATAAGTTACCCACATACATAAGATGCTTAACCTCCTTTGGCTTATTTAAATTGGAATTATCTAGATATCTTACCATTCCCTGTGCATGTTACTAGCTGTTTTTTAGTTTTTATTATTATTATAATATATATTTTTTTATTTTATTTTTTATTTTGTAATATCTGGATGTATATTTTAAGTTGTATTATTCTATCACCCGCAGTATGTATGGCCTGTATTTGACTATTTTGTATACAGTAATGATGTATATGTTTTTTGAATGTGTTCTTATAGTAGAACACATTCTACTATAAGAATGTGTTCTTATAGTAGAACACATTCTACTATAAGAATGTGTTCTTATAGTAGAATCATGTGTGTTAAATGTATAAATGTTAATTGTTTGTATGTACTGTATTATATGTATTGTGTTTGTTTGTTTTATGTTCATGGGACCCTCTCGAAAATGAGATGCTGCATCTCAAGGGGTTTTCCCTTAATAAATCTAAATCTAAATCTAAATCTAAATCTTAAAGAGGCCCCTATTTGTGATACATGTCTAGAAGGCACTAGAACTTGCATGTAGAAGTCAGATCCTGTTGAACTTCTGAGGCTAAGCAGGGGAGCAGTATCTTGACAAAAACCTTAGGCAAGACACTTCACCCACATTGCCTAGAATGAGTCTGGTGTGTGTATGAATGGCTGGTGGTTGCCTCCATTCTGTCAGTGTGCCCCAGGGCAGCTGTGGCTACAATAGTAGTTAATCATTGTGTTTGGAGTGAATGGATAATGACATGTGAAGCGTCTTTGAGTGTCCTGAAAAGCGCTGTATTGATGCATTATTATAAGAACACAGTTGTAATGAAATGCTCAATAACTAAAGAACGATTATTATAACAATTTTTATTAGCGCAAACCTGTTTATCTAGAATATTACAAGTCTTTTATTGTAACATTATTAACTCCGGCCCTGTTCAATTCCGTCAGCAACTATTGGACACCAGCTCAACTTTTACAAATTTATTACACGTGCACGAGGGCTCTTAAACTCAACCATTTCCCTGAAGCCCGACCAGCGTTTATTACATTTGCGCATGTCAGCAGATGTAAGCTTTAAATAATGCATGCTTAAATTATTAGCACATAAAACCCTGCCTCCCGTGAGTCTGTCTTTTCCGCCCTCTCTGGTGAAGACATCTCGGCGAACTTGTTACGGAATAATTCAGCCATCGCCCCTGTGCCGTTCCATAAATATCTTTATAACGACGCAGCAGAAGTGGTCCTCTTCACAGATTTCAAAAAGGATCCTTGATTGTTTCTGGGTCCAAATGAGGACGGTTGATTTACGTAGGTCTGATAATGCGGTCGTTTGAATGCCCCGAGAAGGATAGGGTTCAGTTTTTTAGTGAAATGAAGCCTGGGCGCGGCTGACATTTGCGGGAGATTTTTTTAATTTAGTGTGATAATGTGCTCCCAAACGTCGCTAAGTGTTAGATCTACATAGAGCAGAGTGATGAGGGGGAGCGAGAACAGTTTTCATTAACAGTATAGTGCAGGTGTGAAAGCCGGCAGTCGGAAATCGTCTCGTGGCAAAGACATTATCACCATTGAGTAATAATAGTTTGAGTTCAGTGACCTTGCTCATTGAGATTATAATTTGTAATGTATTAACCATGGATTGTTGATGGACTGAGATCAAGCCGAAGCAATTACCAAACCAAAACAAAATTACAGCATGTCTTTTCCACGTGCCATAGTCTTCAGGAAATCTCTCTTGGCTTTCAGATACATGCAACACTTTGAGAATTTTGTCCCTTTCAAAAGAGGAGTATTTTAAGCTGGGTTTACCAAACTTTTGAACCACAAAAAAAATCTATCTTACTCGCCCCTGACTCTCAAATTTGTGTATCTTCGACCTCTGTTACTTCTCAATCTGAAAAAGCTTAATCTAAAATATGTGACGAAGACAGGACCGTCTTTTTCTTACAAGTATGCAAACGTAGTGGCCTGATTATTTTACTAGTCTCTTTCTGTTGGAACAAACAACATGGATTATATGTGAAAATTAAAAGTCAGGTACCCTAGCTTTAATTGTTTTTAACTTTTAGTTGCTGCAACTACGTTTTTTGTCACTACGTAAGCCATGAATAGAGCTCAGGATCACACATAAACACACTGTTATATGTTTTTTCCATACTTTACTGCTAATCTGCACCTACAGTATTGACACAAACGGCTTCCAACACATGTTTCATTCTAAGCTGAACAAACCACAAAACTTAAATCCATTATAAATCTTATGTATTATCCGGCTTTTGACCCTTTGTATCACATAGCAGCAGTTAGCGGCTTGATAGTTAGCCTTTTTACCCGGCTGGAGGACTGGGTAAAGTGCACTGTTAATTTCGATCACCTACATTTATTTTTCAATTTGGCTGCAGTGACACTATTCCATAGGAGACCAGCTTGGCTCAGGTCCCTCCAGGCGCGGCCAATCATAAATGCCTCTGCGTCATGCAACCTTTTCCACCACCGGCAAAGTGAAGGCGTCCTTGGTGGAAAGAATGAGTTGTATAGTTTCAGAGATGCAACACCACGGAATACGCGAACGGTTAAAGGCAACGTTCCAAGTTTAGAAAGGGCAAAGGAACAACTTTTTTAGCAGTGACAAAGTTCAATGTGTGTGTATTTTATATACAGGAGTTGTTATGTGTACCGTATCCAGGCAACAATGGACAATGCAGTTTATTGCACAGTCTCTATACAATTGTTGTAAATGCAGAACCGCCTTTTTACAGGAAATGTGTGTAAAAATCAATATTCTCTATAATATATTTTGCAAAGGCTTGTTAAAATAACCTTAACTAACTATATTTTTTACAGACCAAGGTCACCCAAACCACTTTACAATGCTACTGCTACGATAGAGATTTGAGTCCAAAGTATGAGCCAAGGTGAAGGCCCCCCGTATTTGTTGATGGTCCATGCGCCCTGTTTCCTGATTTCAATCGCCTGTCGTATCCATCTTGTGAATTTATATTCTTCTGTTCCAACTATTCTTTATTGTCCCACTCCATTATGTGATTTTATTTCCCTGCAGTGATCAGATATCGTGTTACTGATGCATCTGTCCCAACTGCTGAAACATGTCAGGCACAGAACACACAATAAAAAAGGAAAAAAGCTCTTTGATCAATTCACGTTCAACTGTATGCTGGAATATCAAAATTGGTTCATTGATTTTCAGTTAAAAAACTTCTACGCCCAACCTCCTTTTAATTTTGAAGTGAAAACACGTGAAACAGCTATTTAGAAGATAAAGATTAAAAAATCAGTTAACATTAAACTTTAAGGTTCAATTTCCATACCGCCACCATGATAAATCCGTAAATGAGGCCGTAAGATAAAGTAGAAATGTTCTTGTTGAGAAAAGGCCCTCTTGCGTACATGATTCTGAATGTCCCTTTAGATTGTTGTTCATTTCCTCCGAGTTTGTATCAACAACACTGCAGACTGAGCGTTCATGAATATAATAACCAAAACATTGTTGGGAGAGCCGCAGCACTAACAATTTACTGAAAGGCTCACAGATTGTGACAGAATGCCAGATCTTATTCTCAACAAAGCACACAGAGAGGGAATAGAATAGTTCAATATAAAGCCACAGTGCTGCAAAAGTTCAAGAATCCCAATGCCAGTGAGTGTTGTGTGAGAAAAAAAATCTCTAATTTTTTATAAACACAAGATATAAAACACAATGTGCAGAAGTGCAGTAAAAAAACACATACAACAGATCGTAATCTGCTTCAGTTAAAACAGACCACAATCAGCTGTTTAAAAGGTGAAGTGATGTGGGGAGGAAACTGGATGTGGCTTTATAATAATATTGGTAATATATCTTTATTTGTACAACACTTTTTAAGACTGTGTTTACAAAGTGCTGCATAGTAAACACGGTTAAAAAAAAAATAAGATAGACAAAAATAAATAAATGAGAGTAAGAAAGACGCCACACAACAAGAAAGATAGAACATTTTGTCTTTCAAATGAAACGCAACAAAACATGTGAACATTTCTCCATTGTGAGACCAATAAAGTTTATCTTAGCTTATCTTTTGTCTTATCGTGTTATTATTCATATGCTCAATAATGTGGTAAAAAAACATTTCTGGCTGGAGGTACGCATAAAAAACATAAGCATTAAGTCTAGTGTCCTTTAACTGTGCTTTCCGGTGAAATAAACTGTTGTGAGCCTTCTCAAAAGCTTCCCACATTTGCTGGCATCACATTTATTATGCTAATACAGTTTTATCTGACAAATATCTTCTCCTCTCGTGTAGCAACAGTGCTCCAAATGAGTGTTGTCTCTCCTATCTTTAGCCCTCCTTTATCATGTTGTCATTATGTTCTGGTAATAACGACAGGAAGAGCTCCCAGCGCGCCGAGTAGCTAAATTAAAGTTAAGAGATGCTCCTTTCCACTCTGCTTTAGACGTACGCTTTAGCAAGACCCCCACGTCGCCATGGAAACTGCCTCCCCGAAAAAGCAAGTTTTTGGAGGATCTGTGGTAGCACTCAGCCTTATTGAGGTTATCATGTTTTTTAGGCCACATATAAACAAAACAAGATCCAATGTGACAGAAGAGAAGGAAAAGTGTGTGGAAAGCAGAATTCTAGTGCTTTTCACAACTTTCAGAGCAAAGTTTGACAAGAGCCATGTTAGCAAAACATTATTTAACATAATAATTGATGACAAGTGATGGTTTTCATGTACTATATAGGATCTGCTTAACTTACAACATGAGGGTGTAATTGACAACATGGTAATGTTTTAGTATCCTCTGGGTTTCCTCTGAGCAGTGGTCGGCTGTGGCTGGAGGGGTCTGGCTCCTGAACCTGGTGGAGGTCGCCTCCTGCTCTCTGCAGACGGCTCCTAGGATGACGCTTCAGCTGTTCCCAGTCCTCTCAATCTTTTCTTGGTTTCATCTACTTTATTTTATCTGATGTGTCTGTATGTACATGCATGTATTGTATGAAAAGCGTTTTATAACAATAAAATCAATTAATACAAAATGATTGATCTCATGAGGAATATTCCTTCTCAGCATAGAGCCACTTAACTTCACCCTGGTCTGAGCTGCAAGGTCCATGGGCTCATGGCGGCACGGTGGCTGAGTGGATAGCACTCTCGCCTCTCAGCAAGAAGGTCCTGGGTTCAAATCCCAGTCGGGCCTTTCTGAGTGGAGTTTGCATGTTCTCCCCGTGTCTGCGTAGGTTTCCTCCGGGTACTCCAGTTTCCCCTACCACTAAAAATATGTACAATAGATCTGGCATGCGTCTCCTGTTTGGCGACCCCGCTCCAATCTCTGTCTGGAGTGAGAGACAAATGCCCAAAAAAAATAAATAATAACAATTGTAAACCGCTTTGTGACCCTTGTCTGTGAAAGGCGGTATATAAATAAACATTACTTACTTATGTCCAGATCTTAAACCGCACTTTTTGTCAGTGCCATCAACCACCAAGACAGGTTGTCTGCTCTAGATTATTTGGGCCCGAGCCCGGCGGTGGCCCGAGGGGATGGCACACCAGCCCAGCCCAGAATGACATGGTCTCTGAATTCACAGGCCCAAAACCCGTATCAAGTGTAACTTTTTTTTATTATCTCCCATTACAATGTTTTAGCATAGTATATAGCACCGCGGACTGATATGAACACAGGCCCGACTAGAGGGCGGAGCTATACATGGTAGTGATGTGTTGCAATGAGTTCTGTGTGTACGGAGTGAACGGCCGCAGCTGTATGATACACAGCTGTATGATACACAGCTGTATGATTCCCAGATGCTGCAATAAACTACAACACACTTGTAGGTAATGCTATGTGTTGTCAATGACAATACTATACAGAACAACAAATACTACAGCGTAACAGAACGCTATATTCATTGGGTTCGTAAATGTAATCTGCCACTCTGAAAATGAATAAAAAAAAGTACCCGAGCCCGGCCCGTGTCCGAGGTAATTATACGGCCATCGGCCCGAAACCCGGTCCTCGGGCTGTCGGGCCTCTCGGGCCTAGGGTTCAAGTGGAGGGCTCTAGTCTGCTAGTCTAATCGTTATTGTGAGCTTTGTATCGCACATCATATCGTATCGTGATGTACCCTGAGGTTCCCACCCCTAGTTCAGACATCAATTCTCTGCCAGATTATTCCATGTCAGTGTGAGGCTTTGTCCAGTTTTTTATTTTTTTTTTTTCATGTACTGTTTTTGTTTCCTGTGCTCCGGTCTCCCTTTTTCCGACTATCCAGCTAAATCTGTATGTAAATCTGTAAGTGACTCAAGCTCTGTCTCTGCTTTGGGATCCAAAACACAACCCTGACATTTGCATGTTTTTGGATTTGTTTACGCTATACACATTGTGTTAGATTACTTTGTATATCAGTCCAAAAGCTGCATCAAAAAGCAGCTCTTGCAGCTGCTTGTATCCAGAGGTGCACAATTTTTTTGAGGATTTGGGGGAATAACATTATACCATGGTAATAGCTCTGCTTCTCTGCCTCTCTGGCTCTACAGTCCACAGTGGCCCACCTCACACCATGAGCGGTCAAGATTTAAATCAATAGAAACGTGGCAGCTTTAGACAGAACAAAGTGCTCAACTTATTCTCCCGTCTTCAACAAATGATGAGATGAATAGCAGTCCATGCTGAGCGGGGGACCAGGCTGAACAAAGGTCAGATCTGTAGGTTACAAGAAATCAATGCAGTGTTTGAATGTGTGTTTGATTGTGTGTGTTGTGTGTGTGCATGTGTGTGTGTGTGTGAAGAAGGCCTTCGCTAACTCAAGCAATCACTTAACTTTCAAACCACAAAAATGGAAATTACTCAAATGACATAAAATCGATCTGTTTCAACAATATGTTTCAATTAGATGCCATATTGATTTTTAATTTAGTGCAATCATTTTTTTTATTATTAAATGTGAAATAAATGCATTAATAGTGTTGTATTTTGGTTCTTTTAGATGTTAGATAAGGAACCAAAAGCTGTTAATTTTTTTCTGAACTGTATGGCAACATTTAGACACCTTCCCTTTTCAATCCTTTTGAATTTAAAGTCCCCTGTGCCAAAATATTGTACGTACGTGTCATACATATCGAGGTACAGTATCAGCAGACTCTGATAGAAACACAGCCTTAGTTCTTTCATTTGTTTCCACACGCGTTTCTTTTGTCAGGAGTATAATGATTCATGAGTCTCTCAAGTGTTTGAGGCACGATTAGGCCCCACCATTCACAGTGTGCTTTTTTTTTCATGTTGGTGACTAAATGGCAATTCATTGTTTTATTGTAATTTTAATTCAAGTGTGAGCTACATCAATTATAAGAGTTAGAGGCATTTGTGTGATCTGTATTTCCCCACGGTTCACTTCAGTAGATGTTCTGATGCACTGGGCCTGAGCTCATGCTTTGTGCACACACTCGTCCCCCTCGTGTCTTCAAATCCACAAACCTACGTGCGTGTGCACATATTTGTGAGTGTGCATATTTGTGTGTGGACACTCAACACTCAACAACACCCATTAACATTTATGGACATTGGTCATCTTCCCCTTATGGACCAGTGATCATTGCATTTTAACGGTTGATTCTCTGATCTGTGTTGGCGAATTCCGCGGTTTTGTTAAGTCCTCCGAGATAACGTCTGATGTTATTCAGGGCTATACAAGAATATATTGAATTGAACTGAAATTGTTTGTGTGTGCGCACCTGCATGTGCGTGTGCGCACCTGCGTGTGTGATATCACCGCTGCCTCTTACTTCGATCCCTCGCATCACAGCACGGACTGGAGAGAGTTTTTGTTTAGGAACAAGTTTTGCGCCCCAGCGGGTTGTGCCGGTCCTGAGGACAAGCAGAGATCACAGACCAGTGATTTGACCACGCACTGATACAACACGCTCAAATCACTGCAGCCAGGACTATCAGAGCACAGGGACTATCAGAGCACAGGGACGACTATCAGAGCACAGGGAGGACTATCAGAGCACAGGGACTATCAGAGCACAGGGACTATCAGAGCACAGGTACTATCAGAGCACAGGGAGGACTATCAGATTACAGGGGGGGTTGTCTTTATAATCCAACACGGATGAAAAACTCAAGTGCTTAGTTTGGTTTGGGCCCAACAGGTTTTCAATATCTTCATAATCACAGTGCATCACAGTGAAAGGCACCTGCCTGGTTCCAACTGCCGTCAGAGTTCTCTCAACTTACATAAGTGCCATTAATGTCACCTGTAATATCAATCTGAAGTGACTCACCGGGAAAATAGACATTTTCTATTAAAAAAACAACCTTTAAAACAGGCAAATATGAGCAGCATTGTGCAGTCACTTTTTCATTTGAACATGGGTTGTTTCATCTTCACCGACTGATTTGTGGTCAAAAGTTTGGTTATGTAAGGGATAATGTATAGAACGCGGGTCAGTAAATAGGCAGTCTATGACGAAGCCTCCCAGCTTGAAATATGAAAGCATTGCACTACATTCGGGCTCAAGTCTGTGAGCGATTAGCCTGCTAGTTGGCAGGTGCTAGCATCCTCTAACAAACTATCAATTTGCAAAACTTGACTGCCGTTGCATTACGTAGCCCTGGCTGCGTCCCAAATCTTCTTATACAACGCCATATCCACATCTGATTTTCTCTTCTTTGGCACAAGAGGGCGTGTGGAGGGCAATTGGGGTTTTCTGTTCACCCATTATAGAAAATCTGACTCAATAACAACGCATGAAGGCATCCCATTGGTTTTGTTCTATCGGTCCGCTGCAAAATATGTATGATTTATTATTTGAGGTTACAGGCATCTGGTCGTGTCCATTCCTATTTGAAAACAGATGATAACTTGACAACTTCTGGGGTTTAGGGACGTTTCCCCACAGAAATATAAAAATTGTGTCTGGATAAATCATTGACTGCATCTTCAACTATAACAGAATAATTCTAAACAAACCACAAAAGGTGCTTACAGTGCATAAGAATAACTAGAAACATGTCTGAAGTGTGAAGTGGTCTCACATTCATGTTTACTTCTTCCCAAACAAATAAAAGAAAAGGCGATATTTCCAGACGTAATTAGACGGCCATCTGGTGCCTGTATCCTCTGCGTTCACAGTCTCAGGTGCTCTATTCCCTTTTGGACGGCAGCTCTTTGTGATAAACAATAGGAATTAGCGGGCTTCTGTTTGCCCGGGCAGCTGGCATCGCAACCCAACAGATCCTTCTCCGCTCGTCGTGATTAACACCTCTCTCCGGATTTACTCTACCTGCTAACTCGCGCTCCCCGGCCAACGCAAGCCCGCCGCGTCAGCCACTAAATCGAACAGGCTCCGGGTTTGATGGATGTGGAGAGGGCCATTTATCACCGCAATGTGTTGTGTGTCTTTGTCGTAAATGAATCCGGAAATCTCAAATGGTTTGAGTTTGTTTTGCAGCTTTCTTGGAACAAACATTTATAACTTCAGAAACTATCAGTTGTCAAACAAATTAAATAATTGGGTTGTTTTTTTTAAAAGAACACAGGCCACATTTACTGTTTTTGTCTTTAAACACAATATTGTTTCTTCATCAAAAACAGTGTTGGTGAGATGGCAGTAGCATTACAAACTTCTGGCCCAAACATGTAGCTCTGCCCCTGTTTAAAAGCTTCTGTATCATTTCTGAATTGAAATTGAATCACTTTTTGCAGTAGAGCTATAGTGGGTATTGTCCATGGGAGAGGGCAGAGAGGGGAGCGGGGTAGTGTTACAGTCTTTATGCCTGAGGATAACATGTTTTCTAAAAAGATGAAGACAGCATGGGGTCTGTTGGGACAAAAAAATGTATTATTTATGGAACTTCTCTATTATTACATATGTGCTGCTAGCCCTACCTTATCTAAGTATTAAAAAAGATCCAGGGACTGTAGCTAGAAACTAGCTGTTAACCTAGAATCTGATGCAGAATATGTATTTTTTTTAAGCTTAATTTAATTGTGTATTGTCCTTATAAAAGCTAAACTAAACGAAAGAATATGAATCTCTTGCACAATGAATAAATGTTCTATTATTCACAAAGATGCACTTTTTCTTTCGCACATCACTTCAAATAGGCTCGACTTGTCTGGCTTGGTTTTCTTTGACCGTTATTCTCACAATAGTCTCCAATCTCGTCATATTGTTCTTTTGGCTAAGAGCCTTTCTAGTTTCAGCCTCAAATTACAGCCTTCAGACCGCTTTGCATTATCACAGGGCTTATATAAGCTTGAAATGACCTACAAATCCTGGACAAACGAAAGGGCAGATTATTCAAGAAGTGGTATAGAGTAGCCATGTTAGCAAGAACAAAAGAAGACATTTTCTAAACTTTACAAAAAGTACTTTGGATTAGGACATTAGCAGTTTTAATGAGATTGTCTGCAAAATGTCAGTAGTGAGTCAAGGAAAATTGGTTCTGATGTTTTATGATGTTGGGTTATTAGGGGTTGGTATTTCTAAGAGTTGGCCGATACGATCTGTACCACGATACGACAAACTCTTTCGTTTTGATTCGTTACAATTGAATACATTTGCAAGCGATTTCATATGATCCAGTAAAAAACAATGGCCCCTTTTTTGACCGTAACCTAAAACACTTTTTATGCAGTATTTATTTATTACATACACACAACTCATCACTGTCCTCTGCCTTGATGACTGTCACTTTACTGCACAGCTAACGTCTATTGTGTGTACTTAGTGCTTGTCTATAGTAGCAATATTAAGACATTTTCTTAAGATTTTTATTTTTTATGTTTATGAATGCCTTTACTTATTTTATCTCTTATAACTTCTTTGCACCTTGAGCCAAAGCCAATTCCTAGATTGTGACTTCCTGAATAGCAATAAAAACGATTTGCCATTCTGATTCTTAAAGAACAGAAACCTTCACACTGCTGACTCTGACTAATGAGCATGTCCCGCACACAGCAGAGCCAAACTTTGAAAAAGGAAAACTCTTGCACACTTTACTTGCATACACCAGTGGTTCATTCAGAGATAAGCAGTGTTTCGGTCATGGGCCTTCGTAAGGCAAATGTTTTTGAATGTGAAGATTAATTAAGATTAAGAGATCCTTTATTGCAGTGTTACATCACAAGTTATAGAACAGTGGGAAAGAGGAGCACACACAGCACAAGATAAGTGAACAACAGCTATACTAACTATAATAAAAATAAAAAAACTAACTCTAGCATCAATAGCAAGTATAAAATCTCTATCTTAAAAATAATAATAATAATACAAATAAATAGTTTTTATTGGTTGAAAATATTGAAATAAAGGTAAACAATAGGCCTGCCCTATTTCTTTCCCACCACCAAAGGTACATGTCTTTTTTAGAAATTTCTGATATTACCATGGATGGATCTAAAAACAACTCCAGGTAAGTTTTGTTTAGGGAAACATTTTGAAACATGGTTGAAATCTGGAAAAGTTAATTTTGCATGATATTATTTCTTTAAAACGTTCAATCTATATACTAATAATAAAAAATAAAAAAATGAAAATGCTGGATTGCAGTTGTGAAGTGATGCCGATGAGCTCAGGTGTGTGACTGAAGGTGAGGCCGATGGTTATGAGCTCGGTTGCCTGTGTGAAGAGAGGGAGGACTGGTCGATTCGGTTGGCGAGATAATGAGCTCTGAGAACCATGTCTTCCAGTCTGAATTTCCGCTTTAGCTGCATTTCAAAAAGTGGTTAGGGTTAGAGTTATCTTAGGCCTGCCTATTCATAGTATATCTAGGTTGCAAGGATGCAGGGATTTTGATTCCTTAACACATAAACTGTTTGACAATGGGGTTTCACATTGTCAAACAGTTTATGTGTTTTATGTGTTGGCAATGTTTTTTACCATCTAAAAAACATTGCCAGGATCAAAAACATATTGTCTAAAGCAGACTTGGAGATTCTCATCCATGCGTTTGTCTCCAGTAGGTTAGACTACTGCAATGGCCTGCTCACAGGTCTGTCCAAACAGGCTGTGAAACAGCTGCAGTACATTCAAAATGCAGCAGCTCGAGTCCTGACTAGAACCAGGAAGTACGACCATATTAGTCCGGTCCTCAGGTCTCTGCATTGGCTTCCTGTGGCTCAGAGAATGGACTTTAAAACAGCTCTGCTTGTGTACAAGTCTCTCCATGGCCTCGCACCAAACTATATTAGTGACATGTTAGTCCCATATGAACCAGCCCGGACTCTGAGGAGCACAGGGAACTCCTGTTAGTGCCCAGAGTCAGAACTAAACATGGGGAGGCTGCTTTTCAGATTCATGCTGCTAAAATCTTGGGCCAAGTGCATTACGTCTACACAACGACGGAAAACTATGTAGTTCTAGCGCCCGGACAGTAGGAGGAAGTAGAACTTTACATGACACCAAGCCCCGGTGATCCAAGATGGCACCCTATTCAAATGAATGGCTTGTGCGCAGTAGCGCATGGCACATACAGGAGGACCGAAAGATTCGCGGAATTTGCCTGTATTTGGGCATCGTCTGGTCCTCCCGGTTCTGCACAGTGTACGAGCTCCCATGATGCGTTGCACCAAATACGCGTGTGAGGCTCTCATGCACTGCACAGAGGGGCTCGGCCGCGCTTAAACCAATCAACGCTGCTGATCAGAGTAGAGTTAGAGCGGAGCCAGAGCGGGAAGAAAAACAGCAGAGTTTGTGGCAGAAAAGTGTGGATTTGAAGAAAACCAAAGGATTTAAGAAGAAAAAAGGTTCAGGATGACACTAACAAGGGACACTAAAATCCCCACAAAATCCGATCTTTGTGAAAGTTGTAGGTTCTCTGTCAGCTGAGGTTGAGCTGTTTTAATTTACATTGAGTTCTATGGGACTTTTTTCTGGGTAGCCCATGTGAATTTAGTCTACAGTACCACGGGCGCCCCCTGTGGTACAGCTATAAGCTAGTAATGCCCTATCCAGGTAATATTATAGATCCATGCATGACACGCACTACCCCCACCGGTATAATCACTTCCTCAACAGCATCCTCCTCAGGCCACTGCAAAACGTGAGCAGCCAAAATGGAAACTATAGCTTTGCATGTTTGTTTTGGTTTTTTTTTGTCATCGGAAAGGCCAATCTGATACCCAACACTAACGTTTTACTCTGTAACGGCTGATGACTCTAGACAAGCCACTCAATTGGCCTTAGTAAATAAAGCATTATTATACTCGGATAATAACTCCAATACGATCACTATTTGTCCAAATTGTCTTGTCCACAAGTGTCAAACCGGTCCTCGAAGGGTCGGTGGGGCTGCAGGTTTTAGTTCCAACCTGAGCAGGAGCACAACAGACTCCACCCATTTCCTCAGGTGAGTCCAGTTTTATCCTTTCCACCCATTTGGTCTGTTGAACAAACATGCAGCCACTCCTGGTCTAGTCAATCAGCAACGAGTCATGACACAATACTTTTCATGGTGTAAAGTGAGTTGTAGATAGGAGATTCTTTATAAACATATAGTATCTAAGACTATATGTCTCTGTATGTGTAGTTTTTAACATTGTGTACAGAAGTGTGGCTTATACCACTTTCATGCATTCTTGTGTGTTTTTTTTGGTATTATTCTGAAGATTTTTAATTGTACTTTACTTGGTCTTTCAAAAAGAAGTAAATGAGCCCTGAAGATTTCCCAGTATTATGGAGACAATGCTGAAACTTACTGGAGGAATTGTTGCTTGGCCATTCTAATACATATTTCATAAAATATGTTTCATTCACTTCTTTACTTTGCATATTTTCTTTCTCTGAAAGCCCTAAGAAATAGAAAGGCCATTGAAATCCCAAACAATCCCTGAAAGAGAAAATAATTTAATTTTCAAACTTTCCATTTTCTCAAAAATCAAAATGGGAATTCCACAACTCAATTTGTATAGATGTAATTCTAATCTTGTCCTTCACCGTGAAAGTGTTTCCTAAAAGTTTGAAAGGGACTGAATATATCAATTTAAGTAGGACATTGCTATGTGCAAGAGAGGTGACAGAATAAACATGATTGATTGATTATTATTGTTATTTTTTTCCATCCACAAATTTCAAATTTTATATGTTTGGAGGATAGGGAAAGGGTTAACAAGTTTTGCCAATTAGACAAGCAAAATTATCTTAAAATCATACAAGACCGTCAACAGTTCTTGAAAATAATAGCTAAATGGCTTGGCCCCATTGACATATCTTGTATTAAGACAGTTAGAATATACTCAAATTAAGATAAAAAAAAAACACCTTGATTAAAGAAATTATTACTTTTCATTTAATTTCATTTTCTACCCCTTTATTAATACATTTCTGGGTCGGGGGGGGCAATGAGAGCTGCCACCCAATGCTCATAGCACCAGTCCCTCGCTGATCCTCCAGCAGGTGGTGGGTCCACAGGAAGATGGCTGCTGCTCCGTCATCAAAGACACGGCCTTGGTGTTTCAGCAGGGGCTTTGGGCAAAATGGGGGTAGGTATCTTGCCCAAAGACACAACAACAGCAAACTTGACCCATGACTTTCCGGCTCAAATGCCAATGCTCTACCAACTGAGCCACTGTCAAAACTAGTACCTCATATTTAATTAAGTTTTGCAGTGCAGTAGTGATATTGAGCAATCCAAAAATAATTCCATTTGATTCAACAGATATTAAGAGTAGATGTGGTGTCTGGATTACCCTCTCGTCTCGCTTAATAGTTTCCAAACAACAACCGTTATCGCCATGTTGAAAGATTGATCGTGTGTTGTGCAGACGCTTATGACAGACACAAAAGGTCAAGGATAATATGTCGGCCAGTGGATGGACGTAGGGCATCTTGGATCAGGCGGCGTGAACGGTATAGATCATGTTTGAAGGGGAGACTAAATGGGCATTCCATCCGGGTGACGTGTGAAGGTGCCCGGTTCATCGTGATTTGGATTTCACATGAGGAATGACATGTCACTGTGAAAGACAGGTCACACATTGCAAAAAGTGAAAACAAATTAGTAAAAAAAATGCCCATATTTGAGAAAATGTATCTTCATTTGAACACATTTTGACTGCTAAATTATCTTGTTTCAAAAATATGAATGGAATAACGAAATAAATTCATTCATTTCTTAAAATCAGACTAAATGGAACTCAAATTAGGTTTGAAATCACTTGATTAAAGCAATTACTACCTCATATTTTATCAATTTTGGCAGTGCAGGCTCATGTGGCTTGTATCTCATAAAAGCAGGGTGGTGGTGTATGTTGAGGTGTTGCAATTGACCAAAGGAAAGTATAAAACCACAATTATTATGCATTAATGGGATATCAAAAAGAAGAAATAAACTTTTACGAGCCACTAGGTGGTGGTGTCTAAGAGTGTGGCTCAAAAACAAAATTAAAACCGGGTGTGGAACAGAGAAATATCATAAATGTGCAAAAGAACCACTGTTCTGATCACAAAAACAAAACGCTCAAAAAAGGTGAGGTGCAGACGCAGGACCCACTGGTCCAATGGACGGTCGAAATGGAAGAGAGAGAGCCTGGTTTGGATCCAGGCCCTTTATACCTCCCAGCTGATAACCCCACAGGTGTGAGTGGGATGTCACTCAGTTGGAGGTGGGAGGATCTGACAGATGGAGGCAAGGAGAAACACAAATACCAAAACCAAATGGACTTTGTCCGTAACACCTCCCTCCATAAAAAAACAATAATCCACCCCTCTTTAACAGGAAAACAAAGGTGCTTCTATAAAACAAAAAATAATTCATGGAGTGGGAAAGGATATGGGCGCCACCACCACCTCAGACCCAAGTGGTTATGTGTGTCCCCAGTCACACGATGAGGTCTCAGCCACAACATGGTCCTTTCCCCTCCTGTGCTGGATACGGATGGCGTAGTCTGGAGTCAGCAGCGCCCCCCGCATCAACCGTTGATCCAGTCATCAGGGCCAGGGAAACCCGGGTGTTGTGGTCTGAAAAAAAAACAGTTGCTGGGACACAAGGCGACCCAACACACACATAGGCGTTGCAGAGCCAGCAGCATAGCCAACCCATGGGTTGGGCTGTGTCCTTCATGGGCATGCCCATGAAGGACAAAAGCCGAAACACACCAGGGTCAACCGGTCTGAATAAAGCAAAGAACTTGTCAAGCAGTGTGAGTGGTCCAGGAATGACGCGACTGAACACAAGTCCAGCCAGTTTGAACTTCCGACCAGCTTTCTGATCTGTGGGTGGAGGGGACACAGAAGTGATTAACTCTGGCACTCACTGCAAACCTTGGCCCTGATGTTGTTGTTATCATTCTGTCCACACGAGGACGCACTACCACCTGCAAAACCAGGAGCAAGCACAGAATTACCTTCAACATCACTCTGATTCTCTCTTTCAAACTGAGCGCAGGTAAAAAGGCTCAAGGAAGAGACTGAGGGGTGATTTTCCGCCAACACATCCTTAGAGCTGAGAATAGAGCCAGCTAAAACCTCAGGGGAGGGACACACTTTTCCACCTGCACTGTCGTTCCACATGGACCCCACCCCATCAATTGGAGACTGGTCACGAACAGCTACAGGGAAAACTCCAACCACGTGCAAGGGACTAACATGTGCACTATGAGCGGTCCCCAACTAATAAATAGCACCTTTCAAGCAGTCATGGTTCAAGATGTCTGAGACTGACAAAGACGCACAAGCTTCAGATGCCCTGCCACACAGTCTACACTGCAGAAGGATTGCCCACGCATCCCTTGGCCAGTGTAATGCCCCTGCAATGTGCTCAAAAACTCCAAAGTGTCTCTTTTTTGAGACACTAACCACAACAGGTGACGAGGAAACCGGACCGCGACCCGCTGATTGCAACTCCAATTGCCGCATCCTAAGAGCAGCGTCACCATGTGCACTTGTATATTGTAAATAGTAACTGTAACTCTATTTTAAATTTAAATTTATTCTTTAGAAGTGTTTTTTATTCTTATTTTTATTATCTCTTTTTGACTGTTGCACTGAGCCAAAGCAATTTCCAAGTCTGTGACCTCCCGTTACTTACGTTGGCAATAAAAATGATTCTGATTCTGATTCTGATTCTGATTCTGATTCTGATTTTAATTATCCCACAAAAGGAAATTCAGAAGACAATCTCATGGAGAAAACAGACCAGATGACCCCAGTGGACGGGCCTGGGTACAGAGTGTATACGCTATTGTCTCAACTGGTTATATAGTAAAATGTGTCTGTGTTTGATCTGCCAAATTGCCTGATATGAATTCCTCCTTAAGGCAGTGTGCGTTTAATCCTACTGTCTGCGGGCTTTTCGCCTAATCCTCCACAATTCTACTGTCCAAGGCTGAAGTTTGACGATAACAGGACGCTTCTTCAAAAACAATTCACAGACTCACAGTACCCAGCTCTGTAACCCTCCCTCACCTGTCTTCTCTCTCTTCTCTCTTTTCTGGCTCTGCCCCCTCCCGACCCATTCCCCCTCTGGCCACCCACATTGGACAGGGCTGTCAGAGTTTTTATCCAATCCAAAAAATACCCGGACGTAACATGTCTATCCAACTTGTCTTTGTGAAATGTGTGTAACTGCTCTCTGCTATCTCTATTATTTGTCACATGGCGGCGGAAAGATGGCGCTGTGGCAGGAGTTTCGGTGTGTTCTATCTGCTCTGATGAACACTGGGGTAGCCTTGCATAGTTATTCCAATGTGGTTTACACTGCAAATAGCAAATACACTGAATCTGTTTCCAAGGAAGGCCTGAGTACAATGTCATATCTTTGAATACACTATGTTAATGACATCATCGTATCATTCAGACCCCTTCACTCCAAACCAAGCCCCGGTGATCCAAGATGGCGCCCTATTCAAATGAATGGCTTGTGCTCAGTAGCGCATGGGACTTCATGGAGACCGGGAGATTAGCGGAACTCGCCTATATTTGGGCATCGTCTGGTCCTTTAAGTTACTAATACCTTATCCAGTTATTATTGTAGATCCATGGTCCAAACAGAACCAGGGAGACCACCTTACACCTATTACATATTCATTATTTTTTCCAGATAAAAACAAATATATATATATATTGTACCAAATCCCCTGTATCCCACAACAGGCTCTGAAAAATATAAAGACCTAATCAAGCTAAAAAAATAATAATAATAAACAGGACAACATTTATAATTATTTTATCCTTTTGTGTTACCGTTTAGTACTTGTATTCAACTGTACGGCCGCATAAAGAGCCGTTTTAAAACATTCCTGTGGTATTGAAATTAAGTTTTAAATGTAAAATTGTGACAAGTAGTGTGGACTAACTTTGGTGAAATACAGTAAGACAAACTATAATATTACACAAGCACAATGAACAAAGTATTGAATTTGCAGTTGGTTTAAAAGAATAACCAATGCAGAAAGTGGATCCACTAACCCCAACTCTGCCCCATCCTGACAACTTGATGATAGTGGTGAAAGGCAAATTTGTCCGACCAAATTTGGCTTACCGTTGCAAGTGTGAAAACAAACTCTACATAAAATACCAAATATCCGGCTGACAACCGCTTTTTGAGAAGTCGCACTAACGGTTTGACATGCAAGCACTTCTATTTCCAGCCAGTAGCTCTTTATAACTGCGCAAGTAGGTTTGTAAAAAGTGCTGGATCCTCACAATTCCATACAAAGGACATTTTTATAGGCCGTTATGAATACACATTGCATAAACAAGCTGTAGCCATAGCCAACCTTTTAAATGTCACACAAAAGGGTTTAACACAGTGTGGAAACAAGTCTTAAAAAAGCTCAATAATTATATAAGAGTGTTGAGCGCTGAAGTGGCTCTAATAAAACCCTGCATCTGTGTACTGCTGCAGAGATGGAATATATTATGGATTTTGCATATTTACTTTCCCCGATGCCAGTGCTACTGTTTGTGCGGTGACAACAACGTCCTACTCATCTGTGAAAAACAAGCCTGACATTCTATTGTTCCTCTGTCGCTGCGGATAGTAACGTCCACTGCCAGCACGGCCAAAAGTCAAACTGTGCAATTAAAAGTGGGGTGCCGAAATGTGTTCTTGTGTGTTTGTGCGTGCGCCAACAGAAAAAGTCTTAGAGCAGTGGTTGCCAAAGTGAGGGTCCCGGCCACCCGGCGCGGCGTGAGATGATTGCCAGAAAAATAAAAGTGTAACAAATATATAGCCCTTGATTCAATAGGACAACTTGTTATATTGGGTTTGGAGAAGTGTCTGATAAACATAAGATATATTTTAATTACATTGGTAATTTTGTTCCTGACATTACGAGATTCTGACAGCGTCAATCAAAATCTAATTACGTAGCTTACATAACGCGCAACAAAACGTGTCCTGCTGTTGTTTGCTAAAGCTAAAGGTGTTTGGAGATTATTTAAGATTCTCTCAAGTTCCACTGGTTTACTCTGTTTCTTTCTCTCAGACAGAATAAAGGCAGTACACAGTTTATATAGTCATTGTCACGTCACACATCGAAAGACATACGTGTCACAAAGAGACAGTCAAATCATAGTCATAACATGGAGTCCTTGTAGAGTCCTTGTAGAGTCCTGCACGTAGGCCATATTGCTATCTAATACTAACACCCTTCCCTTTGATCACATAATCACATGTGATCACTCAATTTGATCAATCAATAAAGTGGAAAAAGAAAAAAAAATTCCAAAAAAAACTTAAAGAAATTATTAAAAACAAAGAAAATGTATGCATTACACTCATAATCATCAAATCAATATCAGTGGATTTTATATTCTATCCTGGGAAAAAAATAAAAAACAAAAATAAAGTAAATAAACAAACAAAAAACAAATCAAAAATAAAAACAAACAAAAATAAAAACAAACAAAAACTATTGGGCACACAAGAACTCAGCAGATTCAGTCAAAACACAGACAAAAACGAGCTGAGTCTCAAATTAGAAGCTAATTTCACTTTTCTTACTCTATACTTTTATTCTAATGCTAATTGTTTACACTACACTCCACTGTATTATTATCACTTTTCAATCTTACACTGTGTACTTTCTAATCTATTTACAAATATGTTTGCATATTTGCTTCTATTGAGCCATATTCTTAAACATACATTTTAATCTCTCTGTGGTTTACTTTCATTATCAGTGGCTTATTATCAGTGGGATTTTGTTCTATTTCTCTTCTACATTCTCAGGAATAAAACTGTGAACACACTAAGGCAAATGGTCAACATTTACACTTCTATAGTGGTCAGTGATTTATTACTTTTTATTATCTAAAGATATTATTGTCAGGCATTTGGGATGAATGTACATCATTAATCAAATTAGTATTATCCTAATAGTAGCTAATTAGGTTTGGGGTTGGGGTCAGTTATTCCACAATGGTGTTTGATTCTCTAATCTGTGCTGATAAATCCACAACTTTTAAACTTCTCAAAGATATCCAAATATCTACTATTTTGTTTTTGGGCTATACCCAAATGCATCAAAATGCTTTTAAATGCTTTTGAATCTCTCTTGGTGCTAATCTATCTCATTGATCTAAGCTACTTTCATGAACTTTTTGTATTGTCAACATTCACAGATGTTTGAACACAAGTGAATTTGGCAAGTATCTAATAAAACTGTACATAAACTGTAATGAACGTTATCTACTTCTGAAGTAAATGTTTGTGAAATGGTCCCTTTACCATTTGATATTAGCACTGGCTACAAATAATCTCTATTTTTGAAAGCATCTATGGTTGATGCATTTATCTAATTCTATTTTTACGCTATTTTTTAACTCCAAAGCTCGGTTGCAGCTTGAGCAAAGGCATATTTCTAGTTTGTGACTTCTGTCACTTTTAATGGCTGTAACATTATTCTGATTCTAATATTATATCTGCTCTATCAAAAGGATAACATTGTAGGGTACTATTTTAACTCTTATGTGGAAATGTGTTTATGAACAACAACATCTACTAAAACGCTACAGCTGGCAAGCTGCTTACGCGTGCGCAAGATGGCGGACGCATTTGTTTGGAGCCTTTTTTGAGCTGCACGTTTTTTATGATTTATTTTTAAACTAAGTTTCTTTTACTGGTTTTATTTGCCCTACTCGACGGAGTAAGCGGATTTTAACAGACTGCATAAAAAAGGATTACTGTCACTTTTAACAGGACTGTTTATCAGCCTTTTACCGGTAACCAGCCTGCCCACACACATCACCATGGACACCGATGCTCCCCACGCGAACTCATACAAACAGATATACAAATCACAACTGGCTTCAATCCTCCCATCCAAACCTGTAAACACCATGACCCCCGAGGAACTTCAGCGCACTGTCAAAGAACTATCCACCGAACTCATACATAAAGAGAAACTTCTGGAACATTTCATGGACATATCATTCAAACAGTCACAGCAAATATCCCTCTCCGTACTCAGACAATCACAGCTCCACGACACTGCACTCTGGGATCCAATCGCCTGTCCTCACCCCTCATCATGCTCTACCCCGGTGCTTACCTCACGCTCCCCGGTTGCAGCTGTCCCTCTTGGTGCTCTTCCCTCCTCCTCAGTCCCGGAGCCTGCTGCCCATACCCAGAGCGGCGTGGAGCAGAGGCCTGGAGGCCACACAACATCCACAGCGTCCTCGCGCCGCAGGTTGGTGGAGGAGGCTGTGCGCAGACGCTCGGGGAGCTTCCCACGCTCTAAAACAGCGCGGGGCTCTCCGGGTGTCACGCAGGACCAACTGCGGGAAGCCCCGGGGGGATCTCTGTGCCCCGACGCGGCACCGGATACCCCCGGGAGCGCTGTCCCTGCTGTGGGAGGGTCCGTGCGCTCTGACGCGGAGGGAATCCCCAGAGGCGAGACACAAAGCAGGTCCTACGCTGAGGTGGCCGCAGGGGGACCTCTGCGCCCTGACACGGCGTGGAGTCCTCCCGTAGACGCTGCATCGCTCGCGGGGGGGTCCCTGCGCCGTGCCGCGGCGCAGAGTCCTCCCGTAGTTGCTGCCTCGCCCGCGGGGGGGTCTCTGCGCTTTATCTCAGCGCGGAGCTCCCCCGCGGAGGCTGTCTCGCCTGCTGGAGGATCTCTCCGCCCGGGGCATGGCCCTCCCACAACCGCCCGCACTACCACCACCACCAACCCCGCTGCAGGGGCGCCGGTTCGGTCTCCGGCTCCATCCTCCTGCTCCACTGCAGCTCACGGGGCTCGCAGCAGCTCTGCTCCGGGCGCATCCCAACGCTCTCCTGTCCCCTGCTCTCCCCCGGGTCCTACTCCAGTCACTCCCTCCCCTCCACGACCTCTATTCGCACCAACTACACTCCTGGTGGGGGACTCTATCATCAAACACTGTAAGTTCTTCAATGCCATCACGCACTGCTTTCCCGGAGCCACTGTCCCTACCATCCTCACTAAACTACCCGCACTTCTACAGACAGCACCCCCCACAATAACCCGGATCATAATTCATGTTGGTACAAATGATGCTGCACTCCGCCAATCTGAAATCACCAAACTCCATTTTAAGGACCTTTTTAACCTTTTATCAAAAACCGGAAAAAGTGTTTTTATCTCTGGCCCTCTGCCCACGTTGAACCGGGGCGTGGAACGTTTTAGCAGGATACTATCACTCACCACTTGGCTTCAAAAATCATCACAGCAGCACAACTTTGGTTTTATTGACAATTTTAATTTGTTCTGGAACCGCCACCCCTTCTTCACACCCGATGGACTCCATATCAATAAACTCGGCACCCGGTACCTGATTTCAAACATCACCCACTCAGTTCAATCCCGTCCCCCGCACCTCTGACAACCCATCACTCCATCCCACATCATTCCTGCCCCGCTGGACTCCAACATCAGTCCCTGCTCCCCCCCCCAACAAGGAATTTCAGTTCTGTCCAGACCCCGCCCCTACAGACCGTCCATACTCCGGAAACCGTCCCTCAACACCCTCATCCCTGTTGCCCTTTGCTCCTCCACATCATCTTCTCCCCTCACTACAAACAAAAATGACTCTCCATCCACCATCAGGTTTGCTCTTTTAAATGTACGCTCTCTTTTAAATAGAACTTTTATCATTAATGATTTGATTTTACAACACAAACTGGATGCTATGTTTTTAACTGAGACCTGGCTGGGTCCGGATGCTCCGGCTGTTCTCACAGAGGCCTCCCCTCCCGATTTTAGCTTTGCTTTTAAAACAAGAGAAGGAAGAAGAGGTGGTGGCACAGCCTCAATTTGGAAAAACACCCTGGCCACCAAAACCATTAATTTTAACCAATACTCAAGTTTTGAGTATCATGCCCTTGTTTTTAGCAGCCCCGAAATTTTAGCAGTAACCATCTATCGGCCACCAAAAAAGTGCAGCCGTTTTATTAATGAATTTTCAGAGTTTTTATCTTTTTTATACAATTCCTATAATAGGATTGTTTTAACCGGTGATTTTAACATCCACTTTGACAACCCATCAGACCATTTTACCTGCGAGTTTGTAAGTATTTTAAATTACATGGATTTTACTCAACATGTCACACAGCCGACGCACAACAGAGGGCACACCCTCGACCTGGTCATTACTTATGGCCTGAGTGCGGGTGTGTCCTCTGTTGTTGACCTGGCTATCTCTGACCACTATTGTGTGTTTTTTAAAATCACTGGTTTTGTTAAACAGGAGACCTCTGTGAGAACTGTGAAGAAACGACGTCTAACCCCTGAAGTGGCTGCAAATTTTATGGACATTCTAAATAACACTCCTCAGTTGGTTTTACCTGCCCCCTGTGATTTTATAGCAGATGATTTTAACAGTAGACTAAGAACTACACTGGATCAGGTTGCTCCATTAAAAATTGTAAGCATTCAACAAAAATCTATAGCCCCTTGGAAAAATGAGGAAGCAAGGAGTATGAAAAGACAGTGCAGGGTGGCAGAGCGAAGATGGAGAAAAAATAAAACGACAATCAATCACGAAATATATAAAAACCGACAGCAAATTTACAACAACACAATCAGGAAAAACAGGAACAATTACTTTGCAAAACTAATCAGCCAGAACAAAAATAATCCAAAAATCCTCTTTTCAACCATCGACACCATTTTAAACCCTGATTTTAGCATGTCTCTTTTAACCCCCACAGACTCCCTCTGTGAGGATTTTGCAGTCCACTTCATGGGGAAGATAAATACAATCAGATGTAACATTTTATCCAACCGCACAACTGTTTTTAACACATCTGATTGTTTGTCTTCACCAGAGGAAACACTGGACAGTTTTGTCCTGGTTGATGCTGAGATGCTTGATAAAGTTTTCTCCTCAGTGAGGCCCACCACATGTCTTTTAGATCCAGTCCCCACTCCATTTTTTAAGTCATTTTATGAATCTTTTAGAGAGGAGCTTTTAAACCTGATGAATTGCTCTCTTCAGACTGGGGTCTTTCCTGCAGCCTTCAAAGCGGCTGTGGTGAGGCCCCTTCTGACCGGTATCCAACTTACCATTTTTAAGCAAAATTTTAGAAAAACTTGTTTTTACCCAGCTCAATGCCTTTTTAGATCAGCAGCAAATTTTAGAGAAATTTCAATCAGGATTTAGGGTGAACCACAGCACAGAGACTGCTCTTTTAAAGATTTTAAATGATTTTAGACTAAATTATGATTCTAAAAAGGTGACCGTGTTGGTTCTACTGGATCTAAGCGCTGCCTTCGACACAGTAGACCACACCATTCTTTTATCCCGCCTGAAACACCTCGGCCTCTCTGGTGCTGTCCACAAATGGTTCACTTCTTATTTAACAGACAGATCCTTCATGGTAAGTTTGGATACCTGCTCCTCTCAGGTCCATAAAATCACATGTGGTGTGCCCCAGGGTTCCATTTTAGGTCCAGTCCTTTTTAACCTGTACATGCTCCCTCTTGGCGGTGTCATCAGGAGACATGGAATTGACTTCCACAGTTATGCAGATGATACACAGCTGTACATCTCCATGTCTCCTGATGACACCAGGCCAATGGATGCTCTTTTTAACTGCCTTTTAGACCTGAAATCCTGGATGGCAGAAAACTTTCTCCAGCTCAACCAGGACAAAACTGAGGTTTTAGTCATCTGTCCTGAGGCCCAGAGAGAGAAACTTTTACCGAAACTCCAATCACACTCTTTTAATCCATCATCACAAGTGAAAAACCTGGGCGTAATCTTTGACTCTGAGCTGACTTTTATTCCTCACATCAAGAACATCACAAAAATAGGTTTTTATCATTTAAAGAACATCGCCAGAGTCCGCCCCATTCTCTCTCGGGCCAACACGGAGACGCTGATGCATGCTTTTATCACCAGTCGCATTGACTACTGTAATGCCCTGCTCTCTGGTCTTCCCAAAAAGAACATTTCAGGTTTACAATTACTTCAAAACTCGGCCGCACGTGTCCTGACTAAGACCAGGGGGCGGGACCACATAACACCGGTTTTAAAATCGCTGCATTGGCTCCCCGTGTGTTTCAGGATCGATTTTAAGGTTCTTTTAATGGTCTTTAAATGTCTTAATGGTCTTGGGCCTTCTTATCTTTCAGATTTGCTTTTATCCTATGAACCCTCCCGGCCCCTGCGCTCCTCCGGCAGCAGACTCCTAACCATCCCCAAAGTCAGGACACACACTCACGGCGAGGCATCTTTCCAGCACTACGGCCCCCGTCTCTGGAACAGTCTGCCGGAGGAGCTCAGGGCCGCAGAGAACGTTCATATTTTTAAGAGTAGGCTCAAGACGCACCTTTTTAGAGCAGCTTTCGATTAGTATTTATTATCTATTATTGCTTTTTAGTACATCTATTTATGTTTTTAGACGGATTATATTTTTATTTATTTTTATTATTTACTATTTTTAATTATTTATTGTATCTACCCATTTACTATTGTTATTATATTAGGCAGCTGCCATTTTTCTTTTTATTTTCACATTCTATTGTTCTACTTTCTATTGTATTATTGTATTGTTTTAGTGTCCCCAGTGTTTCCTCTGGAGGAGCCCTCTGCACTGAGAGCTGGGGTCTGCTGTGGCTTCGGGGGACTGGCTCTTGGATCCGGTGGGGGTCTGGGGCCTCCTCTCTCCTCTGGGTCCTATGGGGTCTGAGTCCTGGGCCTGGTGGGGTCTGGGGCCCCTCTCTCCTCTGGGTCCTGTGTCGTTGCCTGTGGCTGCAGCCGGCTCTCTGCTCCTGGTGCAGATGGCTCCCTGGATGACGCTTCTTCAGCCGGTTACATCTGCTCCCAGCCCCATTTCTTTTTATTGTTTTACCTATTTTACCTGATATGACTTTATACTTGTGTATATGTGTGTGTGTGTGTGTGTGTGTGTGTGTGTGTGTGTGTGTGTGTGTGTGTGTGTGTGTGTGTGGGTGTGTGTATTGTATATATAATTATAAATGTGGTTTTGGGGGGGTCTGTGGGGAGGAGGGTTTAGGGCTGGGCATGTTGGATTGTTTTTAACTAAACTGTAAAGCACTTTGTGTTACACTTTTTGTATGAAAAGCGCTTTATAAATAAAATTTGATTGATTGATTGATTGATACAATACCCATACTTTATCATTTTAAAACATTTTAACAGTTGCTCAGTCTCCCAGACTAAAAAGTCAAAGTTTTTGTCTGTCAGTTGTCTGAATACTTAACATGTATATTGCATTTGGTCACAGGTGTGGTTCTGGTTGTAGCAATAGCATCGGCAATAGACGATTTTTCATTGGCTGGTTCTTGTTCTGCAAATGGCTGTGTCCAATAGATCCTCAGATGTCCAGAAGCTAGGGACAAACAAAAACAAAAGAAAGAATCATGAGTATCTCTCTCATTTAGCACTCATCTATGTATGATTTTAAAAATATAAACATCACTCCCCAGTTTTTCTCTCAGGTCCTCAGATCCTCAGGGTGAGTCTCAGTCGTCATCAGGTCGGGTCATATTTCGAGAGATGTCATCTTGGACATCAGTAGGGTCCAAGCCATGGTTTTGGTCTCTCCAGATGCACTCAGGATCTCCAGATACAGTCTTTTCAGTTGAAGCACATCAGGTCATTTGCGATGCACTTCTGGTCAATGGTGCAGTGTCACAGTTCCTGTACACAGCTTGTTATGCAGTAGTTACTCTCTATGGTTAGTCACTTTGATTCTACTTTAAAGACAATTTCTATTCATGCTGTTGCTAATGTCCCTCAGACAAAATGCAAGCACAATGATTCAGTTTACTTCTCTAATTTGTGTTTTTATCAGATCTAATCCTAATCAATGTAATTACTTCACACAGTACAAAATCAACAAATCAAAAGTGTCAGGACAGACGTCAATTAAGTCCATGACAATATAGAATTCAAATGAACATTTCTGGTCTCAAAAATACTGATTCAAATAAAGATTCAAGTGATAGACAATTAAAAATATGTGTTTACATTGGAGTAAACTTTTAAAATGCTTTTTGCTCATGTTCTGCTTTTTCATGTATCTATATGTAAATGTGAATGTGTGAGTGTATGAATGTGTGAATGTGTGAGTGTATGTGTGTGTGTGTGTAGGGTGTGAATTTTGGGGTTGTGTCTCCAGACTCCTCGAACCACCTGTAGGTGTCAAAGGTCACACTGTGGTGATGCAAACCAACTGGACACACTTTCAACTGCCTCTAGGTCTCTACCTGAGGCCTCCACCCATCACGTCTCCAGAAACCTCCACTTTCATGACCCCGGTCTCTCTCACACCCACTCAGTTCTGTAGTGGCGTGGGGAGGGGCAAGGAGGTGGCATTTTCCTTTGCTCTTTGATCTGTGACCTGTGGCTGGGTGGGCTTTGGTGTCCAGTGTCCAGCAGTGACCTCTCGTACAGTGTGGCAGAGTCTGAAAAACAATCCTTGAGACGGCCAATTTAAAAAAACAATAGATATCAGTATGCGAATGAGATTGTTTTTCTCCCTAAAGTCTAAACAATTTTGGAGCGCTCTGGGTTTTTCAACATGCGCTATGTAAATAAAGATTACTTATTATCTTACTAATGTGAAACTTTTTTAAAACCAGAAACTCTTAATATAAAAAACAAGACTCAAATCTCAAAAATCTTCAAACTTTAAAATATGTATTATGTACTTTTGTACTGTGTTTAATTATCTATGCATTTATCTCAGCATATATTCTACTAATTTAAAATAATTGCAGCATTTTCAAATTAAGTCAATATGAATTGGAGCACATTTCAGACCAGGCTCCTCTGCTGTGTGCATCAGCAGCAGGAGGAAGGTCAGGCGTGTAGTCAAAACAAAAAACCGCTTGCAATGTGAATTGGGTAGAACTCAATATAATACTTACTTACTTATACTAATCCTAGTCATAACATGGAGTCCTTGTAGAGTCCTGCACGTAGGCCATATTGCTATCTAATACTAACACTACTTTGAGAACCCCTGTCTTAGAGGATAACTCCATAACAACCACATGCAGATTTTTGCACATTGTGGTCTGATTTGTTCTCAATATTTTAAGATTTTATTTGTCCCACATTCGGAAAATGTCAGTGTTGCATCACTTGTTACACTGCAGTAGGATTAAAGAGCACACAACACAAGATAAATGAACAATCTCCACTTTTAGCATTAGGAAAAAGCAAGAATCAAAAACAAAATCTCTAACTTCTACTTTCAATTCGGTCACACAAAAAACATAATCCATTAAAAAAAAGTCAGGGACCATAACGCACAATGAGAAACTACCCATTCAATCCCCCGATGGAATTCGCCTTTTCTACTATTCTACTTTCTAATTCATACCTTGGGCAGTCTACCAGATACAAATCTTGAAATATTAAAATCCTCCTCCATATTCAGATTTCAAAGCCTCTCACATCTCGTATGACGGCTTGGCAAAGATCGAGGTTGGCCTATTCGCGTTCCCGTTCCGCTGGCTGCGTGCACTGATGGCTTACACGCTCGCTTTCAATAGTACCCTTCAAGGAATCGCACCAGCGGAATATGTCCCCATAATGACGGCTGCCACGGTGTCACCAAAAAAATCTCTCCACGCTCCGCCGGACGCGACACAGAGGCGGATATTCGATCGCGGCTTGCCTGTCTTCACCCGCGGCTTGGAATGGAAGGTGGTCCTATTACAGGCCAGTGCTCCGTCAGCGGCGAAACAGCTGAACCCGCACTTCCGCGCTATCACACAAATTCCATTTAAAGAGCAGGGAGATTGGACATGTGACGCATTCCAGGAAGCCAATTCAATATAGCAGAGGCTTAAATTGAGCAAAGAAAAGAGGTGGTTCTTGAAATCCATTTGTGACTGTAGTGTAATATAGCTCTGAATTACATTTTTAGGTGAAATTGAATTAAATGTGTTTTTATATTAGTATGATGATATTCAAACTTATGTACACCAAAAGCTCCAACCCCTCTCCGCACACAACTCAACACAAGGCACACACACAAGCACTCACTAAGAATAGACACAGGCACAAACTTGTAATTATGGAATTATGCACATAAAAAGTGACCAATGTATCACAATTCATCCAACCCGTTCCTTGCTCTCAAAAGAGTTTGGCTAGTATGTGTTCACGGAAGTGCGCAATAAGTTTATTTTATTATTAAACGGTATTTCCGCATCGGCGAACAGACTCAAAGCAGTTGCATAAAGTCACGGGAGCATGAAAACTCACATGTTAACAAGCACTATGTCCCCCATTGTCAACCTTGGTTTAGTCCTGATGTAGCTCCAGTTTTGACTGTTTACAGTATTTTCAGTCTGCTCGCTCAGACCGCTAATGTCCCCGTGACCACTTTGCGGCTCTCTGATTGGTCGCTGCATGAACGTCCCGAGGAAAGGTTCAGCAAAATTCATCTCCTGTGTGCGTCGATTTTCCGCTCCTGCTCCTCCACTTCGATTTTCCCGCGCAGTCCGTGCGTCTTTACTGAGCAGTCCGTGCGAGCATTCCGAGACGCTCGTGCGTTTTGACGCTCGAATGCGCGTCACCATTGACTTTGCATTGAAAGCCGACGCAACACATGATCTGGTCTGAACGCGGCGGTAAAAAGTCAGTTTGAGTGTGAATGAAGTTTGAACACTGAAATGCTCTGAAATCTCTGCGTATATGTCACCAATACACACAATCTCAGACCTGTATCCAAGCAAGAAACACATGCTCCATTACAAACAAGTGAGTGACATCATCTTTCTATCTTACAGGACATATCTGTGGAGAGGCATTTATTATACTATTTGTATGTACATTCCAAACAAAGTAACAAAACAGTCTTGGAAACTAGTAGCAGGTACCAGAACCTGTAAAAAAGTAAAGTCCAATTGACACAGGAACAGATTTAAAAAATGCGAGAGATCCTTTATTTTTCCCACAGTGGAGAGATTTTGTTGTTGCACCATCAGTTAGAGAACAGTAGGAATTAGGAGCACAGATTCATTCAGTATCTACCCCTTTATTAATCTATTTCTGGGTCAGGGTGACGATGAGAAGTCAATGCTAATTGCACCAGTCCCTCGCTGATTCTATTGCAAGATGGCTGCTCTGTCAACGGTGACACAGCCTTGGTCTTTCAGCGGGGGCTTCGGACAACGTGGGATTAAGTGTCTTGCCCAAGGACACAATGACAGCTGACATGAGTGGGTGCAGTTGGAGTTGGGGTTCAAACCCACGACCTTCAGGCCCAAAGGCCAATGCTTTACCAACTGAGCCACTCTCACCCCTTAGGAGCACATAGCACAAGATAAATGAGCAATAACTCTATACTAAATAAAATAAAAACAAAAATCTAACTCTAGCATGAAGAAGAAACCAGTATAACATTTGTCATTACTTTTGACATTTGGTGTGACATATCCAGAGCTGTGATAAGTTAAAGTGGAAGTTTAAACCTTGAGTCATCTCGGGTGTTCCTCAGGGATGTGCCTTTGGCCCCGCACTGTGATAAAGTGTGCAGTCAGGGAGTGAGGCCCCGGGGCCCAGTTCCTCACATCTGACTCTGAAGGGCCCACAGAGCTGCCTTATCGGGACCAGCACTTTATCAGCAGCTCTTTAAGTGAGACTGAACTCTGGCAGGGATTACCAAAGCCTTCAGAGAGAACTAATTTTACAGATTATAACTTACTTTGTGTGATGTTCTTATTGGTTCACAATTCATACAAATACGAACTTTTCTTAACTGTACTGAAATTTCCCCACTGTGGGACGAATAAAGGGTCTCTTAACGGTGAGCCGCAAAAAATAAGGGAGACCTCTGGAAACAGCAGGTACAACAGTGGGGCGGGTTTAAAGTGCCAAACTGTTGTTGTCTCTTAGACACATTGCTGGGCACGAGTGTGGGGTGTATGTGAATGGTTGGTGGTGGTCGGAAAGATTGACGGCACATACTGATTGCCTCACTATCATCAGTCTGTCCAAGAGCAGCTGTGGCTACAGTAGTAATTTATTACTGACGAGTGAATTGATAAAGCCATGTGAAGTGTCTCTGTACAGTAAAACGCTGTATAAAACCGTTGAATTAATAATAATTATTAGTGTTATTTGTTAATATTCGTCCCTTGACCACCACCACTCACATGTCCCAAGGCTTGTTCAACCATTGTTCAAGTTCAACCAATGAAATTGAGTCTTAGAGGAGGAGAGTTTAAGGGGTTGAATAAAATTCTATATGTATAAAATACAGAAAACATATGCTTTAACATTACAAACATCCAGTGCTCCACAATAATATATATTATTGACAACATACAATGAGAAATATATTAGTCCGCAAAAATAGTGAAACTTTAGGTATTCAACAAAGAAATGGCACGTAGGAGCAGGCGTCTCAAACACCATTTCCTGAAGGTGTCGATGCGGTGAGATATTGGTGCCACATTGAACCTGTAATAGTGCTGTCCCAATACTAACATTTCAAATTTAATTTAATGATTTCCAAAGTTATGAATAAATACAGTATGTTATTAGGGTTAGGGTTAGTATTTCCAAACAAAGTTGTCGACAAATGATGGGGATTGGAAGATAAAAAGCGTCTGCTTCATCCAACCCTTTGTATGTACGAATGTATGTCAGGTTTACTGTGGTTTAGTCTTGTTCATTGTTAGTATTATGTGTTAATTATGTGGAATCCTCCCACTGATGTCTGCTGTCGTTGTGTCCTTGGTCAAGACACTTTGGCTGAAGCCCCCGCTGAAAGATCAAGGCTTCTGTGGACTTACCACCTGCAGGAGGATCAGTGAGGGACTGGGTTCTCTGCGAATTGGGTGCAGCTCTGACTGCCACACCCCGACCCAGAAATGGATTAACGGGAAGAAAATGATGGATGGATGTTATGAATTTAACACATCAATTGACTACTTGACTAATCGATTAACTACTTGACTCAAACCCAAGTTTAACATCCACAACTGGAAACTGGTTCATAATTATGCAATACTTTCTCAATGGAGTATCAACTATCCCTAGGCTGTAATTGAGTGACATTTTGTATCAACTTAGCAATAGACCCACCAATGCCCGCGGTTCCTGAAAAGAGAAAAATACAACACACTTTGAGTGACAGCTCAGCCCCTTCCCCATTGGTTTAGCTTTTCAACTCAGAAAATCTTAGGGGACTTGGCCTTTTACAGCAGCACCTGGTGATCAAACATGTATTCTTGAGATCCAAGCCAATCTTGGTTAGCGAGAGAATTACAAATGTTGACATGCATTAAAATGAATGATTTTTTTCTTCTAAACGATACCATACAATTTAGTTAAAAAAGAAAAAAGATTGCATTTTGTATTTTTAAGCTTTAAAAGAAAAATTGTCCTTTTCAGACGTCTTTTGGGTCCCTAATCTAACACTCTGCCCCATTTAACAAAAATACAACACTATTAAAGCATAATTATATACATGTATATATTTTGCGATCGAAAATATAAATCAAAACGTCTATTATATGTTTATTTATTCTTAATACAAACTTACTAAGAATAACACACAACATTGAAAATACAAAATAAATCTATATCGATGTTTTTTTTTTTTTTTAATTTATCTAAACATCATATTTTCTCAAGCAGAGGGGTGGATTACTTCTGACACGTGGACTCCAATATCTCACCTCATTTAAAATTCACACCATTCCCACCTTTAATGGCCGCGTGTCGGATTGCAAATAAACAAATTGCTGGGTGCAGAATATTTCCAGTTTACATCATCAGCACTATTATCACATCCGCGAGTCGTTGGCCAGTGGGAGGCGATTTGCGAGTTGATTTATCCTAACCACGGCGGAGGACGGACCCCGCTGCCAACGCCCACCATTACTTCTGCAAATGATAGATCTGTCTAATGACTCGCGCCGGCTCCTCTCAGCTGGAGGAAACCGGCGAGCAAAAATGAAAAACAGTGGGAAGTTTCCGGCTGTAGGTTGTGTTTAAGCTAAGGAGTCTAAAGAGATATGGACGCTTATAAGGAGATTGAATGTGTCGAGCAAAAAAGCTTTTAATCGTGAATGTTATTCACTCAAGTCATGAGAGTCATCCGTGCAGTTTTGAGTAATCTTTGTTCGATGGCATTCAAAGCACCATTGCTCTAACTATTCCCATTTTTTCTCATCATTTAAATTGGTTGATTTGTGTTTTCATCTGCTATACACATAAGGGCTGCGCCAAGTTAGTCACATAATCACATCCAATCCATTATTGATGTTGAGTAATATAGCAAATAATGCAGTTCCTGTTCCTCCTGCTCTTCAGCTCAAACTTGCTAGAATAAAAAAACATTTAGATAGCCATTTGACTGAAGTTATACATGTTTAGTCCGTTGTCTTATTCTTTGCAGAAGAAGAAATGTGAATAAAAGGAAATTGGCTTCAGTTAGCTAATATTCAAATGCGCCTCTTCCGCATTAAGCCTAACAGTACGGTCAGCTCTCTCCTATTATACAGTCTATGGTCTGAACATGCAATGAATTCAAATCCTTGATAGACATCTGAGGCCTCTCACCAATGGTCAATTCTCTTCCAGCCAATATTACTGGTGGTGGTTAAGCCAAAGAGAGGGACTGCCTTAAACAACGACAGTCAGTCACACTCAGCTCCTAGCGCCACACTGCCAATCCTCATCTAGCAGAAATTATGCATTGCCCTGCATCAACACTTCATATCGTACAGGGAGCTTCACTCAAGCAGCAGCTTTCATCCATGCAACAATCCACCTCCTCCCATCACCGCCTCGTCGGCCAGACAAGCTTTTTACTCCCTTCTCTAGCTACCAACACCAGGATCTATACCCCGTTTCCATTTCCCCTTCAGAAATAATCCAGTGCTTTCCAGTGGTCAAAGCACCAAATCTTAACCACATTTCTCATGCAGTATGCAATAAATCTAGTCTTCAAAGTTGTATGTGCCAATTTATGTAGTGTCAGACTAGTTTCCAAACCAATATATTAAGTTCTATAAAACTCCTTGTTTTGTCTGTTCTATTATCTACAGATTGGAGTGAATTGAGTTTAAATGATAGTTTGTATACAAAGGAAGTACAATTGAAGTTCCAGATATGAGTTTTAAAGGTATCTATGACACTTTCCCCAAATTTTAGGAAAGAAACGCCCCCCTATTGAACACCTAAAACGTGGTTTGCATATTACCAGAATGATTGACAATTAGGATGACCAATAGTCTAAATGATCCACCCGGAGGAAGAAAATCCTGCCATATACCTTTGAGTACCTACAACTAGTACTTTTACTTCCCTGCATTCAGAAAAGCATGGAAAAAATGCTTTGATGCTGTGACGTGGCAGTAGGTGGTAAATGGTCGGCTAATGCAAAGGGAATTTCAAACTGCAGATTAGTATTCCAAAGGAGGTGGAAAGGAAATGTATTAAATAGCCCGGGTTTTGTCCTCGGAGGTTTGCCGTGAGCCGCGCTGAATGCTAATTGGACGGGTTCCTATTCACTTTTCAATCTGCCGGAGTCCGAAGCCACTGGTGTCAGCTGTTTCCGGCCTGTTCATTATGATAAACAGAAGTTTGGCCGTTGTTGCAACCACAGTGAAATGAGCAAATTAAGAGGAGCATTTGGTGCCTTTTGCAGACTGGCTAAAATGACTGGAATATCAATATGACTGAATCAAAAATAGAAATAATGTCGGCCATTTTCTGAAATTGAATTACTTTCCCTATGGTCTGTTTGCAAAAGGTTGGTATGAATATAAGCTTTACAATATTGCAGCTGCAAAATGCCTTTTGTATTATCATTACGTCACCAGACCTTTTATAAATTAAAAAAAGAGCTAAATACATTTTTTAATGATTCATTTTAAAATAGTGTTTCTCAAAAATTGCTTGAGAAATAACATTTAAATTGTAAATATGTCTGTTAAGCTAACAGACATAAACATATAAATGTTGGATGTGGGCTTGCATTTCCACAAACCTGACTCATTAACACTTTTGTAACTAATTTTAACTTTTTAAAGAGCAACAAGATTAAGGGTTTGGAGCTTTAGGGGTTGGCGATTCAAAATTAACCGTCATGTATCTCTGTAATGAAAGTATGTATAATAAAATTGTTCAAAAGAGTTTCATATTAATGACTTAATACTGACTATAAACAGTATTTGAAAATGTATTACCAGCGAAGCTCCGAAGCACTCAGAGGAACCCTTTAGAATCATTCAATGAAATAAGTTCAGATAAATTCCAGACTTTTTGTAACACATAAGTATCAACTCATTTGCCTGAGAGCCACTGACTAACAACATTTCTGGCTGTGCTGCCCACCTACTATCACGCGTTTGAGAAATCCATATAGTTGTCAGAGCTGTCAGAAGCTTTACACTGACACCCGTGACTTTAAAAAATGCAAATACCGATGGAAGGTTGTCAGCTGGATTTTGTTCAAATGTGACAGGTGAAACTTTAAAGGCTTTTACTTTAAATGTGTCAGAAGCAGGTGAGGAGGAGTTTGATTAATTCATATTACTCATTTTTACTCATTAAGAGGCGAGTGAGAGATGGAGGCAACACTATACAGACATATCTCCCACAATACAGTATGTTAAATCATGGGTCAAGATACAGTATGAATAGATTACAGACCACAGAGCAAGAATACAAACATTGTCCAAATATGAGCAATTTTCCAACAGAAGCACACACCAGTGATATGTACAGTAAAGTATGAAATGTCCTACAGCTATGGGTCAGTATACAATCTGAAGCCGGGTCTGAAGGTCCACCTGATCACCCTCAGCCCTCCCAGATTGAATGTAATGACAAAATAACTGGAAAACGGCTCTGTTTAGCGCTGCTGACATAGTGATGTATTTGACCCTCTCCTCCCTTCTATAGTGTGTGATCTTGTAGCCTGCACATGTTGCTGAGGCCCTGCGCTCTTCCTGGTGCCCTGATCGAAAATCCGTTAATTTACCACGATAATCTGGTTTGTGTTAAAATCCTTTCTCCCTAGTGAGCCAAACCTAACGTTTATAACGAGCTCAAGCTTTGGTAAGAAACTAGCCTTGCATCTTCCAGCTACTTTTCACACTAGTGAACACATGGGATATTTTCAATGCATTTCCTGCTGATAATAGCATCAAAATATATTTCTTGAATAAAGAGTTAAAGTTAGGGTTGATATTATGATTAAAAGCTCAAAAGGACAACTATGGATATGTCTCCTTTAAATTCAACAACAACCCCAATGAAGAAGCCACGTGAGCAGTATTACGCAGAGATCTAGGACTATGGTTGTGATTGTTTGGGTTCGGAAGAAAACAATACATCCATTGGTTGAAAACAAATCAAACATGTACCCATATTGTTTCTCAATCTGAAAACTGGATACAAAAAATTGTCTACCTTGTCTGTCTGTGTCTGCTTCGTCTTAATATTCTCCGTCTGTGTTCTACTTTGTATTTATTCATTGCAGGATTTGTCTTGGGAGGTTTTAAATTATTTTGTGTCTACGTTGCCTTGGAACCTGCCTTGGGACTACGGCTGAACTTTAGCAGTTTTGTGAAGTACGGCGCATTTACACTGACACTTAAGGCATTAATGTTGATGAATGTGTATTGTTCCGACTCAGAAAATAAATAAATGAAATATAGCCTTAGCATATTAACGAGAACCTTAAAAATAGTACAGAAACAAAAGTAATACATGGAACATAACTCCATAACCCAAATTTCCAAAGCCTTGTACTTTCCCAACTCTCAAAATGCCCTTTACTGGAATATGGTCGGGACAACTTTACTTCTTTCTACTTCTTTTGCAGAGATTTCCTGATTTACTGCACCGTAGCTCTCAATAATGAAACCCATTCTAGCACGTCGGCTGCGGTGACTTTGTCTGCGGGGAAATCGCACTGAATTTTTAAAAGCACAAGTTTTGACTGAAATATGAACGTCTTCAAGTTTCTTCCTTCCACCTAAGCTCCCCCAGTCTCCGCGGACCTTTGCTTTTTTTTTAAACCCAAAGAAGATAAATGCATGTTTTGGTCCACTCCCATCCACAAAAGTCTGGATGAATAATGGATGTCCGCGGATGGAATCTTGTTTTGTTTTTTGCCGAGCAGTTGCCGAAGTCGTTCATGGATTCCCTCGTGGGATAGATCATATCCCAACATGAACCAGATGCGTCACGGAACAAACAGAGGTCACGCGCCATCTGTTGCTGCAAAGACCCATCTTCCGGACAATATCCTCGGTCAGGCCAGCTTTCAAATGCCCTGGGATGGTGTTTTTGCCGCTGTATGTGTGATTGGAGCTCTTTCACCTCTCGAGCAGATGGGGATTGTTGACAAGACGCGACTAGGAGCGTCCTTGACTGTCAATACCACCGAAGCCTCTTTTCATTTGGTTTCATAATCTGGGAAAACAATAGATTTTAAGAGAGGGAGGATTGTCTGATTGCATTGGCTTGGGTAGACAAATAATGTAAGACACAGAGCTGTTGATTCAATAATGCTGAGCCAGAACAAGGAGATGGAGTTGGTTTTGTTCAGCTGCTCTTGGGATACATGAGTTTATCCAGCTTCCTTTTCTGAGATCCTCACTGCTACTTGAATGCTCCGGTGATATAAGTGGTTTACTTTCAGACACTTGCTCTGCACTTGTTCAACTCTGCACATGAAGAAAAAACTGTAGATATATGAAGATTCTGATAAAAACTTTAGTGCACTATTGATCGGCGGATCCTTGGGTTGGAAAGAAAAACCATTGCAGTTTGTTATGTTATCATTATAGCAATTCCATTGAGTGTTGGGCAAGTTACTTCAAAATTGTAATCAGTAATAGTTTGACTGAAAAAAGAAAACAAAACGCTTTGTCCTCAATCAAAGGTCAAGCACTAATACATCTGTAAGTCTCCAATACAAAACAGTCCACTGCATCGTTAAGACATGCGCACAGACAGACACACACACATGGACACACACACAAAAGTTGGGCCCTGCAATATTAGCTCGTCTGGGGCCCCATAACCCGCAGATCACAACAGATTATAAGTTTGCTCGTCACAAAGACTAAACAGTAGTGGGCCTGGACAGAACTTGTGTGTGTGAGTAAAAAAAAGCTTAGCTAATATATAAATATAAACCCATCCATCCATCTTCTTCCCCTTAATCGGGGTGTGGCCAGAGATGCCACCCAGTACACATAGCACCAGCCCCTCCCTGATCCTACTGCAGGTGTTGAGTCCAAAAGAAGATGGCTAATCTGTCAGTAATGACACAGCCTTGATCTTTCAAACACAACAACAGCAGTCATCAGTGGGAGTCGGTGGAGAAGGTAATATGGTGGACTCGAACCCACGACCTTCAGGCTCAAAGGCCAAAGCTCTATCAACTGAGCCACTGTCGCCCCCCTATATATATAATATAAAGTGACAAAAGCTTAAAATCAACGTCCCTCTTTTTTCTTTCAAGGTTGTTTTTCCTTGTCATTTACATACAGATATATTTTGCGTGTAATTCATATTTGAGCTATTTAGTCTCTCATATACGTGCAAAGCCATTGCGCTCCACCCAGCCCTCTGACTACAGACAAATAGCCTCTCCCCTGAATTGCTCTTACTTTCTCCGGTAATTTTGTTTTGAAACCTTGATATGCCCCTCACAATCATTTTAGCTCAAAGATCACGTATTCTGTCCATATATCCGTTTGTCTTTTCTTACCATAAACAAACAGTGTCTGTATGTTGTGAGTATAGATGGACAATAAGATCATTCACAGGTGCAGGAAAGTCAAGGTAAGATTCTAAAGCATGTCACTTCGCCCTTTTGCCATAAGCCCATAATCCGACTTGTGAAAGCATTACACACAGACAACCGGTGGTAAATTCCAACTTCTGTCAGATTCAGTGGTAAAAAAAAAAGTCACAAACCTCTCCCTTATTCGCAAAAGTGAAAACAGGCAGTCAGCACGTTTAAAGGAATTTTTGATGACAAGGTTGGATTGCCGTAAGAAGGAGACAGAAGCACTAAATAACGTTTTATTTCCTCACAAGTACTTTTATTCGTTTCATAATTCCCCATATGTAATTTTCAGAATCATAACCACATCATATGCAATACTTTTAAGATTTACGCCTTACCCTTATGATTTACACCGCCCCACTCATCTCACCACTTCAAAACTTCTCACACTCTGCATCCCAAATCTCCAGCAGTAAGCAGATTTACTACTTACTACACCAAACTTCATAGAATTTTCGTTTATCTTCCCAAATAACGGGTGCTGAGCTGCTTTGGTTTGCGAAAAGAAATCTATTCGCGCTCTGTCACATCTTAACGCTTGGCTGTGAGATGTTGAAAGCAGCACATTTGTCACTTGGAGTCTCACGCTTTTCATCTGGCTGGCGGTAAACTGGGCTCCCTTTATTTGTGTGTCAGCGGTAAACCTCCCACACAAACCGCTTACAGCCCCCGTTTCCTGTAAACCGTGATTCAGTCGCCCTAAAGCGCCGGCGGATTACACAAATGTCACGGCGAGTTTCACACCCGCGGCCCAGGTCTCGAACATGGCCGTAGGGGCAGATTCTAAGACTGTAAAAATGGCTTCTCCATATAAGAAAAATAGTCAGCTTTCTATCACGTTTTTTTCCTCACTAACTTGTGTGTATAATACTTAACTGATTTACAAACTGTTACAATTACTGTGATAATTGTGAAAACATCCGATGGTGGAGACTGCTTCAAAGACTTTCAACTGCTTCATATGCTGCGGCTGTAAAGTGCCAAACTGTTGTTGTGTCCTTGGGCAAGACACTTCATCCACATTGCCTAGAAGAAGTCTGGTGTGTGTGTGTAAATGGTTGGTGATGATTGTAAGGGCCGCTGGCACATACTGGTTGCCTCGCTTCTGTCAGTGTGCCCCAGGGCAGCTGTGGCTACTGTAGTAGTTTATCACCACCGTGTATGAAGTGAAGTCCTGCATAACACAGCCTGAGTCCTGGATCTATAGGCTGTCCGTTCGTGAGAGCAAAACTCAAAAGGTTTCATATTTTTTCCTACTGATGCGGAAGGGTTTAAAGACTGTGATGATCCAGAACATTTTGGAATTTTTTTTAACATTTATGTACGTTTGTGATCCCGCTTCCTATGGACCAATGTTGTTTGCTATTACTGCATTTTCTGTTTGTCTTGTGGGATTGTGCAGAAATTAATTTAATTTAAATTAAATTGATTCATGATCAATGTATTAAATTAATTAATGATAGCACACTCTTTGTCAAACATTCTGGTTGACATTGCTCCCTTGTTCCTTTACTCGCTGTAGTAGAGATGATATTACACACCCTACAGTCTAAACACAAAGACAGAGGCCAGAAGGACCAGAAGATCGCTTCCATATAAAAACACTACTGTAAACACGCTCTGCAAAACAAATCTTTCAAAGATGACATGTTTATGGTTAATTACAAACATAATAACCTTTTGACAACCACAATCCATTCAAACATCCTCTGTTTAAACGTATAGAAATGTCGCTCTGCAGTTGTATTGAAGATGACATACAGAAACAAAAGATTTTGCTGTGCTGTGGAGGACAGGGCTCGTGCTGGGCCAGGAAGCAGCTGCCATCTGCACGGGCGAATCCGAGAAGGTCGCTCACCCCCTTGAGGACCCCCGCACCAGTCACCTTGTGCCAGTCAAGAGCTACATGTTACACACGCCTAATTAAATATGCTAATTTGACATTTGGTGGCTGTACAGGCATGCAGAAGAAAGCATGGAGGAGATGGGGAGGTGCAAATGCATACGCTTGTATTTGTTCAAGCAACATAAATAGGTCAAATTTTGTGTTTTGTTGGGATTATTGCATTTGAAATATCATTTAGGAAACAGGAACGTCACAGTGCAGAGGATTCCCATTTGTATAAAGTATGCATTTTGCATTATGTGTTTATTAAAGGAGACATAACCTGATATACGTATATATATATAAAATTGTCCACTCACCTTTGGCCCTCCGCGGGCGGTTATCCCTTTCTAAGCTTTGGTCCTCTACCAGAGGCCTGGGAGCTTGAGGGTTCTGCTCAGTATCTTTGCTGTTCCTAGCACTGCACATTTCTGGACCGAAATGTCCGAGGTTGTTCCGGGGATCCGCTGTAACCACTCTTCTAGCTTCGGGGTCACTGCCCCGAGTGCACCGATCACCACGGGCACTACTGTCACCTTTACCCTCCAGGCCCTCTCCAGCTCCTCTCTGAGACCTTGGTATTTCTCAAGCTTTTCATGTGCTTACATATATATATATGTAAGCTAATACTAATGCTAATACTTTTGCATTAGATAAAAACCTAATTTATTGTGATTATCTTTGCTAAACTATTTTTACATAGAACAAAGCTTCAGGGACGTCACACTTTTTATTTCAGATTGGAAGCACCAATAATTCCAGATAAATCCACATTTACATGTGTCCTGGCCCCTCCCTACCAGACAGAGATGTTCCCTTTCAGTCAGGGATGACCCAGTGATCGGCCACACCTGTGTTTATATGTGTCTGAACTAACGCGTCTCTCACTGCTCTGCTCCCTCCAGGTTCTGGATCATTACTTCTCTGTTTGTTATTTTCGTTAGATTAGCTTTGGCTTTGCACATGTACACACACACACACACACTAGTTTTCATTCACTGACTTGCACACACTGCACACATTCCATTATTTACATGCTCACACCTCATTCTTGATTGTTCTATGTTGGGAACTATTGTTGTTATTATTATCTTTTATAAATATGTGAAATGTCTGATACCTGTCTGTACCCGTTTTTGCCACAAAAATGTATACCACAATGTCCTTAATTCTATGTGGATTATTATTATATTATGATGTTATACTCATTAAATATTTAATCACACATTCAGCATTGTAATCATTAGCGTTGTACTGATTCTTTTGACATCTGACTTATTAGTTTGCTCTGATTAATGGAGGCAGGCGTATGGACGCAATTTGGCCATTATAACTCAAATCTGATTCTATCCTGCAGGTGACATTGTGTGAAAGAAAAATGAGACAATATGCGTCCTTCTGGGTTACTGCACCCAGTAAAGTGTCTTCTTACATAAAAGGTAGATGACTGAAACAATATTATTGGAAAATGTCCTATCCCGCTGTTTTTCACCGTGATATTTCTGCATAACAGAGAAAAGTAGATTATCCTGGATTACGGCTGAAAAGATTAATCAATTAGATCGATTACAGAAATTACTTTTTCTTGATTAATCATTTAATTCACGAATAAATTTTGTGCGTCAACACTGCTCAGAAGGCGATAATTTATATTAAAGAGGTTTCTGCTTTTAACAACACATTTGGCTTATTTTATATCAAATATGAATAATTCTTGTGCAAATATATAAAATGAACATACAATTAACTGTGACCAAACAGTTATTAGACTACTTCAAAGCGAAAAATCACTAGAATACAAGCATACTTTAATAATGGCTGGAGCGCTGCGTGATATCTTAACAATTAATCGTCAATAAACGAAATTAAATTGCATCTATAGTGTTGTATTTTTGCTACCGTGTGGTGCAATTTTAGATAAGAAGCAAAAAGTCCCCTGGATCTAAATATGTATTGTATTGTACATAAGATACCTTTATTGCACATAATATACCCTATATTCTTTTCACCTTTTTTACATGTTTGTACATTTTCTCTTCTTTGCACTTTTCCTGTCAACATCCAGGGTGATCCTATTGATGTAACATGTTTCTCCATTGTGAGATCAATAAAGTTTTGGAGATTTCATGACACTTTAAACGTATGCAGTTCATTGGCAGTTCTTTTCCACTACATGTTTTTGTTATCTGAAGGCCAAGCTGCCAGCACTGTGCAAATGCTGATTGGAGGTCTCCATTCTTCCATGTTGTATAATATCACTTGCATTCTGTAACTTCTTTGTTCGTGCTCGTCTACCATCTACAATGAAACATGTCTTCAAAGGTTTATCATATCTTTAGAAAAATACCCAGCCAAGTTAGCAGTGTCATCTTGAAGGCAGGAGATTCAACAAGCCTTAACCGCTCTGAATCAACTTCAGGATGGGTAAATGAGAAGCCAACAAGTTCAATCGCTCTTAAATGTTCTCTTTGCGCAATACTTTTATAATCTAATCTCACACGGAGTTTGGGTCTTTGAACAAGGCTGGATTTTTCAAACGGAATTCTAACCTCAGGCAAAAAACATATCCAAACAATCCATCGCTGCTCATTTGCATGTGGGATATTGAGGAACATTACATCAGCTGCAGCAGAGAACAGAGCAGTAGGAATATACTCTCTCTCCCCTGCAGCCTGCGATTACCTCACCGATCTGCAACCCAAATACAGGAGGGCTATTGAAGCTATATTCCAGGAGTAGTAAACAAGGCTTCGACTGAGCGGCTTTGAAGATAAGAGAGGGGGGAGTCGACGTGGAAGCTGTTTGAGTGGGAGTGTAGATAAGGATTAAGGTGCTAAGGTGACAGCCATAGGTGAGAAACGTCTGCCGATGTCTGTGGAGCTTCTTGTGTCAGACTTCTGGGTTCTTGTCTGGTGCATGGTGCTCTGAGAGTGTGTGTTGAGTCTCCATGTTGCAATGACAGATTCGCCTCCACTGTGTCTGGTTTAGACTTCAGTGCAGTCTGTGTATGTCATCTATGAGTGTGTTCACAAAGGATAAGAATGTGGAGTTCATAAACCAAACTCAACTTGATGGATTATCCAACAGGTCTGATGAGTTTTGGTCTTGGGTCTGTGTGCTCCATGGAGAAGCCGCTCAAGGCCCAGACCTGAGGATGCTTTCAAAGACGTCTTGTAACTTTCCCTTATTAGTCAAAGTTTGTAATTGTGACTAAAATTGCTATCATACAAGTAATTTATGTAAATGTTCAGCTACTGTAATAGAGCAAAAAAAATGTGTGTTTCTTTTGAAAAATAAGTTTCATTTGTTACTTTTGAAGAAGATGACATGTCTGGGATCGCGTCTTTCATTCAGACAGAAGACATGTTTTATTGTCGATGGTAGAGACAGCACGAACAACACGAACACAGAATGCAAGTGTATTATACAGAGCGGAGGCATGGAGACCTCCAATCAGCAGCTTCCACGCTGTGCTTGTAGCTTGGCCTTCAGATAGACAAAACATGGGAAAAGTACTGGCTTCTGCACATTGATAGAATGATGAGTTTAACTTTAACAAAAGTTGCTTAAAAGTGTTATGAAATCTCACATTCCCCCCTCTGGTCACACATTCCCGTGTGACCATCAGGATCGATAAACAGCAACATAACATCATACCTCAATACTTCAAAAACTCATAAACTCGGTACTTCACTTGGAATACTTCAAAAACTCATAAAACTCATAAAACATCTTTCAGATCTTTCATAAAACTTGTCAACAATCTTCAGTAAAATACCAAACTTCATCAGTCGATGGTGGTTCCAGATATTGCTTTGAAAACAGTCTCTCCCACTTCTCCGTGTTGATTCTTCAGGCTGCATTTGTGTCGAGCCATGAATTCTTCTGTGAAGTGTCTTTCAATCACACGTTTCAGCTTCAGTGTCCAGATTCAGAAATCCAATTCAGTCCAAATTATGTCCAAATTCAGAAATCCAATTCAGTCCAAATTATGTCCAAATTCAGAAATCCAGTTGTTCCAAATCATGTCCAAATTGTGTAATCCAATTTTTCCAAATCATGTCCATGCAAAAGAGGACACTGGTGTTGTCCATGTCTCAGCAGCTCACAGCCTGACTGGAATCAGGGGCTGTGCAGATTGTCCATGTGCTGATCAAGATGCATGGTTTGTCTTGAGGTTTCTCAGTTTTGGCTTAAAAGAAAACACATTTTTGTGTAAAAAAAAAGTCTTCTGTTCTGTAGATGTTAAAGACAAGGCCCGCATCCTTCCACCACCTGAAGAAGATGACATGTCTGGGATCGCGTCTTTCATTCAGACAGAAGACATGTTTTATTGTCGATGGTAGAGACAGCACGAACAACACGAACACAGAATGCAAGTGTATTATTCAGAGCGGAGGCATGGAGACCTCCAATCAGCAGCTTCCACGGTGCCATGTAGCTTGGCCTTCAGATAGAAAAAACAAGGGAAAAGTACTGGCTTCTGCACATTGATAGAATGATGAGTTTAACTTTAACAAAAGTTGCTTAAAAGTGTTATGAAATCTCACACTTTATTAACATATTTTCAGAACTGTTGACTTTCAATGTTTTTGAATCACATACATTGTTTACATTGATTTTTTCACACGCTCAGCAGCTGCAGCATAAATCATGAAATGTCTGGACTACTCCATGCACCATGATTTTGCTTTTGCATTGGGTAACATTACAAACTTGTTACTTACATGCAGCACAACCTCATTTGGGATGGTGTGCGCATCACAGGACTTTGACTCCATAGACTTTTTTTCTATGAAGCATTAGCGGACCTGACCTCATGGTGGCTCTGTTAGTAAAAGCGTTGATCAGTTTGGGAGATGGTGGCCGGTTGTCTGTCCATCTGTCTGTCCTGCTTGGTCCTCTGCTCTTACCTGGTCCTTCTTTTGAATGACCTTTGTTTGGTTGGTCTTAAAAAAGGTGGGGGAAAAAAGGTTGCATGAGCAGGAAACCAGGCCAGGTTGAAACTAAAACCAACTCCACGTACAATGTACATGGATGGGAGTTTGCATAACGCTAATGGAATATAAAAAAGACATTCAATCGCGTACAATGAAATCATTGCATGAGAATAATAACTTGCTTCTGAAGTCAATACACCTTCATTCATTTGAATATCAGGGGAAAATTACTCAGTTTAATTGGATGCAGTTAACCCAGTAATGACTTTCTCCCGCCCGGCTAAATGAGATACAGCACGGCTCGATGTAGCTCACACATGTAACAGATGACTGTACGCTGGATTGATTACATCTGTGTAACCACGGAAACACACAAGCAACTCCAGCAGCAAATCAAAGGTTGGTGTAAACAGCTTAACCCTCTAAACCACAAGACAAGCCTGCTGCACAACAGAGAATGTACAAGATCCCAGGAGCGTTGTTTTCCCAACGCAGTCAAGCCCACAGCAGGCGCCAGAGATATAACAGACACAACCTCAAGAGTTTCACTGGACATTTCATTTATTTCTGTCCTATTTTTGCAGATAACTCGTTTTCTATTTCTCAAGCCAAATTATTCCTTGGAATTTTCTCCTAACAGCACAGCACGATTGATCGCAAAGGCAGGATGGGTTGGCCACATGGGGCATGGCCTATGTATGTGTGTTTAAGTGTGTGCCTGTGTGTAAGTGTTAACTTCTGTGTGTGTAAGTGTGTGCCTGTGTGTATGTGTGTGCCTATGTGTAAGGGCCTCTGTGTGTGCCTGTGTGTAAGTGTAAACCTCTGTGTGTAAGGTCCTCTATGTGTTTAAGTGTGATATTATGACATGGCCCTGTGAATTGAGCAGTCATGGCATTTCAAATATTGACATGGCAATAACGATAACGGAAATGATGAAAGACTTTAAATTGCTCATTATGTTTGAGAACAAAACAGTAATGAAGACAGAACACTCATGGGACTGGGAATACCAACCATAATAATACATTTTATTTCTTAGGCACATTTCTAGATACTCTAGATACGCTTTACATGACAAGTAAAAAGTACATTTAGTTAAAATACAATGAGACTGAGGAATATTGGTGGTGAAAACAAAAATAGAAAATTAACCTGAGCTTAATTGTAATGTCTAGGGCTGTAAAGAACAATTATTTTGAAAATGGATTAGTTAGGTAATAATAATGCATCGGTTTTATATAGCGCTTTTTTGGACACTCAAAGACGCTTTACATGTCATTATTCATTAACTCCCTACACGGTGGTGATAAACTACTACTGTAGCCACAGCTGCCCTGGGGCACACTGACAGAACCGTTCACACACACACACCAGACTCATTCTAGGCAATGGGGGTGAAGTGTCATGCCTAAGGACACAGCGGCAGTTTGGCACTTTACAGCCGCGGCCCCCCCACTGTGGCACCTGGTGTTCCCAGAGGTTAAGTGTCTTGCCAAGGACACAACGACAGCAGACAGTGGGAGTCAATGGTGAAAGTCGGGCTCGAACCCACAACCCTCAGGCTCAAAGGCCAATGCTCTACCAACTGAGCTACTGTCGCCCTAAAAGTCAGGTGATTCTTTTGATTAATTGATTTGCATTGGTTCCCAAAAAAGGGAATTATGGATTTTTTTTTTTTTTTTTTAAGGCTTCCCCTGCAGAACAACTTCTAAGAGATGACTTGTTATCGGGTTGTTTGATAAAAAAAACCCTCAAACAATAATTATTCATTATCTACAATCTGGCAACTACTTCAATAATTGATGAGTTGTGATTATTCACACCCCGCATGTTACTCTTATCCCTCATCCAAAATATTATGCTACTATCAGGAACTTCCGGCACAAATCGGCACAAACACATCCACCCGCCCAATATAATGCTCAGATTTGGAACCTTAGACTATTACATAAAGGATAAAGCTAATTTCAAAACCAGTATTGCCTCTAATCTTATTAGTGATAATAATAACGCTAATGTAGCTACAGCTTCCCCGGTGCACACTGACAGAAGAGAGGCAACCAGTATGTGCCACCGGCCCTTCTGACCACCCCAGCCTTTCACACACACACCAGACTCATTCTAGGCAATGAGGGTGAAGTGTCTTGCATAAGGACACAACAACAATTTGTGCTTCACAGGGGTTCTATTCCACCTTCATGTATTTCTGCATGGAGTTTTTATCTTCTCTCTGTGTTTCCTCAGGGGGCTCCGATTTCCCCTATCACTAAAATCATGTACAATATATGTCTGGCGTGTGCCTCCTGTACTGCGGCCCCGCTCCCATCTCTGTGTGGAGTCAGAGAAAAAATACCCACAACAATTGTAATGCGCTTTGTGACTCTGGTCTGTGAAGGGCATATAAATATAGATTACTCATAATTTTTGTGTTATTTCACATTCAAACATAACGTATTAAAGTAAATATTCTCAAAACATAAATAAAATATATGTATTTTCAATGTTATTTTCATTTGTTGTGGCCAGAGCTTTGGGAAAGGAACGGTAAGCCTTGGCAAGAAAAAAAAAGCCTCTAGCATAAAATCTAATATGAGAGTTTTGAACATCCTGAGGACCAATTTCTCTATTACACATGGTTGCTCATATTTCCCATGTTATTTCACATTCAAACATTCAAATTCGAGAGAAAATATTCCCAAAACAAGTAACAGGTAGAAAACAAACAAATAATTTACATTTGTTTTTGTGGCTCACCAATTGAGACCTGTTGAAATGGAGCTACGTATGTGGGGAGAGATACCCAGGGACGCTTCCTAAATCCCAGTATTACAAGTGCAATCTCAGAGCAGCGACAGGCCTATCAGGGGTATGGAGGCTTAAGAGGAACAGGCCCAACAAAGGTTATCAGGCCATATCGCTGCTGTCTGCCTCTAATCCTCCAATCACAGCCCTGATAGAGGCTGGAGAGGCTGTGCTCCCAGACCACTCAGCACCGAAGGCAAACTCGCAATGTGTGCTCTTGTGTTGTAACAGGCCGTGGACACCGACTTGGAAGAGTTTTCTAACTGAAGGTATGTCTATGAGAACATTCCAAATAGTTTTCAATCTGACACAATACAGCTGAATAATCATTCTTTAGAGATTTCATGACACTTTGAAGTTCTTCATTCTAACATATGCACAAGCCAGTACTTTTCCACTGCATGTTTTGATTTCTGAAGGCCAAGCTACTGGCACTGTGGCAAATGCTGATTGGAGGACTTAATTCCTTGCATCCTGTAGTGTTCGTGTTCGTGCTGTCTCTACCAACGACAATAAAACAAATGTCTTCTGTCTGAATTAAAGACAAGATCCCAGACTTTGTCATCTTCTTCAGGTGGTGGAGAATGCGTCTGAAGAACTAACATCTACAGAATAGAGGACTATTTTTTTTTAACACAGAAATGGGTTTTATTTTAAGACAGAACTGAAAAACCTGAAACCATGCATCTGGACCAGCACACTTGGACAATCTGCACATCCCCTGATTCCAATCAGGCCTGCTGTGAGCTGCTGAGAAATGGACAATACCATCGTCCTCTTTTGCATGGACATCATTTGGAACAATTTGGAACAATTGGATTACACAATTTGGACAAAATTTGGAACAATTTGGATTTCTGAATTTGGACATAATTTGGACTGAATCGGATTGCTGAATCTGGACACTATAAAGCTGAAACATGTGATTGAAAGACGCGTCACAGAAGAATTCACGGCTCGACACGAGAAATGCAGCCTGAAGAAATCAACAGGGAAAAGTGGGAAAGACTGTTTTCAAAGCAATATCTGAGAACCACCATAGACTGATGAAGTTTGGTATTTAACTGAAGATTGTTGACGAGTTCCTCCGTGCTGTATAATATCACTTGCAGTCTGAAATATCTTTGTTCGTGTTTGTGCTCTCCCTACCAACAACAATAAAACATGTCTTCTGTCTGAATTAAAGACTATCCCAGACTTTGTCACCTTCTTCAGTTCCTAGTTTTCAAATGGTTTCTTTCTGACTGTTTTTTTCAGTTCAGTTCAGTTTTTTACAAACACAAACTCAAACCATGTAACATTCATTCTTTATTAGTGACATTCCATATTTGTAAATGGGACAGATGGTGACTGGTAGTCCGTCCATCTTGTTTGGAGTCTTTCATGCATCATTCTGATCTGTGTCTCTCTTCTGTCATCACTGAGTTAAAGGAAACAACAACATTTGTAAAGTGCTTTGTCTGACCTTGGTCTGTGAAATTCACTGCACAAATAAAGATAGAATACTCACTTACTTACTTTTCTATTTCAAAATTTCTTTCAAAAATGGCTTCAACCGTTAGGCTGCGTTCATGTCTGAGAATTCTCTATTACATCTTTAATGTTCCCGTTTTTTCCCAACTAAAATCTACTTTCAAGGTTCCCAAAGCCACACTACCACTTATTTTGTCACCAGTGCACCAAGCCTGTTCCGTTCACCCTCTTTGTGTACGCTTAGACCCAGGGGGCATAGAGACATTTCACATATTTACTGCTGCTGCTCCATCACCTTCACATAAAAGAGCCTTCGCAAACGGATCAGTCGGTGGCTACAACACAACCGGCCGGGGCCAAGTATCACAGGGCCCCTACACTTTTCTCAAGTCACAGGGTAAGATGACAGGCCCCTGACGCCTCAAAAGGAAAAGGCCAAACCGGTATTGATCCTCTGCAAACAACAGCGGCGAGGTGGAGGAGGCTGAGAGGAGCGCCGGGAAAAATAATGAATGAAGACCCAGAGAGGTAGGATAAAACCAGAGGTGATAAACAAGGCAAAAGTTTCAAAAGGTCCACTCGCTGTAGTCAACTGTGGGGAGTCTGTTCTTGAAAGGGTGGATCAATATCTTTGTTTCTTTGTTTTAAGTTTGGGATGTAGATAAAACTATACTGTATATATTTATATTATTTGTTACACACATTTATATGTTTAATCAACTGTTTGTGACTTTTCCCATTCATGTAAAGTATATAAGATCAAGATAAACTTTAAGACAGGGTTAGAGTGCAAACAGGTTAAAAAGGTTTAAACTATAGTCTCAAGAATTATTATGTACAATAAACAAATTGTGCAAGTTTTTTCAGGCCTAGTGCAGGTCATCAAAGTGACTTATTGTGACAAACTGAATAAGATGGTTAAGATAAGATACAGTAGACTTTATTGAAAGGTACAGGTCACCTTTGGCATTACTCAGGTTGTGCAAAAGACAGAAAATGTGCAAACAGGGATTGTGCAAAGATGAAAGTAAAGCAGGTCTCTTTTGTACAAGATATATTATGTACAATCAAATTAAAAGTGACTGTACCAGTACGAGTTTAGTCCTAGTGCAGGTCATTAAGTGACTTATTGTACAGTCTGACAGCATTGGGGATGAAAGCCCCACGGTACTGCTCCTTCTTGCACTTCCCGGTGTCTCAGTCTTCCATTAAAAGCGCTCCTCAGCTCCTCTACAGTTAAATGTCCAAACCAAAATAGTCTAAGAGTAAATTGTTCAGATGATCAGACTGCATTGTAAAAGAATATGAAGGTTTGCACTGCTACTTTTTTTCCCAAGTATAATTTATTAATACCACAAGGACTGGACGGTTGGGGCTTGTGGCCGTCATCAGATACAAAAACCCCAAACAACTAATATTTAACATCACATGTCCTTGTGGCATCAATACATGACACTTGGACCTTCACATTCTTAACCAAGCACTTTTTTGTGTGTCTGACGTGCCAACTTTATTCTATTAGAAAACATTATTTTTTGCATGCTGGTTCCCCTCCTCTGTCTGAAAGTCCTGAACGTACTACATTCAAAGCCTTGGCCGAATTATGGACGTGATTAAAGGATCTTTCTGGTGAGCTTTGATGTGAGTCTGCAAGGGGCAAAATACATAATAGTGTAATCTATCTAATTAAGCATGGTCTGTTCAAGCAGCACAACATGAGAGCAAAGTCCTCTCTGAAGTCACCAGGAGCAGGACACAAACACATCCTGAGTGTCCATCAGGGAAACTCTGATCCACATGAAAGCTCTCTGTCCACTGAAGGTTTTTTTTTTATGTACCAGAGTTTCCACTGTTGGAGCAGAACAGAAGAATTCACCTGCTGTATGTGGCTGTGGTCCATAGTTCATTCATTTGAGTGTTTGAGTTAAAAAGTTGTTCAATTCCTATTCCGCAATGATCAGAACCACACACACACATACACACACGCGCACACACAGCAGCAGTCGCAGTCACCAGCACAGCTCAGGTCCTGGTTCAGGCTGGAGGCTGTTCTCTGGGTCCAGGGAAAAAGAGTAAAACAAATATCGGTGCATGAGTTTCTGTCCTCTAAGGCCAGGGTCTGGTCCGTGTGTGGAAAGGCCGGTTCTGCCTAGACTCCTGCAATATTCATAAAATCATTACATCAATACTCAATAATGGTGATGTTTATATTGTGTGTTATGGTGCGATACAATTACATTTTGAAGAATCATACTTCTGTAATTCAACTGACAATGTGAAACTGATATACCTGCAGCGATATATACCAAGCCAGTATTTGCTCAAAGTTCGTATGTAAAATTGTGAGCAAATACAAAATCTCATGAACTTACAATATTTTGAAATTATACTATTTGTCTATGGTTATAAAAATGATAACAAACAACGCCTTGCTATATCTCACTCTGCATGTAATGAGTCTATGTCCTACATTAGTTTCACATTATTTCCTTTTGAATTGTATTCTAGCATTCAGCGTTTCACCTGTAATGATCCAAGAATGTCATGGATTATCGGTAAACAGTAGACAGAAGTATATCTTTTCAAACAAATTCCTCAAACAAACAGTCAAACGCCACCAAGCACAATACTGTATAGGAGGAACTAGTAGTTTCCAGAATCAACAACGACATCTCTCGCATTCTATTATCTCTTCAGGATTACGCTTTGAGCCTGACTTTGGCGTTCACAGTTCGCGCTAAGTGCCATGTCTCGTTTCCATTTCCAGTCGCTCTCATATCTGCAAAGTGCAAGTTGCCCTCGGCTGTCACCGTTTAGCCAAGGGACCGGGACTGGAGGCTTCCCACCGGTGAAGTCCTCTGCGCCTTGGACCTCCCAGCGGCTTAATATTCATGAACTTCGTGTCATTTTAAGCAGCGCAAGACCTTGGCAACCCTTGGAATTGCGTACTTTCAATAATGCAAATGAGGCAAGGGCTGCAGGCGGCGAGGTAATAATAACCCGAGGTGGACGGATCGCTGGTCGCGCTCTGCCTGACCTCTTTTTGGAAGTAAGAGCAAAGACGGTCACAACTCTGCTGAGAGCGAACAAGGGAGAAGGCGATGGGACATTTGGGCCTGTTCTGACTAATCTAACAGCTTGTTTATAGGGCGAAGGGCGGTTAACCTCGCAGCGGGACACCCGCTAATGGTTATTGTGCGAAGGGAAAACAATGTGAAGCAAACACAAGTGGAATGGGGCTTTGATGTGGCAAATAAGTGACTCTAGAACCCTCCGAAAGGCATTGTTAAGTGGCAAAGCAATGACGCAGCAGATTAGGAGAGCCGGAGACTTACCGTAAACACCTCGCATCGACAATTTATTTTAATTAGCTCAATTTTGGAAATGCAATAGGCTTGGACTGAATGTACACAGTTTGGATATTGAATAAGCTCCGGGACACACGCTGCTGGCTCCAAAACAAACACAAATAAAACAACAAAGGCTTGACAATGTGGGACAAAAATACCATGTTTTTGTATGTGGGCATGCACTTCTCTTTGTCAAAGCACGCTCTGGTCACATTTCAAAGCTAAAAAAGCCAGGGTCTGGTTGGTTCTTGGATGGGAGACTGCTTATTTTAGTTCTCTTAATAAGACAAAGAGTGTAAAGAAGTAGTAGTGCTGAAGTTCTACATTTTTGGCTGGTAAAATTTCGCTTTCGTCAGAGGTGACAGGTGATGGTGTGACATGTCTCTTATCAGATGTTGTTACTGGATGCGACCGGTCCGACAGATCGGGCGGATCCATCAGACTGACCATGCCCCCTGCCGCGCTGTGGTCTCTGAAGAAGTGTGTCCCAAGTATGAGCCAAGTCCGTGCGCCATCCCTCCACATCCGGTCACAACAGCTGATGAGACAAGACAAAATTAACTTTCTACATTTACTGCTTAGGTGTCCTTAGGCAAGACATTTCACCAATGGTTTGTAAGCCTTGGCTGTTGGTTTAGAGGAACATTGGAAATAGTATGTGGGTGGGTTCACAGTGAAGTTTCAATTATAGTATCCGGACTTTACAAGTTTATTAATAAAAAAAACTAAAGTTACTATCATAGATTACAAGAAAATTCAAACACCGACATATCAGAGATAGTGTGGATCAAATCAAAATAGAATAATACAAAATAATTTTTTAAAAGACCAGATCAGCCTCTGATCTGTCAGACTTTATTACCCTTTCGTATGAACAAGCCCATATATGCAGGAAATGATTAGATATACCATAACCTCTGGAATAAAAACAAGGCCTTTGGAAACTTGTATATTCAAAGCAGTCTGTAAGCAATTTATACATGTTTTTACTGCTTGTCTTTCAGGGCTTCCATACATTTTCCATTGCTCCTGTTTAAAATGTGTAATCCATCGTGTAAAACACAATTTGTCAATCTAATCACAATGTTTTGTTGTTGCAATATCTGTAATAAGATATCATTTCAAAATCATCCAGTCCTCATTATGACTGTTATTAAAGCATATTTTACTACTCTCACCATGCTATGCCCACACGTAACTTTAATCTCAGACATAATAATGGTAGTAGCTAGTTGGACACTCTGCCCAACTGCTACTGTGGAGAGAGAGAGAGCATGAGGACTAGCAAGATGGCGCCGTGTCAGGGCGCCGCAGTGAACACTCTGGTGCGCACAATCTGTGTTTTGTTGTTTTTCGTCTGGGATTCACTTGCCACAGTGAAATATGATCGGCAAACACTTCTGCACATTCGGGATCACGCGGGTGACGGGTCACTCGTTTTACCTGAACTGAGGTGCACAAACTTCCTCGAGTGTCCCACTCGAGAGGCTGGTGGAGCACGGCAGGCGGGCCGCGGCGGTGGCCGCCAACAGAGCGAGGGGACTGGGCGTCTCCGGCGTTCTCTCCGCGGTGTGGAGCTGGGCACCTCGAGTCGGCGAAGGAGGCGCAGACACCGGGGAAGGCGAGGCGGTCTGCTCGTTCGTAGCCACTCCTCCAGGACCCCTTTGCCCTCCATCTACCTGGCCAATGTCCAGTCTCTGCCCAACAAGACGGACGAGCTCCTGTGTCGGGGCCAGAGCCAGCGCGAGGCCCGGGACTGCGCTGTGTTCTGCCTCAGCGAGACGTGGCTCCACTCGAACGTCCCGGACTCTGCTGTTCAGCCCCCGGGATTCACCGCTCACCGCGCGGACAGAGTGAAGGAGACCACGGGCAAGGCCAGAGGCGGAGGTGTGTGCTTTTTAATTAATCAGCGCTGGTGCACGGACACTCGAATCGTGAACCAAACATGTACTGCCAATCTGGAATGCCTGGTCTTGAGCTGCCGCCCTTTTTATCTTCCCCGTGAGTTTTCAGTGATATTTTTATGTGCTGTTTACATTCACCCACGGGCGGATTACAAAGTAGCCCTACAGGATCTGAGCCAGATCCTTCACAAACATGAGTCTGCTCATCCTAATGCTGTCATCATTGTTGCTGGGGATTTCAATAAATGTAATTTAAAGACTGTACTCCCGAACTTTTACCAACATGTGACTCAAGCTACAAGAGGAGCACATGTTCTGGATCACTGCTACAGTAACGTGAAGGGAGCTTACAGGTCCAGTCTCAGACCTCCTTTTGGAAAGTCTGACCACTCCTCTGTTCTCCTTCTTCCTTCCTATACTCAGAGGAGCAGGGAACATAAACCAACCTCTCGCACTGTGCAGTGTTGGTCTGAGGAGGCTAGCATGAAGCTACAAGGTTGTTTTGATGCTACGGACTGGTCTGTGTTTCAGTCAGAGGACGTCAATGAATTCTGTGACGCTGTGTCTGGATACATACACTTCTGTATTGACGGCTGTGTCCCACAGAAGGTCATTAAAGAACATTTTAGTCAAAACCCTTGGATGAACGCGGAAGTGAAACTGAAACTTCATGAGCGTGCGTTGGCGTTTCAATCAAATGATACAGTAGCTTATAAGCTATCCTGTTACTCATTGAAACGTTCTATTAAATCTGCAAAGCGCAGTTACGGGGACAGGTTATAGAATTATTTTGAGGAAGATGACCCTCGGCGCATGTGGAACGGTATTAAAGCCATCACATTGTGGAAACCTAGCGCTGGGAAAATTGCATCTGTCGGCCAAGCTCTGCCAAACGAGCTGAACACGTTCTACTGTCGCTTTGAATCCGCTGATGCCTTTCCTACTGTATTCCCTGAGTGTTTCAATCAAGGTACCTTCACCGTGACTCAGGAGGAAGTCAGGCGTGACTTGTCCAGGACCACAGTCCGGAAAGCCCCAGGCCCGGACGGCATCCCTCCTCGTGTCCTGAAACTGTGCTCTGAGCAACTTACCCCTGTGCTAACAGACATTTTCAACCTGTCGCTAAGGAACTGTACTGTGCCGAACTGCTTTAAAGAGTCGACCATCATTCCAGTTCCTAAGAAAACTCCTGTGACATGCCTGAATGACTATCGTCCTGTGGCTCTCACGTCTGTTCTTATGAAAACTTTTGAGCGGCTTGTGCTGGACTTCATTAAGAGCCAGATCCCTGTGAGTGTTGACCCGCTCCAGTTTGCTTACAGACAGAACACGAGTGTGGAGGATGCCATCTCTTTTGCTCTGAACTCTGTCTACAGTCACTTGGACACTAGTAAATCTGTCGCGAGAATGCTTTTCATCGATTTATAGCTCTGCTTTTAACTGCTTTGTCCCAGGTAAACTGATTGAAAAGCTCATGTCTCTCGGTTTAAGTGTTGCCATGTGTAAATGGATTTTTAGCTTTTTAACTGACAGATCTCAGAGAGTGAAAATCAATGACTGTTTTTCTGATGTTGTTTCTGTGAGCACTGGTTCTCCTCAGGGATGTATTTTGAGTCCTTTGCTTTTTACTTTGTACACTCACGATTGTGTGTCCTCCTCTGACTCAAACTTGATCATCAAATATGCTGATGACACCACCATCATCGGTCTCATCAGTGACAATGATGAATCCTCTTATAGAGCAGAGATACAAAATGTGGTTCAGTGGAGTAAAACTAACAACCTCCAGTTGAACGCATCGAAAACATGTGAACTGGTCTACGACTTCAGTCGCAATAGTTCTCATTTGCCTGTCGTAATCGACAACTCCCAGGTGCAGATCGTAGAGGAGTGCAAGTTTCTGGGTTTAACTCTGTCTAACGACCTGAAATGGGTTAAAAACGCTGACCGAGTTGTTAAGAAAGCTCGTCAGCGTCTCTACTTTCTGCGTACACTTAGAGAATTTACCACTAACTCTAAGATTCGCTGCACCATTGAGAGTTTACTTGTTGGTTCTGTGTCTGTGTGGTTTGGAAACATCACAGATAAAGAAAAGAGAGCTTTAAACAAGGTGCTCCGCTCTGCAAAGAAGACTGTGGACTGTGAGCTTCCTGTTCTGGAGGTTCTTTATAAATCCAGACTTTTAAACAAAGCTCTTAGGATTGTCAATGACTCTTCTGGCCACCCTGGGAAAGCCATGTTCCAGCTTCTTCCCTCTGGCAGAAAATATTGCTCTCTGAGATGCAGGACATCTCGTTACGCTAACAGTTTTTATCCACAAGCTGTTATCAGTGTGAACAGAGCACTTTAATGATTTGCACTTGTTTTGAACTGTTTTAGTCGATTGATTTCAGTGACATTTGTTCACTGTTTTATTTGTTTTATTTTTGTCTTTTAATGTTGTTTTATGTCTGTATTTGTCTGTGCACACTGGTGACTTTTGCTAATGTATTCCAATGTGGTTTTTTTACTGCAAATGGCAAAGAAACTGAATCTGAATCTGAATAATAACAACCATACATAGTAGGGTTGGGCGATATGGGCCTCAGCATGTATCACGATTTTTGTTGGTGTGTATCACGATATGATAATTTTAACAAAGCCTCATATAAAAGCTATACAAACTTAGCACTGATAATTTTAAACACACTTGCCTCAAAGTGCATTTACTGATTTATTGGCAGCAAAATGTGTAGTACAGCTATTGTATATAAAACGTATTAACAAAACTGAATTGTAGAGAATTCTGTTTTGTACATACTGAAAATAGCAGGCAACATGTAATAAAGGTGAACATTTGTAATTTGTATAATATATAAAAGTTTGTCCTTTGTAATATAAAAAGTGTAGCATTATCAAATTATTATTTGATCACTTTGGCTTATGTTTCCTAATCCCAATATAGTCAAAATTATCAAATACTGTATATATTTTTTGTATCCTTTTGCGTTTCTATAATTATGTAATTATAACTTATTTGTAATTATATTGCAATGTAGACAAACACATGCATTGAAGTAAAATGAATGACAGTAAACAGTAAATAAAGCTTACCAATGGCACTATGAGAGAGAGAGAGAGAGAGAGCGAGTGTCCGAAGCAAGCCACTCAAGTCCAGTTTTTGCAGCTGCTTTCACAACATTAGATCCACTGTCGATAGTTACACACAATTGCTTCTTTTTATCTAGTTCCCGAACTACTCCCATATGTTTGAGGTAGCTCCGCGTTTTGGCACAATGTCTTCTACAATCTGCATGTCTTCACCATGGTCTTCACCGCCGCCCTCAGCCATGTTTGCTCTCTGCTCTGTTGTTGTTGTCCCTGCACGCCGCTCTGTTACACATGCCGCGCAGATGCGTCATCTAAGTGCGCCGCACACAAACGTGTCTTCCGCTCGCTGTTTTCAGTGTTAAATGATCGTTTTCACCGGTATAAGGCATTTTCTTATCATTTAATTTACTTATACCGGTATACCGGTACAAAAAAAATATCGCCCAACCCTAATACATAGTACATGGCACATTCATTCACTCCAAAAACTGTGGTGGCAAACTCTGCTGTGGCCACTGCTGCCCTGGGGCAGTGTGACAGAAGCGAGGCAACCAGCCCTCTGACCACCAACCATTCACTCACACACCAGACTCATCCAAGATAATGTGGGTGAAGTGTCTTGCCTGAGGACAGAACAGTTTGGCACTTTAAAGCCGTCCAACTGTGCCACCTGGTGTTCGCAGTGGGGCCTAAAAACTAACACGAGATAGTCTATGTCAATGTCAATGTCAACTTTTTTTGTATAGCACGTTTAGAACAACACCAGATGCCCAAAGTGCTTCACCCCCTTTGGGCCATAATTACCCTACCCTCAAGAGAAAGAGTAGGGTAGTTATGACGTTGTCACAAAGCCACAATGTAAACATTGGATTTAGAGATTTCAATAGTTCTATGTAAATCTCACATCCACATTTTTATTGTAGGTCCTCCCCCTCCCCCTCTAACCACAGTCCTCTGGCTTACGTCCAAGTGTGAAGTTAAAAGCTGACCACTGCTGTCACCGCCCATCCAACTGCTCACTTCATCAAATCTGCCTCATGTCTAAACACAGCCAATGGATATTGGCAGGTTGCCCTTGACGACAAAGAGAAGAGCGCCGTAATCTATACTCACATAAATCAGTCTGCTTTCTTAAGGATACTGAAAAGCATCAATGAAAGCTTTGATTTAGTTATTTTAAATAATTTTGATAAAAAAGGGGACATAAATTAAAAGATAGTAGTATAGTGTAGTTTCTTTTTTCAATAATATGCAAGAAAAATGGAGTTTATACACATTATACTTTGTGAAATTATTTATTTTCCTCTCATTGAGAAAAGTAAACTCCATCTCAATATTGTGGCATTGAGTCAATATAAACAGCATTGGTAAAAGTAACAGACCCCGTTTGTACATACAGCCATTGTCTGTGCTGTACATAGATGTGTGTCCTCAGACGGAAGGTAAATATTTTCTAGCTAAAATGGTCTTCTGATCAAAGAGTTCTTGCTGGTTCATTATTCATTGCTGGATCTATAGTTGATGTCGGATGCTCAAACAGCAGCATGTGGAAAAGAGAGAAAACAAGTGAACCAGAAGTCAGATCAACTTTCTGTGTGGCATTATGAAGAAAGGGTTGAGAGTGACTCATCACAAAAGTAACAAGTTACTGAAATATATTCCTTTGTTGAAGTAGCTCAGTTTTTTATTACCACCATGAACAATGGTAAAACTACTAGTTACAATTAAAGTTACTCAAGTTCCATTTGTTCTTTCTTTGCTTTTTTTCTTATTGTTTATAATCAATTTGAGAGAAAAATATCCCTGTAATGAAATACATGTGTTGGACAAAAAAGATCAGTGTTTGAAACTAAGACCATTGCAATTGAACATCATCAGTGTAAGTAACTGTACATGAAAAAATTAAAAATACATATTTTTTTTTATCCCACTCTGTGGTTCTGTTAGTGTCACAGATATCGTTTGCCTCTGACAGCTGACATCAATTCGACCCAATAATGTATGTCATACAAGAGAAGTACAAGAAGAAGGGAAGAAGTGAAAACGGACAGATGATGTTTACACAGTGGTGCTGAACAAGTGCAAGTTAAACATGCGAGAAGATTTAGCTTCACGTCTGCAGGATCTGTCAACAAACTATAAGCTCCTGTCTGTCCAATGGTGCGTCATTGTTGTCCCTCTCTGTGATTAGTCCCAACCTAGCCTGGTCTCGCCACACCATCGTACTAATTACAATACAATACAATACAATGTATTCTTGTATCGCTCTAGGTCACAACAGAAGTCATCTCAGAGGACTTAACAAAACCATTGAAATCACCAACACAGATCAGAGAATCAACAGTTAACACATGGAGAATATAAAGCACACACAGAAGAAAATGTCCGCATGGATATGGATAGCATTTTCGTAATGAATACAAAAATAAAGTCAATTAGTGCAGCTTTAAGTCAAAAAATGCTCAAATGTTGCTAATTGTATCTTAATTTGAGCACATTTTGACTAGCCTGACTCTGGCCAGACCCATGTAGTTCACTGCACTTCACACATGAGTCTGGTACTGAGCCATAGTGGTTGGATTTCAGAAGACAGGGCCCTGTAAAAAAAAATCTTTGTATGGGATTGGATAGACCACTTCCGTCCGTTATCTTGAATGAAGTCTGCTTTGAACCACTCACATCGAAGCACACGGCTCCCATAGGTTGCCAAATCTCAGCAAGATTTTCCAACACAAAATCTGCGAGAATACCCAAAAAAAAAAAACACTCAGAAGGATTTTTTGGCTAAAAACGTAATGTAAACAACTTGGGCTATCATGATTCTGTTTATTGTCTTTCTGTTTATTTAATACCTACAAGTCTCTTGGAAAAAAATATCCGTGAACCACCAAACCTGGCAACCCTGCTGCATAGTGTGTAAACAGGAACACTGAACCAATGCTTCAACCAAACTTTACAGGAACATTTGACTCTTAAAACACACATATATCAACATAGAACCATCTACATCTCGCCTCAAATTGCATTAAAAGTGACATCCGTGTCTTAATTCGATCGTATTTACTCTTTTAAAAAGATCCGCGGACTTTACATCCGCCATCTTGGATTCATCTGGCTGCTGCACGAGAGAAGCTTGAGAAGGCAGTGCAAACCCCACGTAACACCGGCAATCCTGATTGGTCGGTTAAAAAATAATCTGGGGAAGGCGTTCCCTATGGCGTCGATACCAGACCCATGTGGTTCAGCCAAACGCCTCTGGTGGAGCATGGCGGAACTACAATTTGACTGCCTTAAAACAAAATTTAGCAATGGGACAAGGACGATTATCTTGTTTTTAAAAGATAGAAGAAATGTCTCCCTTCAGAGAAATGAGAAAACAAAGCAACAGTTCTTGAAATTAGACTAAATGGCTTTGCCCCATTGCAAATCCAGATCAACAACCATTTAAAATAGTTACCAGGAAATATTTTTTGGTTACCCTCCACCACAAATTAAACTAGAGGCTCTTTGGATCTGTCACATGTGCAGTACATATTGGAAAAACTTCAGAAAAGCCATTTCCACCTTTTGGTTTTCAATGTACTTAGTGACAGAAAAAAAACAGGTATATTTTGATACCAATTCAAGGACGTTGAACACTCAAATGAATGTATCTTTTACAGCCTTTGCAATAGTCCTGAGGCGCTTTTCCAATTACCGATGACAGCCCATGTTTGTTTATGTCCCCTCACAGGAGATAATTACAACGTGTTTGAATTCTGCTCTGATTGGGTCTTCATGTCTTTGTCGTTACTGTGTCAGGTTTATAATGAATTAACAGCATTGTCAACCACTGCTAATTATATGTAAGCGTTCAATATTGCAGCGCTTTTGTGCGGTTTATATGCATCCATCTAAATAATGCATCCAGACTTTGGCAGCAGAAGTGTTGCGGGGCCAGTGGACGTGACAGCTCTGTGTGTTCTTTCATCGAGAATAAGAAGATTCCGTCTAGACGAGTTTCGACAAAGAACTTGGCGGATTTAAATGGGAATACTTCATAGTTTGTATGTACTTTTATGCAGTAAATAAGTTGACATGAGGAGACAGTGAAATTCACACAGATACAAGTACTATTTTATATTAGACATTCAACAACAGAGGTAATTCTAGGTCAAACACAGACTGCAAACAGATGTATAAGGCTAACCTACGTAGCTCAATGAATCCTAATTAAGAAAGTTTAATTCTTTCTCCTAATTAAGAAAGTAATCCAAAGTTTCAAGGTTAAAGTTAAGGTATAGTTTAGGAAAATTCGTTCTCTGCATTTGCCCCACCCTTCAATGCCACAAGGGCTTCTGTTAGAAGCGGTCGAAGTAGTATGTTTCTAGATGTTGTTGCACGGCTTTGTCAGGATTACCTGAGCTGGAGGACTTTATTTTACATGTTATAGAGGTAGGGTAAACTGGAGCACTTTTTTGTCATACTCACTATTTTTGGAAAGACAATCATCACTTTGATTGTCTTTGCACATTTAGGTATGTCCCTTTACAATTGACCAATCATTTGCCTTCTATCCCCGAATTTGGCTTTAGCTCCTTCGTAGCAAGCATGGGGAGAGACCAGCGTCGCTCCTGATTGGCTCTCGATTTCTCGGCCTTTGCTCAACATTGTCATTACAAGACGCCTGTTTGAATTGGAGCTCATTGGCCTCTTACGCTTTGAGACAAACACTATGTGTGACAAACATAGAAACACTACAGTTTCCTGTTTACACTTGCCGGTGTTGCTCTTTACTCCCAATAATTCTGCTGCATCTGAATCCTAGTAACACACAGTCTGGCAGTGAGCATTATAGCCATTTACCATTGGTGCATTGTTTTGGTGGTCTGGAGCTGAGGCCACGGATTATGCCTCCAAAACCTAAACCGGCAGAGGAGGACTGCAATATTAGCGTTAGCATGCTAACTGCTATGCATGAACAGAAAAAAGGATTTCTACAGGGATTTGATTAAGCAACAGCAAGAAGTCATTTGTGCAGATGATGATGGACTGGATAGCATCATGAAAGACTTGCATGAAGTCGAGGTGAGTTTGCAGTTCACTGATGGTGTGAACAGTAGGCCCATAAGCATACAGTATCACCTGTTTTAGGGAAAATAATGGAGACGTTAATATGTGACCAAATAAAACAACATTTCGTTGACTGCAGCCTGCTAACTAAGTTCCAGCATGCTTATAAACCTAATTCCATTCCACTACTACTGCATTGGTCCATATGATTGACAACTGGTACCAGGAATTAGATAAAGGTGGTTTAGTTGGGACTATATTTTTATCTTATCAATCATGAGCTTCTAATGCTATGGATTGTGTTTCTGATCGTTGTTTCTTATAAAGGATTATCTAACTGACCGGAGTCAGCAGGTCTATTATAATGGCTCCCTGTCTAAAGGATCTGATATTCACTGTGGCCTACCTCAGGGCAGTTGCCTCGGCCTACTCCTCGTCTCCGTTTACACCAATGATTTACCTTATGTACTAAACAAATCTGAAGTTGTTATGTATGCTGATGACTCGACCATGTATTATTCAAATGTGAATTAAATATCAAATGTTATGGAAGATGATTTGGCCGAGGTCCTCAAGTGGGTTAAAAGCAACAACATGATTTTAAATATTTCTAAAACAAGATCTGTGCTTGTTGGAAGTAATCAACCTCTACATGAAAAGTGTCAATTGAAGTTGAATGCGAAGGGAGCCGAATTAGAACAGGTTGAGAAAATTAAACTTTAAGGTGTTATATGTGGTTTTTAAAAGAAAACTCAAATATCATATGTGCAATGCATCATTATAAAGCATGGCTTCATGCCTTGTGTTGTTTACTCTGTTGACTTGGCATTTGATCAATGCTTTTAACATAATGGCAATGACTTAATGTATTTATTGTATTGATTAATGTACTGTATTAATTAATGTATAATTTATTTATGTATATGTTTTTGTGATACACTCGTCTTAACTGGGACCCCAGGAAGATTAGCAACCACATTGGTGGAAGCTATTGGGGATCCCCAATAAACAATAAACATCAGCACTCGGTCAGTCGTCTTTTAGCCTTTCCACCGGCTCTACTCTACCTTGTACCATTTGCGTTATGCTTTAGTATCTGGTACTGTATCCTAGCAACAAAACAATACAGTACATACAGGGGACATTCCTTGGTAAACATCGCTTCCAGCAGCACTCTAGCAGATAGAACCAAGTAGAGTGAGGGCAAGTAGGGATGGTGGTGAAAGGGTTTTATGGGACAATGCTTTGCAAATTTGTCTCTGAAGATTTATTATTTTGAAATAAAGATATTATGTTTTTTTTTTTTTATGTTTTTATGAAAGACCATAAAAGAAAGTAAAACGAAAAAAAGTAACCCTACTGCATCCTAATAGTGTGTGGAACCAGAACAAAGTCTTGTGTGGTTTGACACCAAAAGACAATGTAATGCATAGCCTAAATGTTTTATTTTATTTATTTTTTACAAATACACATATAATTTCACTATCGCTTCACAGTTGCCTGTCACTTTGTTATGGCCTTTTAAAATGAATAAATTGTTTGTGGTTATACCCATGACAAAATTGTGCAAAATTTGAAGTTTTATCAGGACTTCTGCAAGACACTGGGTTCATTTATCACTATAGTTAGACTTAGTCATTAAAAGCCACCACCAACAATGGCGGTGTGATTGTCCTCATTCTCCGCGGTCCAACTGATTAGTGTTTCAATACAAGACGAACAACCCAAGCCGTGCTCAATTTCCTTAACTATAATTGGCTGAGAAATTGGTTATTAAAAGTGTAGCTAAATAGACACTGACAACGAAAAAATGATGCATCCCTGCTACACCTGCTGCGGATGAAAGACTCCGAAAACGCTTCGGACTTTTGGAACAAAAGTTAAGAATTAGTCTTTATGTAATCGCCAAAATACACCAACATTCACTTGTATCTTGCCTGGCTCCGGTCGCTCTGATCGTTCACAACACTTTTCACTCTTTGATTCTTATTTATTCATTTCTCAGCGCTCTTATGATCGTAACTTAAGAGGCGCGGTCCCGTGTCCGCGACGCACACACACACATGCACACACACACACGCACACACACACACACACACACACACACGCACACACACACACGCACACACGCACACACACACACGCACACACATGTTACCCACTGAACTGCTGCACTTTGCATCAGAGCAATGTGAACAAGTGTGAGATGTGTCTTTCTCAAAACAACGCGATCCGTACTCAAGTTGTAAGCTACAGTAGCAGAGTGTAAACAGGAAGAGAAACGGAAACTTAACTCGGACAACGAGGTCGTCGCTGTAGTTAGTATTAGCGCCACCAGCTGGACCAAGCATCGTACTACAGCACAGTTGCTCTGGCACGGTTAAAAGAACAAGCCCATGTGACCGTGGGCCGTGCTTCCCACCCCTATGGCGACGATCCTGGCCACTTGGCCTTGTTCACTTGTAAAACCCATGTGACCGTGCCTTGTGAGTGCTGATATTGATAGTAACTGATTTTTTCCATTTTCTCCAAACACAGTGAGGACAGAAGTCATCACTCGCATCACCATCCGTTCACTCTTTCATTACAATCACATCTGTTGTACTTGTTTTTAGAGGTAAAGGATACCGGAGCACCCGGAGGGACCGTTTGCAGACATGGGGAGAATAGGAAAACTCCACACAGCAAGGCCTTGTCTGGAAGTGTCCACCCAGGAAATATATTTAGCAAATTATCTAGAAATTTATCTATTTTTAGCTAAGGCCTGTAATTTACAGACTTCAACACAGAAGTTCTGTGAGATGTGATATTACAGACGTGATCACATTTAAGTCTTTAAGTGATTAAATTAAGGCAAGAATACTTAATTTGTCAAGATGTGAAGCCACCAAATAAGTGTAAAGATCAGGGTGTTGTGCACTGGTCAAAGGCATCAGTGAACTAACCCAGGAGTTAAAGTGAACTCTGGTTCACTTCAACTGAACAGTGGCTCAGTTGGTAAAGCATTGGCCTTTGAGCCTGAAGGTGTTGTGTGTGTGAATGGTTTTTGGTGGGCGAAGGGGCCGATGGTACATACTGGTTGCCTCGCATCTGTCTGTGTGCCCCAGGACAGTAGTAGTTTACCACCACTGTGTATGGAGTGAATGAGTAACGACGTGTGAAGCGTCTTTGAGTTTCCAAATAAGCGTTGTATAAAACCGATGCATTATTAGTTCACTTGGGACTCAAGTGTTAACGCTCCACAGACTCAAACAGAGCTGGCATCACAATAAACTATAATAAATATAAGAATCAGCGGCTTAAAAGGTAGATACAAATCATATAATTTGTGTTCAAGGGAAAGTCACAACATTAATAAAAAAGAAACAAATACTGGTAGTTTCAGCACTGCTGTACAGTAAATTCCTAAAAAGCATGTTTCCATTCAACAATTTCAAACCTGTTGTTCCATTTACAAATCTTCAAACTCAAACCAGGAGAGATTTTGCCAAATTCAAATGATTTACTTTTTTGTTTGAAAGCTACTTGTTGTTAATTGTTTATGTATTTCAAGCACAAAAGGTCTCTCTTCCAAAAGCAGCTCCACCACTGTATTCAACATGTTTACTGCAGTAACTAACTATCAATAGATTTGAGTGGATTTTGCATTGAGGCCATGCACAGCACAAAGGGCCTGGAGGGCATTTTCTCATGATTACTGTGGGATTGGCTCAGTCTGTACATGGAGCACAACATGGTCTGTATCAAGGTAACTCACACGGTGTATAGAGTGCTTTATAATTGATGGCACAATCACACTGCAATATAGCTCCAGCCTCTGTGTGTTTGCGCAGAGCCTTGGATTTGATGTAGTCCACACAGATATACACCGGAGACGTTCTGTTCTATTTTTGATGGAGTAGAGGAGAGAAACTGTGTTGAACTCGGGCTGTGAGCCAGGTGAATTTTAAAGATTTAAAAAGAAAAGCATTTTGTTTCTTTTTGTTTTTGTTTTTATAAATAGCATTACAACCTTCTACATGGCCTGAAAATATCCAAGGTTAATGGGCAGTTGTGGGTCATTCTCTATTTATTACATTGACTTTGTTCTGACAACTGTGATTTTTTTTTTTTATATTTGGAATAGGGCAGTAATTAATTAACAATTATTTTGATAATTGATTAGTTCTCAATGGTCAGAAAAGCCAGGATTTTTATTACTTTTGATCAAAACAAAGCTGCAGTGATGCCCCTGGAGAATATCTTCATAGGGATGATAAAAAATACATTTCATTCTGCTGCTATTTCCCATGCAGCTGGGGTCTGGAGGTGAAAGTCCAGGATGAAAACGGTTCTTTTCAGCTGCGCAAACACTCACTATGTATTCACGTTTTGACATTTTGATATTGTAAATTATATAGGTTTTCATGTATATCTCGAACAGATGTTTTCTAATGTGGGACGTAGGCAAGGTAAGATAAGTTTATCTTTATAGCACGATTCTCACACAAGGCAACTCAAAGTGCCGCAAGATAGAGAAAATCACACAAGGCATTAAAATATAAATAATCACATACATTACAAAAAGAGAGAAGGTGTAAATCCCTCAGTTGCATGCACAGCTAAACAGAACTGTTTTTAACCTGGATTTGAATATTGTCATAGTAGAGGCCTGTCTCACAATTTCAGGAAGACTGTTCCGGATTTTAGCAGCATGAATCTGAAATGCTGCCTCCACATGTTTAGTTCTGACTCTGAGCACCAGCAGGAGGCCAGTCCTTGTGCTCCACAGTGTCTGATTTGGTTCATATGGCACTAACATGTCACAGGTGTACTTTGGTGAGAGTCGTACACAAACAGTATGCCCTGTTTGTAGTATTATTAATGTTTAATTTTAAAAATGTTGTTTGGATGCTTGCTTTTGTCAACTACTTTGGGTTGTCTTGTGTAGAAACTGTGCTATACAAATACAATTGTATTTGCTCATGTAATAAATTGCTCCTTTACCAATATTTAGTTATAAAACCACTTTTTAGCATGTTTAAGTCAATGTAAGCTTGCTAAACGATTAATAATAATTACAAATTTGTTTGACAACCGTATCTATTAATCAATTTTGTTATTACAGGCCTAATTTGGAGCCTTAATGAAAGCATGTAATGTTTAATGTTGAGCCTGGAGTCATTTTTATCTTTTGTATTTCTAGTCTATATTCAAACTCATTACACTCTGAGAAATCTGAGTTATGCCAGAGACAGAAAATTATGATTGCAACAGCACATCAGGGTAAAACAAACCATTCCCGTGTCTAAATCCAATGTGCCTGTACATTCTCCCATATTAGTGGGTGTGAGTTTAGTGTGAGTTTGGTGTGTTTGTTTTGGCATTCCAAAATAACTGGCCTTCAACACATTGTCAAAGCCATTCAATCAATACTGTGTCGACACTTGTCTATACTTAGGCTGTGAATGCAAGATGTGCCAGTCGATCTGTCTGCTGAATAAACTCTGCCTTGTTTATGGAAAAAAGTTTAATTTATGGAAATACTTTCCTATAGGTAAAAAACAGTTTCCATGTCTTCGTAAAGCTGGGGTACCCAAATTTGAAAGCACAACATATGGAACTGGTCAACATGTAAACATGTAACTAGTTCCTCACTCTCAAAACTGTTGGTTCTATCACTAGTTTCAGTTTGAGTTGTGCAAGATTTTACTTCTCCCCACCCCTGCTTCCTACATATGGGCAACAGTGGTGGGTGGTTCTCAGCAATTTATTCCCAGTCAAAAGTGGGTCTTTCTGAGTAGAGTTTGCATGTTCTCCCTTTGGCTGTGCAGGAATGGGTGCTCCTCCCACTAAACGCATGTACAATAGGCAAAATCTATCAGCTCTCAAGATCGGCTTGGTCCTGACCATGACCAGTCTCCTACCCGGACCATATATAACACAACTGACCCTAATCATCATTTGTGTTATGTGTATTGTTATAATTGTTTTTTCAATGTCCAAATAAATACATTCATTAATTTCAAATGAAAATAAGAACAAAATCATTGGTCCTCCTCTTTGCTCGTCCCTTTGGCCAATATTGTGAACATGACCTTGAATAAAAACATCTTGATTCAAACAATTTCTGACTGGTAGTAGTGGTCTAAGTGGCAAAAAAATAATACAAAAGGTCCAAAACGTTGCCACAAAAAACGTGAGGACTTATTTACAGTGCTTCCAAAATGTACATTCTTCAAACACAACATGGAGAGTCAATCCCCAGAACAGACTGCACACCTGTCGTATATACATGGCCTAAATAGATAAATAGGCCCCTCCCACTCATCTGGAATAGACCTAAATACACGACAATATGAATCTGTTAAACATATACAATACACCATTACTGCAGGGACAGCAACACAGCATTTGTACAGTTATTTACTGACAATATAAATGAATACTAAACCCCTAAAACAGGTTAATTGAGAAACGCCTCCTTTAAATGGGCGGAGCCAGAGAGAGGGCTTTAAACACAGAAATGCTCTGCGGCCTTACCCTTTAATCTAATGCCGCATGGAGTGAGAAGCAGAGGTCTTCCCTTTAAAACAAATTAATAAACAGGTTTTAATCATACAATAATGTTTGATGTTTTAATTATTGATTTATTGATTCATTAAATTAATGCTATGAAATGCATGTAAGTATGAGAGTGTGAATATGGAACTTGGGACAAACTTACACAAACAAGGCCCGGGATATGTGAGTGTAGTTAGCAGAACGTGTGTATGTGTGTGTGTGTGTATGTATCTATCTATATGTGTGGAACAACGGGTGTACACAAAGGGACACAAAGTGGAGAAGTAAGACTCACTACACTGACTTATATTTTAGATTTCAAGTATCACTTATTTTCTAAAACTGGAATTGAATGCACTGAGAAGATTACAGCATGACACCTGTTGTTTCAAATGCCTGGAGAACTGGCATTTAGAACCATGGGAGATGATTGTAATACTATCGAGACAATGCAGGTCAATTACAAAGGACACATTTGGCAACAGGGATAATGAAATACAACCTCAACCAAACTCAAGTCCCCAATGAAGCCCCCTTTAAAAACGTCTCTAACCTAATTCATTTTACACCATTCTGCAGCGTACATTATGCAAAGTACAGTGGCATTATCCATAAATCCCATGACTAATGCACCAACCGCTGTTAAAATTACATGAATGAATGTAATTAGAGACATAGGCGGTTATGACTTTCAAATGAGTTTGTGTGTGAGAGAGAGAGAGAGAGAGAGGAAAGCAGCCAAACTTCAGTTGTCCCCAATTCAGTATATTGTAAAAGCAGCTTCTGGGCTCAAAATTGGCCCATTTGGAACTTTGTTGGTTTTAATACTTAAAAGTTATTGTAGCGGAAAAACTGGGAACACAAGATGGCAGTAAAAGTCAAACTCTAATGCATCATCCAGGCAGGGGAGTCAATTCTATTTATTTATATTTGTGTTGACAATACAGCTTTCCATTTTCATGCCATAACAATATATAGGGTGCTTGACAGTTTTACAAACCCCAGACAGAAAATGTAGGAGGTTTCGGCCCTATTTCGGATATTATGAAAACTAAAAAAAAAAAATCACTCACTGTTAACGGATGTGTGAAGCCATCTCTTGTCAAAACAAGAACATTACATTACAACAGCAGTCATCTTGGAGGACTTTACAAAGCTTTATTTTCATCAACAGATAGCAATCAAACAGAACTTCTCATCACCGGACTCAAGCCACTCCTTCCCTCTGCTCAAAATATCTCCCTCAACATTGACTGTCACGCAGTCACCCCCTCACTCCCATGTACAACCTCAGCGCTACCATTTAAGCCCCACATAAACCTCATTTCCAAAATCATTTTTTTTTCATTTGCGCAACATTGCTCACCTCCCTCCCTCTCTCAATCCACTGCTGAAATACTGATTCACGCCTTCATCACCTTCAGACTCGACTGCTGCAACAGCCTCCTCCACAGTCTCCACTCAATATATCTTCAAAATCTAGAAAAAACCTCCAGTACTATGCCGCCGGCCTGTTCACCCACACCCACTCCAGAGACCACATCACCCCCCTCCTCAAACAACTCCAATACCGGATTCAATACAAGGTCCTCCTCCTCACCTACAAGTCCCCCCATAACCTGGCTCGCTCTTACCTCACTGACCTTCTCCGTCATCACTGTCCCTCCCGCCACCTCAGAGCCACAGACTCCAACCTCCTCACTCCCCTCAGTACTAAACACCAATCCTTGGGGGACCGAGCCTTCGCTGCAGCCGCCCCCACTCTCTGGAACTTATTCCCAAAACCCATTAGAAACTCTGACTCACTACAAAATTAAACTTCTGTCACAACTCAATACCCATCTGTTTCAGCTTGCCTTTCCTTAATTGTTTTCATTGTTTTCATTGTTTATTGTTGTGTGTTTTGTCTTTGAGTGTCCAAAAAGGTGCTTTAGAAGTTTGATGTTGTTTTATTAGTATCATTACTATTATTATTATTAGGCCGAGCCAATACGAAGTATTGGGGAGGCCTATTGTTATTCACCGGTTTCATATTATTATTCTTTTTCCGCATCTTCAATTTGATTTTTGACCCTGAAGACATGCACGAAAGTCTGCACATGGGGGGCCTAAAACGACCGGTTCGGCGAAAAATTTGATAAAACGGACGTTTCGAGATTGTCCGACAAAAGACGAATTAATAGCGCCCCCTTGAAAATTCAAAATTTTCCAATTCTATTGGAGGCAGGATTGCATATTTTGGAGTAGGTACACAAAATTCGGATGAGTGATAGATCTCTATGAGACGAGCATAAAAGCCGGTCTAAGCACATGTCTGGGACCAACAGGAAGTCGGCCATGATGGGCCAAAGTTTCGCCACTAATTTGACTTTTCATTTTGAAATTCGAACTAGTCCCTGGTTTTTTCATCACACAGAGTTCTACCATTTCATTTCCTAATCTGGACGGATTGAAGTTATATAATCATCAAAAAAAAGTTAGAACATCTCCACCGTTTTTGTCCCTCGCCATGGCGAATAAGGCCTTCGTTTTGGCCATTTTCGCTGAGCCCTGAGGGCCACAGGCTCAGACCTACAGAGCTGAGACTCACATCAGTAATATTAGGTTATGGCCTGAACGCAATGACACTAAAATCATTCGCCCAATTTGAGCTCTTTAGCGCCACCTGTCGGAAAGTAATAGGGCACTAGTGCTCGGATCGGCCCAAAAATCGCTGAGTGTATTTTCTGGACCGAGACGAGCAAAACATTACATTACGCAAAAGTTGTACGTCCCACACCTGACCACCGGGGGCGCCGGAAAGTGAATGAATGAGCTTTTTGGGGAAAAATGTTTGTTCGATGAGGCTAAAAATGAATTCAGAAATACATTGTATGACCCTGAACACAACGATATGCAACACACACCTGTGAGTGCAACAGCGCCACCTACAGGCAGTTCAAGGTGTTGCATTTTTTGCTTCGTACTAGTCCCTGGATTTTCATCGCACAGACTTCTACCATGTCATTTATCCATCTGGACGGATTGAAGTTATGCAATCATCGCATAAAAGTTAGAATTTTGTTATCGTTTTCATGCGAGGTAGTGGGGAATTTCTCCATGTTTGATGCTCTCCTGACCACAGGCTCAGACCTACAGAGCTGAAACTCACATCGCTAACAGTTGGTAATGACCTGAGAGTAATGGTGTGAAAACACACACCTAATATGACTCTACAGCGCCACCTATGGAAGGCTTCTGACCTAAACTTTTCCGATCTTCACCAAAGTTGCAAAATCAAATCTTTACATCTGTACGAGCAAAATACTACTCTACGTAGAGGGTGCATGTCCCGGAGGTGACCACTAGGGACGCACTTTATCATATAAATGAGCTTTTATATACGTAATCCTGGTCAGATCGGGCTGCCAATTTGTCGGCATGACGCTTGTGGGACCGGTGCCCGGGAGGCGGTCGCAAGAGGGGCGAGGCCTTTCATCGCCGCTTGCGGCTTTAATTCTTATTTATTTTCCGCAACTTCAATTCGATTTTTGACCCTGAAGATATGCACGAAAGTCTGCACATGGGGGGTCTAAATCGACCGGTTCGGCGAAAAATTTGATAAAATGAACGTTTCCAGATTGTCCGACGCTCGCCGACTCTCTAACGCCCCCTAGAAATTTCATTTTTTTTGACCCTCTGGGGATTTTTTTTCAAATTTGAGTAGGTACACAAAATTTGACTTTTCATTTAGAAATTCGAACTAGTCCCTGGTTTTTCATCACACAGAGTTCTACCACGTCATTTCCTAATCTGGACGGATTGAAGTTATATAATCATCAAACAAAAGTCAGAAAATCTTCACCGTTTTTGTCCCTCGCCATGGCGAATAAGGCCTTCGTTTTGGCCATTTTTGCTGAGCCCTGAGGGCCACAGGCTCAGACCTACAGAGCTGAGACTCACATCAGTAATATTAGGTTATGGCCTGAACGCAATGACACTAAAATTATTCCCCCAATATGAGCTCTTTAGCGCCACCTGTCGGAAAGTAATAGGGCACTAGTGCTCGGATCGGCCCGAAAATCGCTGAGTGTATTCTCTGGACCGAGACGAGCAAAACATTACATTAAGCAAAAGTTGTAAGTCCTACACCTGACCACTGGGGGCGCCGGAAAAATGAATGAAGGAGCTTTTTGGGGCAAAATGTTTGTCCGATGAGGCTAAAAATGAATTCAGTAATACAGCGTATGACCCTGAACACAACGATATACAACACACAACTGTGAGTTAGAGCCCTGCACGGGCCTATTATCTGGGCCCGAGCCCGGCCCTGGCCCGAGGGGGTGGCGCCCCAGCCCGCCCCGGCCCGATATGGTTTCTCCATTTTCAGGCCCGAAACCCGCATCAAGCCCGCCTTTTTTTTTTTTTTTGTAACCTCCCATAAAAATGTTTTAGCGTAGTATATAGTGCCGCGCACTGATATGAACGCAGACTTAGCTAGAGGGCGGAGTTATACATGGTAGTGATGTGTTACAATGAGTTCTGTGTGTGCGGAGTGGTGCAGAGTGAACATCTGTATGATACACAGCTGTATGATGCCCAGATGCTGCAACACACCTGTAAGTAACGCTATGTGCCGTCAATGACAACACTACACAGAACAACAAACACTACAGCGTGATAGAACGCTATATTCAGTGGGTGCGTTCGTAAATGTATTCTGCCGCTCTGAAAATGAAGAGCCCGAGCCCGGCCCGTGTCCGAGGTCATTATGCGGTCATCGGCCCGAAGCCCGGCCCTCGGGCTGTCGGGCCGTCGGGGCCCTCGGGCCAAGGGCTCAAGTGCAGGGCTCTACTGTGAGTGCAACAGCGCCACCTACAGGCAGTTCAAGGTGTCGCATTTTTGGCTTCGTACTAGTCCCTGGATTTTCATCGCACAGACTTCTACCATGTCATTTCTCCATCTGGACGGATTGAAGTTATACAATCATCGCATAAAAGTTAGAATTTTGTTATCGTTTTCATGCGAGGTAGTGGGGAATTTCTCCATGTTTGATGCTCTCCTGACCACAGGCTCAGACCTACAGAGCTGAAACTCACATCACTAACAGTTGGTAATGACCTGAGAGTAATGGTGTGAAAACACACACCTAATATGACTCTACAGCGCCACCTATGGAAGGCTTCTGACCTAAACTTTTCCGATCTTCACCAAAGTTGCAAAATCAAATCTTTACATCTGTACGAGCAAAATACTACTCTACGTAGAGGGTGCATGTCCCGGAGGTGACCACTAGGGACGCACTTTATCATATAAATGAGCTTTTATATACGTAATCCTGGTCAGATCGGGCTGCCAATTCGTCGGCGTGACGCTTGTGGGACTGGCGCCCAGGAGGCGGTCGCAAGAGGGGCGAGGCCTTTCATCGCCGCTTGCGGCTTTAATTATTATTATTATTATGAACAACAGATCAGAGAATCAATCCCAGGAAATGCAATAATGACAAACACATAGGAGCCATTGGTCCTAGTAATGGAATGACCAATGTCCAATGTTAATAATGAAAGCATACATTTACTTTTGAATGTGCTGGAAACGGCAGCAAGTCCCAAATAGCTCTGAAACCATCTGTTTTACCATCAGCAAGGATAAAGAACCTCATCCACAACACCATGAAAGTCCCCGTTAAGTCCCCATTAAGAACTTCCATCAGGTTACTTTGAGTTTTTTGTGTTGTCGTTGTAGAATATGGGAGTAGATCTTCCTTTCAATATGGTCATCCCTGGGTTATCTTATTTTTTCCCCACTGGCACCTTGGGGATGCAGGAGGGTCTCAGGTCAGTGATGATCCAAGAAATGTAAGGACATTTATAGATACTTTAATGATCCCCGTAAGAGAAATTCAGGTGTCAAGGAGCAGCAGAAACACATCCATCCATACAAACAAAACACTAAATTCTAAAAGTTGTTAAAAGTAGTATTAAAATGCAACAGCACCTTAGGTCACAGCAGTAGGTGGAGTAGCCGCTTGGTTCAGACTATTTTCTCTGCTCTGGTCCAAAATAAAGTGAATGCTTTAAAAAAATATTGCATTTTTCGCTTAATCTGCTTGGTTTGGTCTGTGAATCCTCTCTGCTGGGCTGAATCCTGGGCTGCCTGACACACTTCACTTCTGTACTGAAAAGCTCAAAGATGGCATGATTTAAACATAGAAATGAAGTTTATATGACAATATGACATCAACAGCATCTATGGACATTTCAATCTGGAGAGACTTCAGAAGACAAAATGCCTTTTGAATGTTTTTATTGAAAGGTGACTTGGCGCCCTAGGCCCCGGTGCAGCGTTCAGTCAGCGAGGCTCCTGCGTGAGTGCGCGCACAATCCCCCCGGGACCAAGGCACTGGTGGTGGCATTCGGGCAGCAGGAAAGAGGCATGCTTGAGGCAGGGTAAGAAAAGGAGGTTTGGAGGGGAGGCGGTGGTTTGCAAGGCTTCGAGAAGGCCGTAAAGTGGGACTTTCTCCACTTTTAAGCTGCTGGCTTGACCAGCGTAGGTTGGTTGGAAATGGGCGTTTGCTGTGCGATAGGCTGAGGATGCGAGGCCGGCCTGGAAGGGGTGGCTTTAGCCGTCAGTCTTCCAGAGTCGAGGCCGCATTTGTCAACATTTATGGACATTGGTCACCCACCCCTTATGTTTATATCATTACATTTCTTGTGTTTGAACAGTTTGATTCTCTGATCTGTGTTGGTAAATTCAACGGTTTTGTGAAGTTCTCCAAGATATCTACTGTTGCAATTAAAAAATCAGTGGGAATAAAATATTGGCGTTTTTTAAGCCATAGCCCAAAAAAAATCAAAAATCAAAATTTCTTGCAAAACCAGCCGTCGTGCCCTCCCTGCTTCAGAATTTTCTTCTGTCCATAGCCACTGGTTCTGGCTCAGTGAGTTTTCTGTGTGGGTTGTGCGCTCCGTAAAGCAGAATGCCAGGAGCTCCACATAGGTGTTTGTAGATCTCACTCTTCTTGTGTTTTTCCCACGCCTCTCCCTCTCTCTGACTCTGTCTCTCTCTGCCTCTCTCTCTCTCTGACTCGGTCTCTCTCTCTCTCTCTGTCTCTTTCTCTGTCTCTCTCTCTGGGACCGGCCCGTTGCTGTCAGAGTGCGTTAGCTTCACCTGTCGCAAGGCTGACAGTTCTTTAAGCGTGACTGCCCCCCGGAGCGCGCTCAGAATTAACGCCGACCACCTCCCTCCTCCCCAGACGACTCCACCCCTCTCCGGTCAGCAGCCAGAGTTGGGAATTTGTTATATATTTTTTTTCCAGAGTAACCTTTAAATACAGATGTCATCTCAACATGTATCTAATCATTAAAATAAAATAAAAACTTCAAGATAGTTTGATTCTATATAATATGAAACTGAATATGGAGAAATTGATAATAAGTGTACAATAAGTTTGTTATTTGCTGGATACCAAGCAAAAACAACGTATGATGTTGGGGGTGACATTTGTAAAATGTCTTTGCTACCAAAGAAAAGAGGGACAGGAAAAACAGGTTTTTTTTTTGCGACAAATGTAATGTACAAATTACGAATGTTAAGACAACTATTAATATAAATGCCATTCAGATGTTGTTTCTACCCCTCGTTTTCACCCGCATGTATTTTTGGCTTCCGTCACATCTGCAGATCATCAAGGAATTGTCAAACAGTGATTCACAGGTTCACATAATCACACTCTGTTTGACGGGTATGCAAACGAAAACATGTTTTCTATTGAATGCAGCATTAGGTCTGATTTGGAAATCCTCCCTCTGGTGGTAGCACAGGATGTAAGGTCGGTCAATAAATATTCAAAATTTAATTACATTTTCAAGCTCTTTTCAATGATAGAACCTAAATGCAATTTTTTCTTTTTTATATGGAGAAATACTATGCGGTGGAAGAGGTGCCGCTTTGAGAGTGGGTTCTCAGAGGCAGAGAGGGGCAGCGGAACTTGTGTATGAAGGTTGGTAGATAGATAGATAGATAGATAGCATGATAGCTGAGTGGAAAGCAAATAGATCCAGGATTCGAATCCCAGCCGTAAACTCCACTCAGAAAGACCCAATTGCATGTTCTCCCCATGTCTGCGTAGGTTTCCTCCAGGTTCTCTAGTTTTCTCTATACCACTAAAAACATGCACACTAGGTAAATCCTCCAGCTCTGGTCGAAGCCGAGCATCAACATCTGAAGATGGGTTCCAGGCGCTCTGCTACGGCGACCACTGCTCCTAACAAATGCCCTAGTGGCATCAGGATGGATCTAATGCAGAGGACCTAGTTCCCTGAGGGGATAAGTAAAGTGCACATTTATTTATTTTATTGATCCGCATAGGAGAGATTTGAGTGTCCAGCAAAACAGTTTCCTTATCATTCTTTATAGCCACATAATGACTGCATCAGTGGTTAGTGCTTCACAGCAAAAAGGTCCTGGGTTTGATTCCACCTCCAGACGGGGCCTTTCTGTGTGGACACGCTCTCCCTGTGTCTGCATAGGTTTCCTCCAGGTGCTCCGGTTTCCCCTACTTCTAAAAACATGTACAATAGCTACGGCATGTGTCTCCAGTATGGCAATTTTGCTCTCATCAAAATACATGAAATAAAGATTACTTACAGTACATACAGTACTTACTGACCTCATACCCTGCCACTAAAACTGCATTTTCAATTCTACTGTGATTATTCTTGCAGCTTTATGAAACACCCATATACTGTACTTATGCACTATAAACCTGTATTTTCTCTAATGCGGTAAATTAAAATGTAAAGAAAAAAAAAAGAAAAAAACTCAATAGCTTCCCATTTGAGCAGCCTGCTGTTATCACACACCCCACAGGACAATCAAAAAGCCTCACATTTCCTCGCTAACTGTCTTCTCCACTTGATTAGCGCGTCAGTCGTGTGTAATGGCTGCTATTAGCTGAATGGACAGATGCATAATGTTAATGTCCCAGGGAGCGCCGCGGAAACGACAGCGGCGTGATGCGGCTTGATGGTGGCGATGGTGCTGGAGGATTTGGACGAAGTCAAGTGTTTGCACATACTGTTAGGGGTGGATTAAAGGGAAGGCGTCGCAAGTGACAGTTGAGGTTCTGTCTAATAGGCTGTACGTCAATGGGAGTTACAATTACAGCGCTGGATAAAGCAGTTTCAGGCCGATCCCTTGAGTGACGAGTCTATTCTAATGGGTGATATGGGCTGGCATTTACAAACGCGAACATGAAACTTGAGGGAGGCTGGGTTTTGAAGGACCTCATTTTCGGTCAGAGCGGCAACTCAGAGCGTTTCAAATGTCAGTATTGATCTAAAAGGACTTGATAAGAGAACAGGAATCCACTATTATATTGAGAGTGAAATGTGTATACATAGTGATTTTGTCAAGTACAAAGTACAAAATTAATGAAGGAACTCTCAATGATATTCTGATTTGTAGAAAGGGTATGCTTAAGAAATAATAGGGTAAATCTTATATTCCTGAAATAATTGGACAATATTGGCATAGCAAACGCATTCTTGACACGCAGCAGAGGAGGTGGGTACGGTGGCTACATACACGCGGTAAACGCCGGAGATGAGATTTACTGAACATCTTTGCTCCACGCACATGCGGCAACCAATCAGAAAGCAGCAAAGTAGTCAAGGGGAGACAAGCCTCTGCTGAAACTTGGTGAACGTCCTTCTATGCCTCTCTCAGCGCACGTCCATGCATCTGCGGTGGGAACGCAGCTCAATGATGTTTAAAACAAGTCATAAAACAGAATATAGGACCTTTAATTGTCATTTATGTAATTTATTACACATTTTGTTTGCATTTACAATAGTTGTGGGTCTATAAATCGCACAATCGCAACCTTTTTCACGTTACAGCATTTACACTCTAATTGATCTAATTGATACATTTGACAAATGCAACATGATAGAACTGAGTGGAAAACATTGCTTGATTAAACTTTATCAATTAGATCCAACACTTTTTTAAGTGTAGGTACAACTGAATAGTTCCTTTGTAATAACAGATATCCATCAATCCATCCATTTTCTTCCCCTTTATCCATTTCTGTGTCGGGGGGGTGACAGTGATCTTGATCTTCCAGCGGGGGCTTAAGTGTCTTGTTCAAGGACACAACGACAGCAGTCATCAATGGGAGTAGTCAAGTAGGTCTTGTGGTGGGCTCGAAACCACGACCTTCAGGTCTAAAGGCCAATGCTCTACCCACTGAGCCACTGTCGCCCCAATATCAGATTAGTTCAATTTTAAAATATGTCAAAAAGTTGCATTCTCTAGCTCCAATCTTGAACATTCTTTTGCTACTGGTGGTAAATTGCTCAAGAAGGGGTGAAACTGTATTTGTAGGGCACTAAAATAGATTCAAGACACTACTTGGTGAAGAGGAAATTCAAAGCTTTTCAAACAGCACCTATCCGTTTTGGCAAATGCGTTCACTTTACAGTCAGTATCAAAGCAACGGTAAATCAAAAACAGGAAAAAAAAAAAAACAGTTCAAGCATGAATCCCTATACGCACAACTTGCCTCCGATTAAAACATTCCACAAATAAAAAGTGTACCTTTCCAATAACCCGGTGAAATAAACAACTTTTAATGCCATTCAATCTCCTTGTCTCCACACACTCCTGTCCCCCTGGCCACTGTTTTAGCATCTGCCCATTTTCTCTGTCATCTGTGCCCTGTGCGCACTGCTACGAGGATGAAGACTTGAATAAAAGGCTTTTTTTCTCTCGATGGGACGCCACAACATTACCCCCTCCATTACCCCCTCCACCCTCTGCTCTGCCCCGGCCCCGCTCTAATGCAGCACTGGGCCCCTACCTTAAGTGCACCTGAATGCGCCGGAGCTAAGAGCGCAATGCAACTTTAATGCGCCCGCGTCCCGTTGATGCTAATCGGGGGTGAAAGCCACAATTTGTCTTGACTTTTCCACAGGAGCGCTGTTTATTTATAGTCAGTCACATTGGCCACTTCAGCGGGAGTGACAGAGGCTGAGGGCACCGGTTTTCAACACCGAACAATGTAAACATGAGCCGTGGCTGATAGTTAACTTTTTCAAATGGTTTTGTCTTTTTTCTCTCCACTGGAACAAGTATTTGAAAAAAACAGGGCACTGTGGGTAAACTCAGACCTCGACATGTGGTCTGTATGTATGTTTTGCATGGTAAGGAAGGGCCTTGTGACTCAATATCAGATTAAGATTAAGAGGGATTCTTTATTCGTCCCACAGTGGGGAAATTTCACTGTCGCATCACAAGTTAGAGAACAGTAGGACTGAGGAGCACACAGCACAAGATAATTGAACAATAGCTATACTAATGAAGATAAAACAAAATCTATAACTCTAGCATCAAAGAGCAAGTATAAAATCTCTATCATGAACATAATGATAATAAAGAAGCATAAAAAATCTACATTTTGCAACATAAGAGGCAAGTATAAAGTTCTGTGATGGGCTGAGATAATGTGGTTTTCTTGTCTTTTCTGTATGGTAAATCTAAACAGATCGATAGTAGCGGTAGTTGCATAAACAGAAAATAGAAATGATAAACCAAAAACTATTGGAATTATGTAAGTATTTATTTGAATGTCATCTGTTCTCTGTTAATGATAAGGAAAGAAGATCCTTGGTTCGATTCCACTTCCAGGTCTTTCTGTGTAGTTTGCATGTCCTTCCTGTGTCTGCGTAGAATTCCTCTGAGTGCTTTTTGCCCTACCACTAAAAACATGTGCAATACGTATGAATCTAATGTAAGAGAATAGATGGATGGTGTTGGTCGGGGCTTTGAGGTTCCAGCTTGTGTCATCACTGCGTGTGGAGAAAATAGAGAAAAAAAAACGTAACATTGTGACCTTGGTCAGTAAAAACCGATATATAAATAAAGATTACATTCTATTTAGCAGAGGCGTGGATTTCATGGGGTGAGGGTGTGGTATAGGAGGCACATGCTAGATAGTTTGAACTTGTCTTTTGTGATAGGGGAAACCGGAGCACCCGGAGGAAAACCACTATATGTTGGGAACAGTTGATCCCATGAGTCCTACAACTTTTCCGGGGAAACCTGTCAGAAGCCCGGGGACCCCTCGACAAGTGTTGATGCTCGGCTTGGTCAGGTCTACCAGCTGGCGGATTTTTTTGTACCGATTTTAAACATTGCGGACATTCTCCAATGGTTAGAATATTGTTTAGAAACTAGTATCAAACAAGTTATTGTACCTTATATTGAGTGTGATGTATGTGAAGTATACAACATTTATGGAGAAAAAATAATGTAGCAACCTTTCATAATATTCTAATTTATAGAAAGGGTCTGCTTAAAAAAACATAGGGTAAATCTTATATTTTAAATTACTGGACAATAGGGTTGTTGCGCAGCATGGTGGCTCTGTGGTTAGTGCTTGTGTTTTGTAAAAAGAAGGTCTTGGGTTCGATTCTAGGGCTTTCTGTGTGGAGTTTGCATGTTATCCTGTGACTGTATGGGTTTCCTCCAGATGTCCTGGTTTCCCCTACTGCTAAAAACATACACAATAGTTTCTAAATGTAGGCAAGGCAAGTTTATTTGTATAGCACAATTCATAAACAAGGCAACTCAAAGTGCTGAACAAAATACAAAAGCATTAAAATCATAAATAATCACAGAACATTAAAAATAAAGATAAAAATATAAAATCCCTCAGTTGTATGCACAGCTAAACAGAACCGTTTTTAACCTGGTTTTAAACATTGTCAGAGAGGAGGCCTGTCTCACATCTTCAGGGAGACTGTTCCAGATTTTAGCAGCATGAATCTGAAAAGCAGCCTCCCCATGTTTAGTTCTGACTCTGGGCACTAACAGGAGTCCAGTCCCTGAGCTCCTCAGAGTCCGGGCTGGTTCATATGGGACTAACATGTCACTAATATATTTTGGTGCGAGGCCATGGAGAGACTTGTACACAAGCAGAGCTGTTTTAAGCCTAGCGTACATCGGACTGGCAACTGATTATATCCGTCGCCTCTGAGTTGCTGCCCCGCACACATCGACAATCTGGCGAAAACGGGCAACTCTGAGTCGCAGGCCAGTCTCTTGAATAACAGCGCGTACATCGACAGCAACTGGCCTCAACTACAGTGTGTTTTCTGACAACAAACTGTTGCGGGCTCGCAATACACACACGTTGTCGGAGCGGCGCATGGAGCGCGCACATCGGGGCAACTGAGGACAACTAGTTGCCGAAAAGTAGAACACGGGCAACTGACTGGAACTGGAGACCGACTGATCATCTCCAGTTGTAAGAGCGCGCACATCGACCGATTTCGGCAACTGATCATCTCCCACCATCTCCTCTCAGTTGCCAAAAGCCGCCTTGCAACTAGTTGTCCCCAGTTTCTCTGTCGATGTACGCTAGGCTTTAAAGTCTATTCTCTGAGCCACAGGAAGCCAGTGCAGAGACCTGAGGACTGGACTAATATGGTCGTACTTCCTGGTTCTAGTCATGACTAGAGCTGCTGCATTTTGAATGTTTGGACAGACCTGTGAGCAGGCCATTGCAGTAGTCTTCTGGTTTAAGTTGAGTGTTTCACTAACTCAACCTTATCAGCGAGCTTAACACAAAAAGAAATGGGACGCAGGAGAACTGTGGTCTCTCCATTTCTTATTATTATTTTGTAAAACTGTAAATACATACAAAAACATGTATTAGTACAAAAATCAAAAGAAAAAGATGTGTCTTACACACATTAGTAACATATACTGTAATTAACACCACTAGCATTGATAACAAATTAGCATAGCTGGCTCACAGGAAAAACGAATTGTAAAAAAACTAAATACATGTTGATTCTACACAACTGAAAGGCTCTGTAACATTCAAAACACTCACAGATTATGTCTTGCCAAAGATACAGCAGAAAAAACGGGTGGTAAAAGGGCACATAGATGAGCGGTTCACGGGTGAACTCCTCTTGTGCTGGACTCAAAATGGAGGACTCTGCCTGCTGCTTACATCTATTCACCCATAGGTGGCTCCACCACAAACAAAACGCAAGACGCAGTTTAAATAAAACAGAGAAAGATGGCAACCAAATAGCAAACTCCCATGGTTAAACAAGGAATTACATCAGCTTTTTATAAAATAATTCTGCTTAGGGAAACATATCAAACTATGAGGGACAGAATAAGTAGTCTAACCTACTGGAGACAAATGCATGGATAAGAATCTCCAAGTCTGCTTTAGACACTATGTTTTTGATCCTGGCAATGTTTTTTAGATGGTAAAAAGCTGCTGATGTTACTGATTTGATGTCGCTATTAAAATTTAAGTCTGAGTCCAGTATTACCCCTAGATTTCTGACCTGATGTAATGAGTGAGTGGATGGATGCTGATTGTAGGAGGCTTCCATGTGCCTGAGGATTTCCTGTCTCGTTTTCTGTCTTTGCAGTGTGTGGAGAGAAAATAAATTAATTGTACAACAATTGTAAAGTGCTTTGTGTGACCTTGTGAAACGCGCAATATGAATAAAGATTACTTATTTACATACAACAAGAAGTTCCTGGTTGTTCTTGTTACTTTTCCGCCAAGGGCAACGTCAACATTTCTTTTTTTCACATTCACAAAAACGAAAGATGAACATATCTCTAATAAAACTCATATTATCCTTTCAATCCTTACACACTGGGGCATGAATAAAACTCTTAAATGATACACCGCAACAATGTCAACACTTTTGTTCTCTAAACATCAGACCATACAGAATATGCAATCAATATTATTTCACCCATCCACATCAAAGAACATAACCTTGAATACTTAACAAAACAAAAAGTGCAACAAAACTTGTTGGTAAAACATTTGAACCCTGTGATTAAATTCTCCCGTTTTCTGACACCTGATTGTTCGCAGGTGCCCTCCCATGCATCTTTGAGGGGGGTGAGACAGCTGCTGATGGGGGAGGCTCTTGCTGCTTGTCTGTGCGTCGCGGGGTGACAGTCTGACTTCCCCTTGACGGCAGAACAAAGGCACTAAACACAGCCTGTCATCCCCTCATCCTCCACATGAGACAGAAGCAACAAAAGAGGCGAGGGAGAGAGAAAAGTGCTGGATTCTTGCTCAGAGATATGAAAGTGAACGTGAGTGTTAAAGGTGTGAGAGAGTCTGAAGGGGTTCTGGTGGACTGAGGCTTTTCAAATGAACCAATGGTCAAACATACTTTTAATAATTATGTGTATGTGTAGTAATCTTTAATCGCCACATTTTGAAGTGCAAGTCTCTCCATGGCCATCTATGACATATTAGTGACATATGAACCAATTCTGTACAGGGACTGCCCGCCTGCTGGGACTCAGGGTGCTGCTTGTGCCCAGAGTCTGGACTGGACATTTGGAGGCAGTGTCTTGAATTCAGCAAGCAGCTCAATCCTGGAGCAGTCATCCTGAAAATGTGAGACAGGCCTTTATTGACCCTACTGAGAATTTAAATGTTGTTGGGGCTGGGGGAAACCGGAGCGATCAGAGGAAACACACCCAGAAACACACCCACTTTTTGCTGTGGGTTGAAAACAGCTCTATTTAGATATGACATCAACATGTGATTTTGTATGTATGTTTTGCATTGTCAGAATCAGAATCGGGTTTGTTGCCATGTAAGTAACAACAAGTCACAAACTAGGAACTTGCTACAGCCGAGGGCCGGAATGGTTCAATGTATATTAAAACATTTTAACATAATTGCATATAACCCATTGAACAAAGACCTAACACAGTGTACCGTATTGCTCTGTCAGTACTTTCAAGTGAAAGCATTTTTCAACAGGCTAACTGACAAAAACAAACTTCCTTCAAAGAAAAAACACCTGTCCTGCACATTGAATGAACAATCCAATATTTCTTATGGCTCTGTGTGGGCCGGGTCTAATACTAATCAAATATCATCCCGGGGGCCAAGGCAATTCATTCGCGGGCCGGATCTGGCCCCCGATCCTTAACTTTGACACCCATGATCTGAACAGATAGTAGTGGTAGTTACCCAGGCTACAGTTAGGTGGCATCCAACTGATCAAAAGCTCATATGGCTAAACCAGGGGTGTCCAAACTTTTTAGTAAGATGGCCACTTTAGTTCACGAGACTAGTCCAGTGGCTGACATGACTGAAAAACTTTCTTGACTGGCATCGGGCTGTTCTGAGATTTATGATGATCTATAACAGAGCTGAACTGTTTACCATCTCACTAGAAGTGACATAGTCCAATAACCACATCAGTAAAGTATGTGTAAATCAACAACGTACTGGGCTTTAGAACATGGTCTATATTGGCTGAGCTGAAGTTGTATGGATGACAAAGTGAACTTTGTGATCTGAGATGAAAGATTACTTTGAGTTAGCATGGCAGAGGGCCACATAAAATGACACTGAGGGCTGCATTTGGCCCCCGGGCCTGAGTTTGGACATGCCTGGGCAAAACAGTCCACATAATGTCTCCTTTAAATGCTGTCTGCTAAACCTCCGTTGTCGTAGTAGTCGGGTGGGTCATGTGGGGTTCTTCTCTCTCCTCCTTCTCTATCTCTTACAGTGAACCCACACGACTCACCTCCTGCTCAGCTGACAGACGCTGATTTAAGGACGAGCTGGCCTCATTTCACAGCAGACTGAACATTTTAACAACTGCACTATCGGAAAGCTCACCTGCGGTAAACGCTGAGTCACCGCCTGCCACGGATCGCCCGCTCCTCCGCCAACTATACTCCAAGGACACCCTTCCGACACGCACACAAGCCCTGGGTTATTTACTACGAGAACAGCCCCATGGAGGAGGTGGGGCTGTAGGTAAACAAACCCAAACACAGAAGAAAGCCAGACTTGTGAAATATGAATAGGAGATTGTAAACAAGACTTTTTGCTGTTGTTGTTGTGGTTGATGTTGTCTGCTCTCACACAGGGAACAATGCATTACTATTACAACATGGCTGAATTGGTGAACGGGCCCTAGGGCACAAGAGTGTGAGCAAAATACAATATCCAGATTATTTTATTCTTACAATATTATCGTATCATTATTCTTATTTTCAGATTGGTACTTTATTGTTATTTTTTATTGTGGAATACTTTGCAAGCTAATATGACAACGTAATTTCCCTTGTGGATCAACAAAGTCCGTCTAAGTCTAAGTCTAAAATGAACAGCTGAGGTGATGGCACAGTCTTTCCAAATGTATTTCTCTAATGTCTCTGTTCATGTACTACTTCTTCTCTTGTTGTCAGCCCATTGTCTAGCCTCACGTTTTATTTCTGTTTTCATTTAAATCTGAAGAGACCAAAGACACGATTAATACAATAAAATAATTTATTTGTTTGGAGCATTGACCCCGGCAGTGACACTTGCAGCAATGAGATCGATTGCAGCTGAAGATGATCTCAGATCCCCCGGGGTCAATCACTGGTGGTGGCTAGAGTATGGTGTGAATGGGGCGTAGGCGGAGCAGGAGCCAGAGCGGGAGCCAGAGCGGGAGCCAGAGCGGGAGCCAGAGCGGGAGCCAGAGGGGGTGCTGGGGAGGTGGTGGGTGTTTAAGAGCCTCAGGAAGCGTTGCTTGTCAGGAAGTGGCTACCTTTTAAACTGCCCGCTTTGCTGTGAGAGGGTTGGCAGGAGGCTGGCCTGGCTGGCCTGGCTGTGTGATTGGCTGAGGCTCGAGGCTGGCAGGCACTCGGTCTTTCAGTCTGAACCTGCGCATTCAGCTTAATTTCAATCGGAAGAGACCAAAGACACGATTAATACAATAAAATAATTTATTTGTTTGGCCAATTGACCCCGGCAGTGACACTTGCAGCAATGAGATCGATTGCAGCTGAAGATGATCTCAGATCCCCCAAAAGAGGAAGCCACGGCTGTGTGTGCCGGGGAATGCGCAGGCCTCCCGTGGGAAGCTGCCTATCTGGAGGCGTGGGAGCTTAGCATTGCATGGAGGCAGCATTGCATGGAGGCAGCATTGCATAGAGGCAGCATTGCATAGAGGCAGCATTGCATAGAGGCAGCATTGCATGGAGGCAGCATTGCATGGAGGCAGCATTGCATAGAGGCAGCATTGCATAGAGGCAGCATTGCATAGAGGCAGCATTGCATAGAGGCAGCATTGCATGGAGGCAGAATTGCATGGAGGCTGCATTGCATGGAGGCTGCATTGCATGGAAGCAGAATTGCATGAATAGGATACAGAGAATATGCGGGGGTGACAAGTCCGCACGCTCTGTAATGATTATGCGTGTGTGAAGCGTTGGCCCTTGGAGCGTGCGGAGGGTTTCTCGCGCACAGACACTTCGTGAGGGTGCGTGTATGACGTAGGCCGCAGGGGATCTGTGGGAACAGACACTCACTGAATGAGCGGCTATGTGATCATGCGTGCGTGATGGATGCGTGAAATGAAGAGTAAATGCGTGTAATCGCAGAGCTGATGCGGGCTCTGCGTGTTGAGAATGTGGAGCAGCGATGTAGAGAGCTTTCTCATACGAGATCTGCTATATTTGAGCATGCGTGTGTCAGCGTATGATTCAGAGAATATGCGGGGGTGACGAGTCCGCACGCTCTGTAATGACTATGCGTGTAGAAGCGTGGGCCCTTGGGGCGTGCGGAGCTGCCTCTCACACACAGGCCGCTTCGTGAGGTGCGTATATAGCGTGAGCCGTAGGGGGTTATACAGAGAAGCTTCTCTGCACAGAGCGCTGTGGTGAGCATGAGTGTATGATGTAAGGCAAGGTGATCATATGCATGTCCGGATGGAAGTGCAACAGATGTTGAGAATGCTTATGTGAGAGAAGAGCCTTAGCCACCACCAGAGTATTTGATAATTACCTCAGATTGAAGAGGGAGCGCTGAGCAGTCAGAATAGTGTCAGTGTTTAGTCTGATAGAGGATGAGGCAGGACCAAGCCGAGGACCATCGACCCATTTGCTGTAGGGAAGAGTGAGGAAGGCCCAGCAGGCTGGAGTGCGGCGGCTATTCTAATCCAGCGGCCGGTATTGGAGAGTCGGGAGATCACGGGAGACCGGCCGGATTTATTAAATGGGCTTGGATGCATTGCGCAAACATGACGTAATTTGAGAAATAGCAGCCCATCTGAATCTCCTCTCCGTGCATGGAGGAGAGTGCATTTCATCAGGTGTTTATCTGGACAGGGGAAAAATAATGCATAACAAAAGTGTGACGGCACCTTCCTTTTGGAGTGTTGAATGCAGAGATCATAGTGATAGGGGTAATAAGTCCTTGGGGCCGGGGTGCAGCTAACCACTGGCCTTGATATGACCCCCAAAACCCACGGACTGAGCCGCGTCCGTGAAAAAGAATAAGTAAACCGCCATCATGAAAGACACCGTTCCGTTACGAAACCTTCGATGAGGGTCATTACGCATGCCGGGTGGCCAGTGTGACGGCCACCCGCTTGCCAGGCTTGAGATGAACGAGCCCCGCGTAGGAAGGGCATGCCCCGCGCGGGAATGACAGGGCCTATTGCTACAAGAATCATTCGCAAGGCGCGGCTGTGTAGCAAGAGCACCCTGCAACATAAGGGAGAGATTAAACAAGAACCAACTGAATCCCCTTCTGGACATGAGAGAGCTATCTTGGATGCAATTAGGAAACTCGGAACGACGGCAAAGAGCGGCCACGGAGCAGAACAAGTACGAACAGAGCGGCACCTGAGAACGAGCAGTAGAGCGAGCAACCATTACGATGACTCAGAGCCATGAGAGTGCGGCAGAGAGCATTGTGAGCGTTGTGGATGCTGCCCCCCAACTCCACGCGGAGAATCGTAGCGAGATCGCCCGTAGGAGGCGCAGGGCGGATCTATTGCACGCGGTAGCAGTGAGGGAAAGCCAGAGCACGTGGAGGATCCAGAGCAAACCAGCCGGACGCGGGGAGAACATGCAAAACTCCGCACGGAGGTGGAACAAAAGCATAAACTACTTTTGATAATCGACACCAACCTGCTCAGGGTAAAGATGAAACACACTGCTAACTACCTGGGGCAACGTCCCTTTGAGCAATATTTACTGTACACGGAGGGGGCACGAGCATTTCAGTACGAGGGCCACTTCAGTCCGCCAGGCTAGTCCCGGGGGCCGACACGTAGGCGAAACCGCATTGGACTGGTCCGAACTTTAGAACGAACCATAAAAGAGCTGAAGTTGGCTGAATGACAACCTCCTGTCATCTCGCCAGCTACAGAAGCACCATTAGCGGAGATTCGAGCCCAGCCAAGAACAACAACATCTCAGAACGGGTTACGACACGTCCACATTGGCTGTGCTGAAGTAGAATGGACGACACCAGATATGTGTTTACGAACCCAGATTACTACGGCATTAGCAGGCATAGGGCACCATTAAATGACAGGGAGGGCCACGATTGGCCCCTTGGCCTCAGTTGGAACCGTATGGAACAGGTTGTCTTTTAACGGAATAGCCCAATGACCAGCGAAGGCAACTCACATCATTCGTTGCATAAGCATCTAATCATTACTACAATTAAACTACGGAAAGTTGAGAGCAGAGACTGCTGCAGCCCCGATGAGAACTGAGCTTAAAACTATAAACACACACTTATATATATATTATTATAATTTTTTTTTTTTTTTTTTTTTCGAGTCTCTCCATGGCCTCGCACCAACATATATTAGTGACATGTTAGTCCCATATGAACCAGCCCGGACTCTGAGGAGCACAGGGACTGGACTCCTGTTAGTGCCCAGAGTCAGAACTAAACATGGGGAGGCTGCTTTTCAGATTCATGCTGCTAAAATCTGGAACAATCTTCCTGGAGATGTGAGACAGGCCTCCTCTCTGACAATGTTTAAGACAATGTTGAAAACAGTTCTGTTTAGCTGTGCATACAACTGAGAGATTTTATATTTTTCTTTCTTTTTAATGTTCTGTGAATATCTATGATTTTAATCTTTCTTATTTTGTTCAGCACTTTGAGTTGCCTTGTGTATGAATTGTGCTATACAAATAAACTTGCCATGCTTTGCCATATACATCATGCATACACATACGCCAACATGCGCGTGACAGGACCATAAAGCTAAACGCACTTTCTTAACTTTATGGGAGCGTCCAAATCAGACAGGCGCCAAAACTGCAGATTCCTCTTCACCCTGAACGAGCAATATTACATTAGGCCTTGGTCTAGGGAGCATCCAAATCAGAGAGGCGCCAAAGCTGCAGATTCCTAATCACCCTGAACGTGCAATATTACGTTAAGCCTCAGAGACCGATACATTAAGCCTTAATACAGACAATTCGGGCCTTAGAAGGAGACGGATTAAGGGAGACTCCAAAATGAGACTTTGCATGCCACCAAGCACGCTGGAGTTTGAACTGTCTCACGGAGGAGACTTGAGCAGCCGTGACACGGAGCCTGGACGTGTTGAAGGGGCGGCGCCGATAGGCACTGACGAGCCGATCAGAGCGGGTCAAAGCAGGAACAGACCCCGAACAAACGGTGGCACGGGACAATCACGGGCCCGGGACAAGCACGTACAACGCAACCACAATGCGATTCATACAAACAACCAGACCATGTCACGCCAGCGCGCGCCGCTTGTCTCCGTGAGCCAGGTTACATACGTGTCTGAAAGAGCCGAGCCGTAGAGACAGGTGCAGCCTGGGAGCCCGCGGAGCGGCAGCGGCAGGAACAGCAGCAGCGGCACATGTAGTAGTAGGAGCAGCAGGAGCAGGCAGCAGGAACAGGCAGCAGTAGGAGCAGCAGGAACAGGCCGCAGTAGGACCAGCAGGAACAGGCAGCAGCAGGAGCGGCAGCAGGAACAGGCAGCAGTAGGAGCAGCAGGAACAGGCCGCAGTAGGACCAGCAGGAACAGGCAGCAGCAGGAGCGGCAGCAGGAACAGGCAGCAGTAGGGCAGCAGGAACGGGGAGCAAGATTCAGTAGGGGCAGCAGGAACAGGCAGCAGCGGGAGCGGCAGCAGGAACAGGCAGAAGCGGGAACAGGCATCAGTAGGAGCAGCAGGAACGGGGAGCAGGCATCAGTAGGAGCAGCAGGAATAGGCAGCAGCGGGAGCGGCAGCAGGAAAAGGCAGCAGCGGGAACAGGCATCAGTAGAAGCAGCAGGAACGGGGAGCAGGCATCAGTAGGAGCAGCAGGAACAGGCAGCAGTAGGAGCAGGCATCAGTAGGAGCAGCAGGGACCGGCAGCAGCGGAGGTCAGAGAACCATGCCCATGGTTGTTTAAGAGCCTCAGGAAGCGTTGCTTGTCAGGAAGTGGCTGCCTTTTAAACTGCCCGCTTTGCTGTGAGAGGGTTGGCAGGAGGCTGGCCTGGCTGTGTGATTGGCTGAGGCTCAAGGCTTGGCAGGGCTGTGTGATTGGCTGAGGCTCGAGGCTGGCAGGTACTCGGTCTTTCAGTCTGAACCTGCGGATTCAGCTTCATTTGGATTTCTCAGTTGGTTATTATCCTGGAGATAGTGATTTTCTAATTGGAAAATATAAATAAAAAACAGGCCGAAAGCATTTTATACTCTCAAATCTTGTTGGGCGGCTGGATAGCACTCTCGCTTCTCAGCAAAAAGATCCTGGGTTCGAATCCTGGTCAGAATAGGGCCTTTCTGAGTGGAGTTTGCAAGTTCCCCCAATGTCTGCGTAGGTTTCCTCCGGGTGCTCCGGTTTCCCCTACCACTAAAAATATGCTCACTTGGTAAAAATCCTCCAGCTCCGGTAGTCCTGACCAAGCAGAGCATCAACATCCGCAGATGGGTTCCCGGGCACTGTACTACGGCGACCACTGCTCCTGACGTGAGCCTTAGTGGCATCAGGATGGGTCAAATGCAGAGGACAAATTTCCCTACAGGGACAATAAAGTGCACATTTACATCAAATATGTTCTACTTATAAATAGTATTTCACAATCTAAAACATGAACAGACACACTATCTCGTTATCATTCTCATCTTTACAATCAGGATTACAATTCATTTTTTTAAGGTAAGGATGAAAAACCACTTCAGATCTTTTTTGATGAGGTAGCAATCTAACATGGTTAAAAACACGAAAGGCCAATTTTGATAATGATTCAAAAGCAGTTTCAACAGCCTAATGCATGCTGTTTTAATTAAACTAGCCTCTCAACCAACTTTCCACTGCAAGCTAATTACACCGTTACATCTTATCTCCCATTACAATGACGGCCAACTTATTACTTCCGCTCCTCGGCATCTTTCCCGCCGCCTGCACCGGAGTGTGTACACCCTGCACTATTGCCCCTCCGAGACTAAATTAAAGCTCATCCAAAAACTCCTTGTCTCTATGCACTGGCTGTTCCTGCCTCGGCCACACATTCATTTGAGAACTTAATAGATCCCAGGGAGACAGAAGCGGTAAATGACTAGTGTTTGATGGTGGCTACAGCTCTGTAAGAAAACGCATGGGGCCCGAGGGAACATTAGCGTCTCCTGCGTGTGCAATAACACGACATATAGAGAAGTGATCACAGTTTGGATAGGGAGGGATGCTTATTATGGAGGAGTTCAAGCAAGGGAAGACGCAGGCCTATTGTGAGATGGCTGTAAGGAGATTTAAAAGGGAGGAATCTGTGTGTAATGTTTGTGTTGTAAGGTTTCTTAAATGGTTGCCTGGAATTCTCATATTGTTTTGCTAAGGTTCACAAAGCCGGCATATCATTCTCAAGTCTGAAAGTGCTTTCTACTGGCTAACATGTACAGGTTTTGAGACACGATGTTGATGGTTTATAAGTGTGTATGGTGTCTGTTTTTTTTTATGTCAATGTTAAGCATTACATACATTCTCAAATGGCTAGTATAATGGTGCTAGGACATTTCAGAAAGCAAAAAATTTAAGCAATACATGAGAAAAAAAAAAAAAAAAAAACCTAGGAAGCTACGAGAAGTCCGCCGTAGAGGTAGGGTTTGGGCTGTAGGTAAACAAACCGAGACACAGAAACTGCCCGACTAGTAAAAACTGAATGGGAGATTGAAGACTTTTGTTGTTGTTGTTGTTTATTGTGGTTTGGTCAAGCAATTACAGAGACAGTAGCTCTAAACTAGTCTGGGTCGTTTATGACACTTTTAATGCAAAATTTTACAATCTGCAGAAGTGGATGTGAGGTTATCTAAAGGTTGAAGCTAGCATTTATGTTGCCAGCGTGGCAGATTCTAAGAGAAGCGTCCTTGATTTGTCTGGTATATAACCACATTCACACTGCAAATCTCTGTTTGTGTCTTTTACCAACAATAAAATGTCTTCTGCTGTTACATGATCAAGGAACTCCGCATTTTGTCATTTTCTTCACTAGAACAAAAAAAAAAACCTTTTGAAACTCGTCTCCAGTAAGGATTTTTCAACTATTCTCCACCATGATATATAATATAAGCCTCCGGGAATATTGTGAATGCAACTTGTTGAACTAGACCTCTGACTCACTAGGGGCAGTGGTTAGAGCTTGTGGTCCGATTCCACCTCCGGTTTGCATGTTATCCCTGTCATGGTTGCCATTTTTTAGTTCCTGTTTTGTATTGTGTATTCTCCTGTGTCTTCCTCTGACCAGCTTCTTGTGCACTGTCCCAGGTCTAGACTAAAGACACGAGGAGGCCGAGCCTTTGCTGTGGCAGGGCCCAAACTCTCCCCTTATTTTGTCAGAGCTGCCTTCTCTGTAGAGAGCTTTAAATCGCAGCTAAAGACACTTCTTAGCTCTGGCATTTTTTTCAACCTAAAATTATACTTTAATGATAGTGGACCAGTATTTTTATTCTTGGGCTGTAATGTATTTGTGTATTGTGTTTTATTTTGTAATGTCTGGAAAGAACTTTGTGACTTTCATGTCTGTTTTTTTTGTTTTTTTTTTAACTATGCTTTATAAATAAACTTGAACATGACTTAGAGTTTTACATCCTGTTGTGTTGATTGCCTGCTGCACCCTGATGTGTTACACCTTTGTCTCCCGGTCAAATCCCTGTGCTCGTTCCTTCTTGTTGTCAGCCCAAACTGTTTGTTCCTTGGTTCTTGTCTTTGTCCTCAGTGTGTTTACCTTCAGTTGAGTTTTGTTATTGATTTTTTTTGTATATCAAATTATCTTTGCAGTGTTGAATGGTTCCTTCCTCCATTCCACCACATGTCACTTCCCGTGTCTGCATTGGTTTCCTCTGGGTGCTCCGGTTTCCCCTACAACTAAAAAAAATGGACAAAAGGTCTGAATGTAATGAGTGAGTGAATGGATGGTGTTGTTTGGACACTTTGATGCCAGTGTGGTCGTCGTCTCTCTTCCGTAATCACTGTGATTGAAAATAATGAAAAAATTATATAATCTCTGAACATTGTACAGCGCTTTGGTTGGAAAAGCACCAAACAAATGCACACTGGTCCACACGCCATCTCAGTCTGTCACTTCTTTTGAAACAGATCTGTGTCTTTTGCATTTTCTCCTGAAGGGAAAGGAGTCCAGTGCTAATCAAACATACTAATCATGCTTTAAAATTTGAAGTGAGCAAATGGGCTGAGAGGGTTTCCATTTGAGAAAGAGTTTTTAAACTTTCTCTTGAGCTGCAGCTCCACTGACTTGGCCCTGGAATAGCATTACCATATTTACTATACAGCACTTGTCTCCCTCCAATTTGCACTCACAGCAAAGTGCCTCATTCACACTGTGCCCCACTCTGCCCTGATGCCACTGATAGAAGCCAAAGCAGAAACCAAACCACACACGATCCATTCACTCCCTCAACGTTATTGGAATCAAATAAAAGCAAAGTATGTTTTAACAATTGAAGAACCAGGAATTTGTAAAAAAAATTTTCCTCACACATATTTTCGTGTTTCAATAATGTACACTATCATAAATTGCTAGATGCTAGAAAATTCTATATAGTGACATTTGATGATTGATTTTCGATGTATATTGAAATCAAAATAAATAAAAACTCACTCAACTCAAGAAGACATCCTGTTGAAATACATACAATTTTAACAATGATGCTGACCAAGATTTTAACGATGCTTTTAACAATGATAGCACGTAAATGTTTGTCATTTAACTTAATTTAGGTTGATAAATAAAATGGTTAGGATTGTATTTTACCTTCCACTGGTGATATTTAACTTATTTGTTCATTCATCTTGTTATAGAAATCTGGTGTATAAAAGTAATCTGATGTATCATAAGTACTCTAAAATCTGTTGTTCTGTGCTGGCAGCAGTGTCAGCTGATGGACAGCTAAAAGGACAGCTAAAAGGACAATACCTGAGTCAGAGGACGGTGTGTTCCAGGTCAAAGAGAATGTTTCAAATATCAGACTTGTGAGCAGTTAAGGAGGAGGGAAGGGTGTTGACCTTGTATATGTGTATACAAGGTCAACAACCTTATTTGTATTTAATAAACTAATAAAATCACACTGTGAGTCTATTTCAAAAGTCTACCAGCACGGTGGCTGAGTGGATAGCACTCTCGCTTCTCAGCAAGAAGGTCCTGGGTTCTAACACTTGGAACAGGGTCTTTCTGAGTGGAGTTTGCATGTTCTCTGGTGTAGGTTTCCTCCGGGTGCTCCGGTTTCCCCTACCGCTAAACAAATGTACAATAGGAAAAATCCTATATCTCTGGTAGTCCTGACCAAGCCGTGAACCAACATCTGGAGATTTGTTCCTGGGCGCTGTACCATGGCAACCACTGCTCCTGACGTAAGCCTTAGGAGCATCAGGATGGGTCAAGTGCAGAAGACAAATTTCCCTACGGGGCACATTGATTATATTTACTATATTAATAATTGACACGAGTTGAGGTACAATAGCAGTTTACCACTGGGATGTCTTTGAAAATCTCAAAGACATCCCATTCGTTAAAGAACTTTCTCAGAGTATTTAGATCCACACACAACTTTAATCCTAAGCAGCAAACCGCCTTCATCAGCGCATAATTTATGCATGTGACAAGTTATTAAAAAACACACACAATGACCGCGGTTCAAACCGCTCGACTTTGACAAAGTAAAACTAACAAACTCCATTTAACCACCAGTTCAGCGCTATTCACCCGAGAAACACCTCGGCGCACGCAAACCGAAAATCTCGTCTTTGAAATGCTAATGCCATTGCCAATTAGCATAAATAAGAGAGCTCCCTGTGCTATTGTGAGGCTGTGTGTTGAACAAATGAGGCCTGATTTACTTAAGAGCTTCACTCAGGTTCCTGATTAAGGAGTAAAATGATAATGCAGAAGGTAGCGGTCTCCAGTGAGATGCGGCGCTGGAGGGAAGCAGCAATGTGCGCATTAGGAGCGAGAGGCGCTAAAAATCCCCCTAGACCAACATTAAAGAGAGTTTGACAAAAAAGCATTGTTAGAAAGTATGCAGGCAAGTAAGTAATCATGAAATATAATGTGTTTCGCAGACCACAGGTCACACAAAGTCCTTTACAATAATAATAATGCATCGGATTAAAGTAGCGCTTTTTTAAGACGCTTCACATGGATTATTCATTCCACTACCACTGTAGCCACAGCTGCCCTGGGGCTCACCTGGTGGCACCTGGTGTTCCCAGAAGTCTCCCATCACAGTAATAACCAGGCCCTGCACTGTTTAGCTTCAGAGGTCTGACGGGATCTGGCTTTCTCTGTTTTCTGGTCAGCAACAGATGTTTTGATTGAAAGTATACTATGTTCTATGACTGATTGCTCAAGAACGGTAAAAGGTGAAAACAAACTATTTTTTGCATATTAAAGTTGAGAGCCTACTTTTTCTTTTGATGCCCTTAGTGTTTATAAAGTCTGAAATAACTGAATATTCCGTGGCTCTTCAAAGTTAGGTCAAATCCTCTGAAAACACACATCTGAAAAGGTCTGGTATTGTAGTTTCAACATAAAATATAATTGGTAGATAATATTTATTTTAGATTAAGAAGAGGATGAAGAGGATTACTGTAGAAGAGGATACAATATTTGTATTGTATTGTATTGAATTGTTGTCCCGCCCCGTTCCGGTTAGCCGTGTGGTCTTCCTTCCAGCTGCCTTTTAGAAGTGCCCATGTCTAAACAAAAAACCAGAGGGGACCAAGTCTTTAATGTGGCAGGACCCAGGCTCAGGAACGACATGTGCTTGTATGTCAGAGCTGCTGAGCCAGTTTATTTTTGTCTAATTTATGCATTTATGCTGTCGTTTCTGTGATAATGTGTTTTTTCTTATAACATGTATTTCATAACTAAGGACAAACATAATGTGTTGTGCATTTTATCCCCTGTGCAGTGTACATGGGTTCTTTTGTAAATGTTGTAAATGTGCAGTATAAATAGCCTGACTTTGACTTGAGCATACAAGGCTGGTGAGTGATGGGCCACTTCAGCGACTGGATTCAGGCTGTTGTGAGCTTTTAAAGGAGGTACCACATGTTTCCTGCGTTTATAAGGTAACTAAGGCAGGGCAAGTTTATTTGTATAGCACAATTCATACACAAGGCAACTCAAAGTGCTGAACAAAATAAGATAGAAACAATGTCATGAACAAGTATACATGAATCCAGACCTTTGTAAAAATAAACAAACAAAAACACACACACACTCTATTCCGCTTGATTTTTGGCTCAAGTCCCCAGCGGAGTAGCTATAGCTGAGTTTTAAAGTGAAACTTTGCCTTAGCACTCAAACTTTGGAGCAGTGACTATAAATAAAATGGCTATCCTACATACAGTAGAAGCTGGGGAAAAATATAAAATAATTCCCTCATTTTAATTGATCTCTATTTCACAGCCTTTCAATCTTTGGCACAGCTATAACCACCTCTGCGGAGAGAATACATGAATAATGTATTGTAAAAGAGCTCCGGGTATCACGAAAGACACTATAAATTAGATACAAATTCTATGCATCATAACTACTGCATTGTTGAAGACTTAGTTCAACAATTTGTAGAAGAGATGTTCCCCACTATCTCACCCGTTCTTTCCTCCACCGTATTTAAAGGGGACATAACGTATACATGGACTTTATCAGCTTTTGTCCATGTTGTAGTTACAGTATTTTTCTTTGTCAGTTTTAGCATGATTTAAGCATGTTTGACTTATTTATATATTCACAGACACGCATTGCCATGGCTCTCCCCTCAGTCCTCTAAATTCCGTAATTTCTGTTTGAAGTGTACTTTCTTGTATCCTCCGCACCATCAGTCATGGCGCTTTCCTCTGATCCTACACATGTTTAATACCCTGAATATGAATTGTGAGCTCAGAGTTACAGCTCAACTCAATCGTGACAAGAACTCATTCATTCCTGTTTCAGTGATTCTGTTAATCAAAGAGAGGTAATGAGAAATGTGTGTATATGCAGGTGAAATGTAGAGCGCTTCTTGTTTCATATTGTCTTGAAAATCACCCTGGGATTTGTCTCTAGATGTTGATGCATGGTTTGGTCAGGACCACCGGAAATGGAGAATTGTATTGGGCATGTTATTTGGGGGGTGGACAAAACTAGAGGAAATCAAGACACCGTTGGAACAATTCAATTCTATTCAATTTATTCTTGTATAGCCCTAAATCACAACAGTGGTTCTCTGTGGACTGTACAGTACAAAACTGTTGAATTGACCAACACAGATGAGAGAATCAAATAGTTCAAACACAAGAAATGCAATGATGTCCTGGGTCATCACCACTGTCCTTTTGTTAGACCCTTCTGCATCGGCAACAACTCTAAAACCCAGTGGGAAAAGGTGAGAAATCCCGGGGAGGCCCACATTGAGAGAGGGATTTTCTCCCTTGAACGGACATGCTATAGATCCAGGACTAAGAACTGAGGCAGTATCCAGTCGGGGAGGGGGTGCAGCCCACAAGTCGGGCCGGGCAAACTATCCGGGCCCGACGCGAGATTAGGGCCACAAATTCCTTCCTGTGAAGGACGAGATCTACCCACTTAGCCACTATTTTTGTGTGTGTTATTTTTGTCACTTGTGCAAACATTCTGTATGACGCTGATGAATCTTCATGGTTAACAGAAAGAACGGGAATTGTTGAAAAAGCTCTCGTGGATTGAAAATAAAATTACTCAACCATGCACAAATAACTCAAATCAATTAATTTTATCACACACAAATACATCGCTCTTTGACCTTTTTAAACCTCTTTAGTGACTTTTCATTCAGTCATTCACATCAAGCTCATTACCCCATTTTTTGTGACATTTCCAGCAACGACAACAAACAAATTCCCTTCATCTCTGCTCATTTCCCCCCTTATGCAAATAGTTAGTTTACTCCCAACCCACATACTTTCGAACTTTTATTGGCGCTTTCCCCCCCGAGATTACTTCGAAGCCTATTTCTGCCGTCGCCGCTGCTTTATGCTCTTCCTAATCACAATCTTCCCAGCACTGATGAGGATTTACATGGATGCTGCTTCTAATTCACTCCCCCCATCTCTGGAGGTGGCTGCGGGAGACCTCATTAACTCCTGCTACGCAAACACGACAAGATTTCAGTTGGCGTAGAGACCGTTTGTGACCTTTTGGGCCTGGCCAGAAGCTGTCCCGGAGCGACCAAGGCAAATCTGAATTTATGGTGGACGTAGATTTAATGGCGCAGAGTGCTTTCTGAAGCTGACCGGCTGTGAAAAGTGCTGGGGAAACTCCGGGGCCCTGATGACAAGCGAGGGCAGCGGCGGAACAGATGTGTCTGAAGTGAGCAGGGATCAGAAAGCGGAACGATGGGAAGGAAAGGGATGAGAGGGCAGATCTGCTTACAAGGAAATCAGCGGAATTGGAGTCAAGACAGGAGATCTGTCGGGGAATGTATGAGATTGTAGTTTTGCTGGGTGAGTTTAGAGACGCTGGAACCCAATGGAATGGAGAAGAGGAGCAGTACGTGTATACACTTACTTACATACTGCTCCTCCATAATCAAAATTGTCTTATTCCAGCTTTTAACCATGTTACAAATGTTATTCCAATTTCAAAACCAGACCAGTAGTTGTAATTGGCTCCATCTACCAGGGCGGAGCAGTAGTTAGCACTCAGCAAGAAAGTCCTTGGTTCGATTCCACCTTCAGAACTATCTGTGTGGAATTTGCATGTTCTCCCTGTGTCTGCATAGGTTTCGTCTGGGTGCTTACGTTTCCTATCCATTCAGGCATCCATTTTTCCCACTTTACTTGATGCCGGGTCCCTATCCACACACTTGTTTCCCCTGCCACTAAAAACCTATGTAAAACTCCCCTGTAAAATATCCTCCCTTACCTCACTCCCACGCCCTCTTTCTAAAGTCTGGAATATCAGTATGACTTTCTTGGTTAAATAAAGGTCAATACATAAATACAAATATCGGAGAAAGCACTGTAGACGAGATTTCTTGCTCCAACTGTGGTAACTTCACAGACAACGGTGCAGGCTAACTAACTAGCTAACTAACTACACCCCCTCCTTTGTGCACTGTAAACCCTGACAAGTGAAGTATACTTGAAAAACCTTGGAAATAGATTGCACATTAACGTCACATGAAATCCTCGAGTACATTGTTAACTTGATGTTGCCAAGTGAACTCAGTTGATTGCGATATATTTTGACTGTGATTTCAACTTATACATATATCTAAAAGGCCCTGCTCCGACTGGGATTTTAACTCAGAATCTTTTAGCTGAGAAGCAAAGGTGCTACCCACTCAGCCGCTGTGCCGCTTTGCTCTGTGTGCTGCTTACTCGAACAGAGACAGCTCAATTCAAAGAAGACCCTGAGTGATATAGCCAAGCTTTAAATAAATTAACAATAAACAAGATATGTATATTTACTTATTTGGACAAATCCATTCAGAATCTCTTTGATATCTGAAGTAAGATTGAAGTTAGGGTTTACAGGGTGGGGTCAAACCTCCAAGTTTCCGAATTACCTCGTGGTAACCTAGTATGAGAACAATACACTTGCTGCACCATGTGGGCCAATAAAAACAAATTTGACTTTGAAAAGGTTATTTTGCATAAGGCATCAGCTTTAAATTGCACCAAGTAACCTGATCAAAAGCCGTTTCATTATCTACAAGCAAATCCTACTTTGTATCTCAGAGCCCTCTCACTGGACGCCATAACTCTGCACATGCAATAGTCTGGACACAGCTGGTGTTTAATGAGCAAAAAACCAAAGAAAACAAGCCACAATAACTTTATGGTCAAAATCACCTCATCCCTCTGTACGCCCCCCACTGTGATCCACCAATCACAGCCTGCTGCTTCCAACACCAGCCATAGCTCTGCATGCCGCACCAGTTATCCAAGCGTTTCAGTAAACAATGAAAGCAATTATGTTGGCTTTCATATCTGCCGGGGCTATTTTCCAAAAGCTTATTCTTCTTTTTTTATTTGTTGCTCGATACTGCATACATTTTTCATAATGCTCATATAATTCTCACGTGCAGAAAGCGGAGGAATGAAAAGACTCACAGATGTTCACTTCTCGTCAAATGTTATCGATGAAGGCTTTGGGGTTTGGTGCAAGTTGTGCCTGGGAAATTACTTTGTTATACATAGCTTTGGGTTTACCTTTGAATTTACCAATAATATTGCATTAGATGGGAGAACTAGAATATGTCCTAGAGTGACTGTGGAGTTATGAAATTGCGCTGACATGCTTGTAATCTGACTCATTGCCGTTGGTGTTGTACCAGGTGTTGGTGTAGCCCTGTGGATCAATAAGGACGTGCCATTAAATTCCAGAATCCAGTTAATCTAGTTTTATTAAAAACCAGGTTGTCTAAAGTCTGAAGAACTAAAGTGGTCTTCTTGCTAAAAGGTCTGAACATCCCTGAACTACTGCATGCGCAAATGATTCGTCATCCGCTCCGTAAGCGGTTTGTGCCAGATATCGCATTTGCAAAAGCGTTTTTTGACCATTTTCCTATGGCTACTTGTAAAAGTGTTGATAATAGGCGTCACTATGTCTAATTATTTACAGTCAATGCTCCTGACACAAACGCCACCTCTTTTGTCTATAAGCTCTGGCCCCAGTCCTGTAACAAATGATGTAATTGTACCTTTATGACAATTTTTTGTACCAGTGGGAGTACTTTCTATACCTCCCACTGGTGGTAGCATGGGGCTAGGACAGGCCGTTATCCTTTTTAATGGCCAAACACAATGCGTAATAAGGGGTTAAACTAACTGCATACTGTTACTCCTTACTACTGTACTGATTAAACATATTTTATACAAAATGCAATACTGCTCCAAGTTGGCCTATGATAACCAACCCCTCACATTATACTTTTCAATATAATACTAGTTGATAATACTGTACAACACAAAATATGGAGAGAAATGGTCGTGGAAATCAAACAAATAAAATTGTCGCCAAACTGATTATCCCAACAATCAGTAATCTCCAGGTGAAACTCTGGAAAGCACTACATTGCTCAAAAGTGAATTTATTTTATATTTATTTTTCTTGTGTGAAGCCAATATACATGTATGATAGACTTGTTACATTCAAAGTGAGATGTATCAAACCATTGTTTGTTATAATGTGTATCATTACGGTTCATCCATCCATCCATTTTCTTCCGCTTCATCCGTTGCCGCGTCGTGGGGGCAGCAGTCTAAGCAGAGACGCCCAGACTTCCCTATCCACACACACTTCCTCCAGCTCATCTGGGGGGACCCCAAGGCATTCCCAGGCCAGCTGAGAGACATACTGTAGTCCCCCCAGCGTGTCCTGGGTCTTCCCCGGGGCCTCATCCCGGTGGGACGTGCCCGGAACACCTCCCCAGGGAGGCGTCCAGGAGGCATCCGGAACAGATGCCCGAGCCACCTCAACTGGTTCCTCTCGACGTGGAGAAGCAGCGGCTCTACTCCGAGCTCCTCCCGTGTAACTGAGGTCCTCACCCTATCTCTAAGGGAGCGCCCAGCCACTATGCGGTAGAGTTTTGCTTTTCAGCCTCGTGCCGGGCTCGGGCTTCTTTTTTTAAATATATGTTTCTTTTTTATTATTATTATAATTATTTTTAAATGATTTTTATACATAATGATATGCATATATATATATTAATAACAATGTCCGTTGATTGACAACAAGTTATTTAAAAAAGTGAATATATTAATGACACCGTAACCAGCGTGTCCTACAGCAGCAGCGAGCCGTGAACGCATCATCCCCGTGTCTCCTGCTGCATGCTGTGGTCAACAGCAAACAGGAACAATAGTAGAAATGGATCAAGTGGCAGAGGCAGGCATCACACACCTACAACACATTTTTCATGACAACACACTGGTTTCATTCTCGCACCTGGTCCAGAAGTTTGGCATCAGGGACACACAATATCTCGAGTACCATCAATTAAAAATCTTTAACAAAAAATATAGATCTCACTCTCCCCCCACCAATTACAAGATTACTAAATATCAAGACCCCAAAAAAAATAACTGCCAACATCTACAGAATCATCATCCATTCAAATTATACAATCACCTTACCAACAGAAAAATGGGAAACAGACCTTGGAATTGCCCCTGATGCCAGCTTCTGGACCCAAATATGTAACAACATCTACAACATGTCTGACAACGCAAACCTTCACCTGATACAGTACAAAATATTACACAGAACACATCTCACCGGACAGAAAATGTCAAAATTCAGCTCATGTACAGACAAATGCACCAACTGCACACAAAACTCAACTGACACACACATACATGCTTTTTGGCTCTGCCCCCCTGTTCTTCAATTCTGGAAAGAAGTGACAGAAACCCTCTCAACCATTATGGACCACTGCATCCCCCACAGGCCTTTACACTGTCTACTCGGCGACACATCCACTCTAACCTTAGACCCAGCAGACCAACAACTTACCCTGATAGCACTAACAATTGCAAAAAAAACAATACTCCTCAACTGGAAATCAAAAATCAAAGTCAACACTTCACAGTGGAAAGATCTCCTCCTAGAACACTTATCCTTTGAACAAGCATCCACCAACCACAGAATTACTGAAACACCCAGCAACTGGAACAAACTCATACTTTTTCTTACAAATTAACTAATTGCATTGTCACTGTTATTATTATTGTTACGATAATTTGAATTGTTATGATTATTATTATTACTTTTATTTTTTATTTTTATTTTAATGTTAATTTAGTTTTCATATCATTATTATATATTATTGTTATTATGATTATTATTGTGGATTATCTCTTTTTTTTTCTCTCTCTCTTTATTTTTGCTCACTTGTGTTATTTTTTTTATTTTTTTTATTTTTTTTTTATTTTTTTTCGTATAGTTTCTGCTTAACTATTAATATTATAAATTATATAATTAGTATTTACACATACAAGATATATCATATTTGAATATGTAGAATGAGCAATAGGGAACGGTGATGGTGAGGAAGCAACAATAATAAGTAATATGGTTTACTTTAATTAATACACATTGTATGATAAATATATGGACTCTTCCCACAAGCATCCCAGGCACATGCCTTTTTTAATGCACAACACCTCACGCAGATATTTTTCTTTTTAATACACCACACAATCACAGACAAACTATTGAGGAAAGCTGTCGGAAGAGTGCCAGTAATAATGCTACTGTTAAGGACGCTAGTATGGTCATAATTATTATCTTCATCATCACCACTGTCGCTATTGCTGTTGTTTTCTTCTTTTTTTCTGTTGATGTTGTCATTGTGTGTTTTTTTTTTTTTTTTTCCTTTCCCATCTTAAGTAACTTATAGTACACCATACCACCAATTCCCATCTATATGCTTGGCGCAGAATCAGGTTTTGTATATATATATATATATATATTTTAATTGTCTTTGTTTTTTTTTGTTTTTTGTTTTTTCTATTATAAAAATATAAAGTAAATAATAAGTAACACACAGACACACACACACACACACACACGCACACGCACAAACATGGAAGACCCCCCCCCCCCCCTTCCCCCCCCCTTCCCCCCCATGTATGTATGTTCATGTTGTTTTGTTTAAATAAAAAAAAAAAAAAAAAAAAAAAAAATGGATCAAGTGGAGACAAAACAAATTCAAAAGTGGAGACTAAACTTGCAATTGGAAGGTGAGTGCGTACAACGGAAAATCAGATGTGTCGAGTTCTGTCGGGCTCGGGCTTAACATTAGCGGGCTCGGGCCGGGTCGGGCTTCATTTTTCAGGCCCGAACGAAACTCTACTCTGCGGAGGAAGCTCGATTGGATCGCTTGAATCCACGATCTCGTTTTGTCGGTCATTACCCAAAGCTCATGACCATAGGTGAGGGAGGACACGAAGATTGACCGGTAAATCGAGAGCTTTGCCTTTCGGCTCAGCTCCCTCTTCACCACGACGGTCCGATACAGCGACCGCATCACTGCGCACGCTGCACAAATCCGCCTGTCAATACTTGAACTCCTCCACTTGAGGAAGGACTGCTCCACCCACCTGGCAAGGCACCTTTTTCTGGTCGAGCACCATGGCCTCAGATTTGGAGGTGCTGATTCTCATCCCAGCCGCTTCACACTCGGCTGCAAACCGCCCCATTGCATGCTGCAGGTCCTGGTTTGTTAGGGCCAACAGGACAACATCGTCCGCAAAAAGCAGGGATGAAATCCTGTGGTCCCCGAACCGGACCCCTCCAGCCCCTGGCTGTGCTTAGAAATTCTGTCCATAAACACAGTGAACAGAACCGGTGACAAAGAGCAGCCTTGGCGGAGGCCAACATGCACCGGGAACAGGTCGGACTTACTGCCGGCAACGCAAACGCAGCTCTGGCTCCGGTCATACAGGGACCGAACGACCCTCAGCAGAGGACCCCGTACTCCCGGAGAACCCCCCAAAGGACACCCCGGGGAACACGGTCCAAAACCTTCTCCAAATCCACAAAGCTGTTATGGTTCACAGCTTGTAAAAACTCAACTTGAAGGGTCTAAAAAATTGACATTTTAAAAATGGACTGTAAGCCCCAATCATCCAAATTATAATAAACAAAGGTTCACATTTTAAGTTGAATGGCAGAAATACATTTACTTTTGAAGAAATGCCACAAACGTGAAGCACTGAATAGAGATCAAGCCTTCAGAAAATGCAAAAACTGCTACCTACACACACATCTCAGCAGGGACACAGATGCCGTGTGTATGTACAGTAAATGTCAATACACATTTGCAACCTTGTGTCAAGAGCAAAACAAGGAGTGGAAAGAGCAGAAATGAGAGTGTTCAGACTGCGAGACACCAAGCCAAGGCGCACTGCTGGAGATAAAGGAAAAGATCAATGACCCACAGGCCAAAGCAGAAGCACGAGAACCGACTGAAGAGATAGTTTCCCAACACTTTCTGATCTGCTTTGTTGTGTGGTCAGACATCTTTGCTGCAACCCGTAAAGAAACTCCTTCAATCAGCCTCATGAGATCGATATAGCTACTACAGACCTAAGAGAAACATAAATGCATACTGTTGTAAAAGCAGGAAAGTAACATTTATCAAAAAAAGTGTAAATGTGCCAGTATAAGCTATACAGCGAGTTTCCAGTCCTGAGGCAAGGAGCAAAACGCAGGCATGACCCTCATTGTGGTTCATTTTTCTACCAGCAGGACCATTCCAACTGCGCAAAAACATATGGATTTTGTCAAAAAAACACTTGGACTGACTGTTAGACTGTTGTACAGGTTGCTTCTGTGAGTCAAATGAGGAAGGTTATACAACTACACACAAGTCACACAAGAGACAATACTTTGAATAATAGCAGTGTAACAAACCATGCAACAAGAGTGAAGCTCCCAACATTAAGGGTTGGACAGGGACTGGCCTCCTGCTGGAGCCCGGAGTCAGGACTGAACAAGGAGATGCAGCATTTCAGATTAATGCAGCTAAAATCTAAAAAAAGTCTTCCAGATTTTACCTGCATTAAAATGTGGGACAGGCTTCTGCTCTGACGATGTGCAAATCTAGGTTAAAAACAGTTCTGTTTAGCTGAGCATAAAACTGAAGGATTTTTTTGATGTTATGTTTGAATGTGTGTGAATGTCTTGTGTGATTGTTTCTATCTTGACTTGTTAAGCACTTTGAGTTGCCATGTGTATGAACTGTGCTATACAAATACAAAAATACAATTTCTTAAGGCCCATTTTAGATGGAGAGCTGCGGGATGCTGCAAAGCAATTGTCACCCCCTGCAGGACACTCTGCTCTGATCTGGAGAGAAGTTTCAGTGACAGACTTATTCATCCTCACTTCTCCTTCACACAGGAGAAGTTTCGCAAGTCCTTCCTCCCTGCTGTGTCACCGATAATAATTCACTAGTCTTTTTGTCACTAGTCACTTTACCTGTCATTATTATTACTGCATTACTACATATCAAATCATCTGATATTTCTGTCATTCACGGGTCACTTTACCTGCTGATATTGTTACTATAGATTATTGTTGTCATACTCTCCGCTGCTAAATATACACATTTGTAAATACCTCTGAACCAAGTGCAGTTATAGCTCCAAAGAATTTTTTGATCTGTTTTTATTATATCATACCATCTTATGACTTGCTTTTTTTTATTATTATTATCTATTATCTTAAATAATAGACCCTGTTTGATGTGTGAAATCTGAGTGCTCTTATTTCCTTTTTTATGCTGCTGTAATGCTGTAAAGGGGCGACAGTGGCTCAGTTGGTAGAGCATTAGCCTTTGAGCATGAAGGTCGTGGGTTCGAGCCCACCATAATACCTACATCACGACTCCCCCTGATCACTGCTGTCGTTGTGTCCTTGGGCAAGACCCGAAGCCCCCGCTGAAAGATCAATGCTCCTGTGGGCTCACCACCTGCAGGAGGATCAGTGAGGGGCTGGTGCTATGCGTACTAGGGATGTAAATCGGTGACCGTTTTACCGGTGGTTGACCGTCACAGCGTTAACCGGTCAAAGCTGTCGGTTAAAAATAAGAAAAAGCGGAGAGGGGAGGTCTCTTAATAAGGCTATTTTAAGCCCTATTTGTACGATGTGACGAGCGAGTCCGTATCTAGCTGTGTGCGCCAATGCATTAGTAGACTACGGGCGACTTTCATGGCGCACGCTCCACATATGCACGCAGCCACGCACACGCGCGCACACACACACACACACACAGGGCTGGACTGGGACAAAAAAACGGCCCGGGCATTTTTTCCTTTTTAGCGGCCCAGGCAACTCAAAAGGTTCAAGGAGCCCTATTTGACAAAAAAAACAAAAAAAAAAACAGCGTTGTATAAGACTTATATGAAGGTAACAGGGGCTGAAGCTGTATTAGCTACATTAGCTATATTAGCTATATTAGCTATATTAGACTAATATCTAAATGACAAAGTAAAGGCTAAACACATAAAAACCATTCATGATTATCAAATGTGTATTTTCATTGCAGCGTGTCCTGGAGAGAATGACGCACCACGTGACAACTCTGCTTTAAGTTTAACCTTCTTGCAATTGTACAAATACAGTAAATAAATCTGCTTTTGGCTCCGAGTTCACCTGCATCACTGTCTGTTCATATCCATCACAGGCTGAAGTTTGCTGGAGCTGAATGTCCTTAATGGCCTTTTCTTTCACCGTCTTTGCGAAGGTTTTTGAAGTCTGAAAATAGGTGCTCTGACTTTATGATGAATGAATGTTTTAGTGAACAGTGTTTCACTATTCACTACAGTGAATAGTGAAACAGTGTTTAAAGCAGGTTCGGGGGACTCCTGAGGCAGCTGTCCAGTACCGGCAGGCCAAGCGTGCCGCGGCCCGGGCTGTTGCAGAGGCAAAAACCCGGGACTGGGAGGAGTTCGGAGAGTCCATGGAGCATGACTATCGGTCGGCCTCGAAGAGATTCTGGCAAACCATCCGACGCCTCAGGAGGGGGAAGCAGTTCTTTGCCAACACCATGTACGGTGCGTGTGGAGAGCTGCTGACCTCGACTGGGGATATTGTCGGGCGGTGGAAGGAATACTTTGAGGTTCTCCTCAATCCCCCCGTCACGTCCTCCGTTACAGAAGCAGAGGCTGAGGATGTTGGGGCGGGTACATCCATCTCCCTGGCTGAGGTCACCAAGGTGGTTGGTAGCCTCCATGGTGGCAAGGCTCCGGGTGTGGATGAGATCCGCCCTGACTATCTAAAGTCTCTGGATGTTGTAGGACTGTCTTGGCTGACACGTCTCTGCAACATCGCGTGGCGATCGGGGGCAGTGCCAATGGAGTGGCAGACCGGGGTGGTGGTCCCTCTCTACAAGAAGGGGGACCGGAGGGTGTGTTCCAATTATCGTGGGATCACACTCCTCAGCCTCCCCTGTAAGGTCTACTCCAAGGTACTGGAGAGGAGGTTGCGGCCGATGGTCGAATCTCGGATCCAGGAGGAGCAGTGTGGTTTTCGTCCCGGTCGCGGAACACTGGACCAGCTCTATACTCTCCATCGGATACTCGAGGGTTCATGGGAGTTCGCCCAACCTGTCCACATGTGCTTTGTGGATTTGGAGAAGGCGTTCGACTGTGTTCCCCGGGGTGTCCTTTGGGGGGTTCTCCGGGAGTACGGGGTCGGAGGTCCTCTGCTGAGGGCCATCCGATCCCTGTATGACCGGAGCCAGAGCTGTGTTCGCATTGCCGGCAGTAAGTCAGACCTGTTCCCGGTGAATGTTGGCCTCCGACAGGGCTGCCCTTTGTCACCGGTTCTGTTCACTGTATTTATGGACAGAATATCTAGGCGCAGCCAGGGGTCGGAGGGGGTCCGGTTCGGAGACCACAGGATTTCATCTCTACTGTTTGCGGACGATGTTGTCCTGTTGGCTCCAACGAACCAGGACCTGCAGCATGCACTGGGGCGGTTTGCAGCCGAGTGTGAAGCGGCTGGGATGAGAATCAGCACCTCCAAATCCGAGGCCATGGTGCTCGACCGGAAAAAGGTGCCTTGCCCTCTGCAGGTGGGTGGAGAGGTCCTTCCTCAAGTGGAGGAGTTCAAGTATCTCGGGGTCTTGTTCACGAGTGAGGGAAGAATGGAGCGTGAGATTGACAGGCGGATCGGTGCAGCATGCGCAGTTATGCGGTCGCTGTATCGGACCGTTGTGGTGAAGAGGGAGCTGAGCCGAAAGGCAAAGCTCTCGATTTACCGGTCAATCTTCGTTCCCTCCCTCACCTATGGTCATGAGCTTTGGGTAATGACCGAAAGAACGAGATCGCGGATACAAGCGGTCGAAATGAGCTTCCTCCGCAGAGTGGCTGGGCGCTCCCTTAGAGATAGGGTGAGGAGCTCAGTCACACGGGAGGAGCTCGGAGTAGAGCCGCTGCTTCTCCACGTCGAGAGGAACCAGTTGAGGTGGCTCGGGCATCTGTTCCGGATGCCTCCTGGACGCCTCCCTGGGGAGGTGTTCCGGGCACGTCCCACCGGGAGGAGGCCCCGCGGAAGACCTAGGACACGCTGGAGGGACTATGTCTCGCAGCTGGCCTGGGAACGCCTTGGGGTCCCCCCGGATGAGCTGGAGGAAGTGTGTGTGGATAGGGAAGTCTGGGCGTCTCTGCTTAGACTGCTGCCCCCGCGACCCGGCAACGGATAAAGCGGAAGAAAATGGATGGATGGATGGGTGTTTAAAGCTTCATTGTTCCTCCTGTTGCAACAAAACTTTTTATTACATCACAAACATGAAGCAGTCCTTCCTCATTGACTGAAAGCAAATGTTCATTCTCATTCTTAGTCCAGTCTTATCGACTCTCTTTATCTTTGGGATCCATGCGCACACACAGTTAAAATTGAATATTACCCATACAAGTTTTTGCAGCATTGAAAAACGTTAAGAATGTTTTTCCTCCTACAGAAACCACATTGAAACTAGAAATAAAATATAGCCCTCACACTCCATTTTCAGACATTTTTGAAAAGGCTCCAGGAGCCACTTTAGGGGCACTAAAGGTTGCCGACCCCTGGTTTATACAGTATGTGGAAGCAAATACGGTGAGGATCAGGATCTCTCCAGTTTCAACAATAAAATACAGTACAATAGTCTACATTAAACAGAGTAATAAACATGTCTCAGAGTGAGGGAGGTGAGCAAAGACAATATTGTTTGTTACAGGGAGGAGAATTGGTAAAAAATTCTGAAATGCATATTGTCAGCCATTGGCTGGCTCTAAATCTGTTTAATTTGTTCACACCATTTTACTTTTGGGCTCAAACATGAACTTTTAATTCAATGGAAAATTTAGGTACCCGAGCTTTAATTTCGAGAGGAGGGGAGACGCGGACTGTTTTCTGCAGCGGTGTATTTATTGGGTGCACAAATTACAAAAAGACATGCATGGTCCTGTGCGCGTTTATGGTCTTGGGTACATGGGCACGTTCGGGCATTGCCCGGTACGCCCGATGGCCAGTCCAGCCCTGCACACACATACACACACAAACACTTTCCCCCCCTCCATACGTAACATCCACACGCATCATCTCTCCCCTCTGTTACCGCCAAAGTTCCACACTAGTGCAGGTCAGAACTACATTGGAGTTTATATTTACACACACATACATACATGTATTGTACACACACACATACCGGTCTGTCGCGCACCTCTGTGTCTCGCAGCCCAAAGAATCCTCGCAAATACGCGGCCCCAGTCAAACACATGAAACATGTTTGTGCTGCTGGTCCTTGTCATTAGATCAGATCCACACACATCACTTTTAAACTTTAGCGGAGACCTGCGAGACGCGGCGTGTAACTCGCTGCTCTGACCATGTGAACAAGCCGTCTTTTGCTTAAAAATGCTTTAACCCGCAGCACAGTATGGGAAGATTAAAAAAGCAGTTCTCTGTGCGCAAAGGTGCCGAAGCTGTTGCGGGTTTTGGCGCCGCTGTCTCAGCTCTGATCCAGTAGAACGCATAGATAAACTTATGAAAAGTACGCGGCTCGAAATGGCTGCTATTTCAAAGAACGTGGAATATTTTAAACTACGTGGTTAACCGGTTTCAACCGGTTAATGAGGCTCGGTGGTCGGTCATGAAAATGCATAGTTTTTTACATCCCTAATGCGTACTGGGTGCGGCTCTGACTGCCACCCCCAGACCCAGATATTAATTAAGGGGAAGAAAATGGATGGATGGATAAAGGAAGATGGACGAATATAGGAAGATCTTATCTTATCTTATCTCAGTTAGCAAAAACGACCAGGCTCCTTATTTGAAGCACGACAACGGATGTAGTTTTAGCGCCCAGCAGTGGAACTTTACAACACGACGCACGTGACCCCCAGCTGTATGATCACTTCCTCAACAACCTCCTCAGGCCGCCGTAAAGCTGGGAAATAATACACCAATATCATTTTGCATTTAACAGTAGCAGCAAAAATGAAAAATAAAACTATGTTGTGGTTTAGTTTGGACAAAGTACTAGAATTCTCCCTGTGTAGCTCTCCGTGCACACGTAGCTAGTTAGTGTACCCACCGCCATTGTTGTTCACGTTTGTTCTCGGCTGCTGCGCATGTCCAAATGTACGTGCGGGAAGTGGTGAGGTCATTGCAGGCAGAGAATCCACACCTTTTTCTTCACACATGCGAAACAGCCCCTGTTTTGTTCCAGAGTTTTTCTCAACGCTTGTGTTTTCACCCCTCTTGAAACACAGGGGCAGCGTCCTCGTCTTTGAAAAGGACAACGGGGAGGAGCACAGTGTTTAAATACACACAGGTAAAAGACATGAGGTTGCAGCAGAAAGTTAAATGTCATCAATTCAAAAGAACCATAAAAAGAGTCAATCAAAATAAATCCAGGTAAAAGCCCACACTATGACGGATTCAATGATAGTCGTGAAAGAGTTGTGTCTTTTCCTCTCTGCTTAGGACCGCCAAAAGGATTGAATATAAAACTTCAGCTTTATGTGAGCTAAGTATTGTGCCTTCACTTGTTCTTATTCAATCAATGCAACAATTTCCGTTCCTCTGTTACAAATAGCTGCTTTCACAGACACCGCATGGTGCAATGGCTCCAATTCAAACAAAAGGCCTATACAGGGGCAAATTCAGCACACATCTGTACTTTTATTAGGTTCAGTCCCACATCCAGCATTTTCCGAGAGTGGTTGGGTACATTTTGTTCCGATTGGCAGCGGTGGAAAAAGTGCATTTCCAAGCTCCCTCTCATTTCTATTCTGATCAAATGTACCAGAGCGAGTTTGCAGAGGCAGTAGAAGTGGTTATTGAGTGAAGGGAAATTTGAATTCCGCCCCAAAAATCAAAATAGTGCTTCAGTGTGGAGAGCCGATAACAGTGACGCCGCATGAGCATTAAAAGCTCCTTTCCGCTTCATATCATTTTCACTGATATCTTACGTTTCTAATAGGGTTGGGCGATATTTTTTTTGTACCGGTATACCGGTATAAGTAAATTAAATGATAAGAAAATGCCTTATACCGGTGAAAACGATCATTTAACACTGAAAACAGCGAGCGGAAGACACGTTTGTGTGCGGCGCACTTTGATGATGCATCTGCGCGGCATGTGTAACAGAGCGGCGTGCAGGGACAACAACAACAGAGCAGAGAGCAAACATGGCTGAGGGCGGCGGTGAAGACCATGGTGAAGACATGCAGATTGTAGAAGACATTGTGCCAAAACGCGGAGCTACCTCAAACATATGGGAGTAGTTTGGGAACTAGATAAAAAGAAGCAATTGTGTGTAACTATCGACAGTGGATCTAATGTTGTGAAAGCAGCTGCCCTAAACAACTGGACTCGAGTGGCTTGCTTCGGACACTCGCTCTCTCTCTCTCTCTCATAGTGCCATTGGTAAGCTTTATTTACTGTTTACTGTCATTCATTTTACTTCAATGCATGTGTTTGTCTACATTGCAATATAATTACAACTAAGTTATAATTACATAATTATAGAAACGCAAAAGGATACAAAAAATATATACAGTATTTGATCATTTTGACTATATTGGGATTAGGAAACATAAGCCAAAGTGATCAAATAATTATTTGATAATGCTACACTTTTTATATTACAAAGGACAAACTTTTATATATTTTACAAATTTTCACCTTTATTACATGTTGCCTGCAATTTTCAGTATGTACAAAACAGAATTCTCTACAATTCAGTTTTGGTAATATGTTTTATATACAATAGCTGTATTGCACATTTTGCTGCCAATAAATCGGTAAATGCACTTTGAGGCAAGTGTGTTTAAAATTATCAGTGCTAAGTTTTTATAGCTTTTATATGAGGCTTTGTTAAAATTATCATATCGTCATATCGTGATACATACCAACAAAAATCGTGATACATGCTGAGGCCCATATCGCCCAACCCTAGTTTCTAATCAAGCCAATTAAGAGAACTTGCATACATTCTGAAAAATCTTATTTATGAGTATAATTGATTGAGCCCAACCAGCTGTATCCACTTCAATGAAAACAGTCTACTGTGTCTGGTCTGGAAAGAATTCATTAATCACACCATCCATCAAGTCTGGATGAAGTAGTGGAAAGAAAAGACCAACACAGGTCTTATTCTTCTTGGGTTTGATGGACGAAAGGTCTCAGAATAGGAATGTCGCATTGCAGTAGTCCCTCACTCTAACATTTCACCTTTCTTGCTGATTCGTGGATTTATGTGTGTGCTTTCTTTTACAGCGTGCTCCTTATGCGCCGTGTGTATACTCCAACATCACATACAACATAATGTAACAGGTAGAATATGACAATTACCTATATTTAAACTTGTGCACCGCTGTGATTGGTTCCGAGGACTACCACAGCCTTCCCGTAGTCCTCAGTCCTGCTCCTGCCCCTCAGCAAGGTGTGAACGCATGGCTTTTGACAGTCGCAGCAGCGCTCACACCTACAATGAACAGGTTTGATATCTCTGCGATTGCAAATTCAGGTGCTATAAAGTGTGCGGTGAATATTTTACAGCATTAAGCTGCTACTTCACAGGTGCGATAGAAACCAGGGTCCACTGTATAGCAAAAATGTCTAACAGGTCAGCTTTGCAAAATATACTGTCTCAACTATGTTGGATTTTCTTATGTGGGTGAATCATAAACCCAACTTTAATGTAATGTTTCTGGCGAGGATCCACTCTCTTGTCTCATTGTTGATGCGTTTTCTGTGCCTTGATTTAGTGCATAGTGTGTGTAGTGTTGTGGGTGATGCGCTCTCCCATGTGTCTCTGTATAAAGTGCCCTTTTGTTCGGCCAACCTGACCTCGCCATTCTCTGATATCCGACACGAGGCATGGCGTTGAAATGTTTGCAGCCGTGAAGCCTGTGTATAACCGGCAAGTCGTTGTTCAGTAGTGTCAAGTACCGACAATCGAAAAGAAGCACTTCTGCTTCTTTTGTATCATGTCAAACTCGCTCTGATGATTGGGAAGGCTCTCGATCCTGAATGCCAGCGATGTCAGACCGGTCCTCAAAGGGCCAGTGCGGCTGCATGTTATCATTGCAACCAACCAACCACCCATTTCCTCAGGTCTCCAGGTTAAGACTAGCCTATCCGCTGTATGCCTTAGCTCCTGTTACTTGCTCCATTTCATGTCATCTATCTTTCACTCGTTATATATATATATATATATATATAAACATTTGTTGTTCACAAAACCGTCTACTTTGTAAAGTCCTGCGAGATGACTGCTGTTGTGATTTATGGCTATACAAGAATACATTGAATTGATGAGAATCCAAAATGTGTAACGAATCAGCAGTACAGTCACACAAGGGACAGTTGTGTGGTCGCCCCAAAAGAGACAGCACAGACTTGGTCTATGAACTGTATTTCTCTAGGCTTAGGGCCTGGCTTAATGTTGCTTTATGTTAAAGGAATCAGTGATTATTAAATACAAGTCGACAAAGTGAGTTGAGGCCCCTCCTTACCACTTATGTCATGTTACAAGTGTAACTTGTGGAACAACTGTGTCATTTCCTGTTGATTTAAATCCGAGAGCAAAGATTCTCAGTGTGCAACCCAATAGTCAAACCCTTGTCACAGTGAAGAGATACTGTTGGAACTGTCCATGGTGCTAAACAGACATATCTGCTGTACGTGCTGTTTTAAAACCAACTAATTTGTCAAAGTGATTTGAAATTGATTTATCCAAGAAGAATTCCAAACTTTACCTGTCGCGACTGAAGCATCAGTGGGAAGCCCAACCTTGGCTTTCAGTGGACGCTATTGTGTGAAAGAATCTCCTGAAAACACGAGCATGTACGTCACAAATGATCAGAATGGTACACAATTAGGAAGACCAATAGTCTTGATGATCCTCCTGCACAGAGAATATCCTCCTATACTGTATACTGTACCTTTAAGCATAATTGCCACTCGTTATAATAGACACTTCTGTAAGCTGGTAAAAACTAAAACAATGTTACTACCCTATATGTTGGCACAGACAGCCACACCGCAGCATCATTTACTCTGCAGATCCATTCTTTCATGACTATCTAAAACACAGATGAAATAATCAACTCTGGCTTCCATCTTTGATCTGGTGGAAGTGGCTAAATCGAGTGTGACAGCTGAACGGAGAAGAGCCGGGTTGGTTTCCCTTTTACCAGATGTGATTATTGTGGTGCAAGTGAACGGTCGCCTCTAGAGAATTTAACAGTGCTTTAATTAACTGAGCCACTGAACCCGCCTCAAACTTCCCCTTGCGCGCTCCCCACGACAAGGAAAATGTGTCAAATTCACTGGAAAAACTAACAGCTCCCGGGCAGGATTTTAATTTGGTTTATTCCAAGCGCACGTCTTATTTACAGGCTGGTATTGAAACAAGTCATTAAAACAGGAAAGTCGATTATTTCAAACGTTTAAGCACAGTTAGCGGCGAGTTCTGCTTTATTTACACTTGAAATGTTAAACATGCTGATGCAGATATGGTACTGATTGGGTCTTTAGTGATTCAATAATAGTTTTACTGACAGAAACCATTGGGAGAATTGCCAAATATCAGAGTGATTTTGGTGTGACACTGACTATGGGAAAATCCAACAAATTATGTATTGATATAATTACACCCTTTTAAAAGATAAAAATTGCAATGTTTTAGGAAAATGTTCATAGATGTTCTTGTTTCATAAATAAAAAACATGTTTCATAATACAAGCAGAAATTGAAATTTACCACCATATAAGAGTGTTTTTGCCATCTGTTGTTCTATTTTCCATTTTTATCCATACATTTTTGACTTAGAAAAAAAATTACAGTACAAAACGTTGCGTGCCAAAGTAACTGATCTTAAAATCCAACTTTAAGAGTCGAAATTAATACAAATAAGGCATTCTGTTTCATACGAGATTGTAGAAGGGAAGAAAATGCATTAAGATAGAACAAAAAATGAAAAATAATAATAATAACATATAGATTTTCTCCAATATTGCAATAACCTGTATCTTGTCTGTCATACACCAATGTTGTATCCCCTTTATTATTCACTCTTTACATTTAATGCCTGCTTGGTTTTCCTTATGACATTACTTTGAAGAAATCACTTTGCAGCAGCTCCAGTTTGTGTTTTTTGCCGCTCTGTCGCATTAGTGCTCTTCTGCAGAACGACAATAGGGGAATTATGGTGTTTTGAAGTGGATATATGGAATGAATATTTATCAGTGTCTTTATAAAGCCCTGATCAAAGACGCAGAGTCGGAGAAGATGAGAACTTGCGATGAACTGAGCGGCGACCCAGCGGAGGAATAATGAATGAATAAACAAGTGGCGACTTGCGCAACAACAAAAAATACAGCGCTGGTTTTTGCAGCTAAAGTCATCGCGGAACACCAGAAACTTCACAGAAAAACAAGACTGAATCAGACGCAAAGGTTAATCAGTCCATTTTACTACAGTTTGAGACATTCAGGTAAAATTCCCATTCGTTCTTCACCTACTCTATAATAATAATAATAATGCATTGGTTTTGTATAGCGTTTTATTGGACACACAAACATGCTTCTCATGCCAGGATTTTTTCACTCCATACACGGTGGTGATAAACTACTACTGTAGCCACAGCTGCCCTGGGACACACTGACAGAAGCGAGGCAACCAGTAGGTACGCACCAACCACAACCACTCGTTCACACACACACCAGACTCATTCAAGGCAATGTGGGTGAAGTGTCTTCCAGCCGCCCCACTGAGGTACCAGGTGTTGCCAGAGGTCTCCCATCACAGCACTTACCAGGCCCTGACCTACACAGCTTCAGAGGTCTGACAGGATCTGGCGTTCACATACTCAGCTAGAACTCAGCCAGAACTCAAATCAAAAGATCAAATCAGCTGTTAAGTGTTTGAATGACAAAGCAATATAATCTTTTTTTCAGCACAACCAAAATATCCCCACAATTTAATTTCTGGTAATTTGATTCAGTGTATTTTTGTACAGCCCTGAATCACAACAGTAGTTATCTCGGAGGACATTTTAAAGGCATTGATCAGATAGTTCAAACTCAAGAAATGCAATGAAAAAAACATTTAAACATATAGAGCCATTGGTCCATAAAGGGCGGATGACCAATGTCCATAAATGTTGATTAAGTACATAAACGTTATTGAATTTCGAGTGTCCTGGATCATAACCACTGTTCTTTTGGACCATCCTGCATCTTCAAGGAAAAACTCTAAAAACCCAGTGGGAGAAAATGAGAAACTGCGGGGAGGCCCACAATGAGGGATGGTGTGTCTTGCGGAAACACAGACCAGAACCAGGAGAACCAGGACATCCAATCGACCAATTAGCACTTGTAGAAACCATGATGTCAGCCTAAAGTATCCGTTCATAGACTAAAAACTAAACAAAGCAATAGATATAGAGGTAAGTAAGAACATCTTTATTTACAAATCACAGACCAAGGTTAAACAAAGTCCATCACAAAAGGTAAAAGCAAAAAGGTACCCACCCACCACCACCTCCAATTCTGTGATTTCAGAAATGAAATGAAACCGGCTGTATGCAGCAGATACAAATATTTTACCTTTTTTTTTAAATATCCTTACATCCTTATATCCTTAGAAACCGACATAAATTAGAAAAATAAGAATTAAAACAAAAGCATGTGGTGGTGCCCAAAGGACTTTGAACATTCAAAAAGGAAAAGTTTGTAAATGTTGTACTTTTGACTGTAATCTTGTATTTCAACAGAATATTCTGTAGTGTATTTGTATTGTGTAATTTCAGTCTATACAGTCTCCCATGTCCAAAGTTACGCACTATTGCTTTAAAGGTGTGTTGTGTAACTGATGGGGACTATTACCAACCGCTTGTTGAAGTGAACCTCTGGAGTGAATATCTTCTCTGCAGATATGACTCATTACGTTGCTTTTCTCCAATGTAAATGGAAAGTGTCCCTGTACAATGGTTTAGTCAAAAACATTTAGATGGACGCAAGCAAAAAGCAGAGCCTCCATCGAGAAGTTTAGAAATGCCCAGATTTTGTCCATTTGTCGCATGTATGTCACGCCATATTCACCATGCTCACACAAAAAGTGTATAGTAATTTATAAATTCAACTAAATGTTGAATTCAAATCTTATATATAGCCCTAAATCAGCAGTCGTCTCGCCAACACGGATCAAACAGTTCTAACACAGGAAGTAGTAGTAGTAGTGTCAAACTCACAGCAGCTATTGGTCCATAGGGAGCGGGATGACCAATGTCCATAAATGTCCTGGATCATCAACAGTATGAAAAAGTAAGAAACCTTGGGGAGGCTTGCATAGAGAGAAGAATCCACTCCCCCGGAGAGAGAAGCTGTGGATACAGGACTCAGGCTGTAGAACGAGGACCAAAGCCATGTACAAATAACCAGTAAAAAAGTTGTTCCATCAAAATTACTTTTTCCAAAAATTGAGAAAACTGCAAAACAAATTTACAACAATAATCTGAATGTTCTTCCTTTTTTATCAGTTGACTGACTTAAATGTTAGTGAGTGGGAAAAGCATTCCTCTGTAATCCTGTTTGTCCACCTTTGATTTATCCATGTGTGTGTTTTGCTTGATTAAATTCCGGACGACAGAAAGTTGTTTGTCACTAGTCTTCGATCCGCAGTCCTCATGTTCTTTCTGTTTGGACAGCGGGATGGTGTAGGAGGCTTCTACAGCGAGGACCAGACGTGTCATTAGCCTCGGTCACAGCCATGGTACTGACTGTGTTGCTGAGATTAGAAAATGTACTGGCGACAAAAGCACACGTGACGGGGATGAGAGACCTCCTTCACAATCAGAGCAAAGTCTCATGGAAGAGTGTAGTATCGTAGGTGACAATGTAATATTCTAGTTAATTTATAACACTCTAGTAGATAGATAGATATACGTAATTGATCCCGTTAGGAGACATTCAGGTGTCCAGCAGCAAAAACATATCCACTCATACAAAAAAAAAAAACACTTCTAAAAGTTACAAACACTAGTATAAAAGTGAAACAGTACTTTAGGTCACAGCAGAAGAGATGTTGTATGTATTAGTAGTGTTTAATATTATGTAACAAACTTAACACTATAAAATAAATAGAAAAAAAAAAAACATCAACTCAGAACACACATACAACCCTGTCATCCTAAGCAGACACTGTTGTGCTCGCGAACACAAAAAGCCGTCTCTACCTGAACACAGGGTTCCACGTCAGAACAGAGAGGCACCCCAGGTCCTCCTCCCTGCTGGGTCCTCCTCCCTGCTGGGTCCTCTCTCTGAATATTCATCATATTTACCGAGCACACGACTCGGGCTGAAGCTCTGGGCAGGTTTGTCCCAGATCGACTCTTCTGTTTCACCACCATCCATCACGCAGACATCAGCACATCCTCCACCACCACCGCCGTCCCTCCCCCTCCTCAATCCTCCAGCCCTACGCTCCCAGCTCCGAGTCTGTCTTACAGGTAGAGTCGGAACCGCTCAGGCTTCCAATCAGTCAAGGCCGACAAACTGACTGCACCTGGACTGATTCTGAGCCAAGACTGCAGGCTGCCTCACGCGCTGCTTTGGCTTTGATTCTTATAGGTGAAGTTTGTAGATATCTACTTCAGTATTTCAGTGCCAATGTAACAATATGGGAAAGAAGCATTGTTTTAAAGAAATGTCGAAAAAAAAAAAATCCAAAATATTTTCCCAGATGACAGCGATTAGATTTCTAAGTCCTTTTTACCGGCCAACAACCATGCATGAGCTTTTTCAATATTGTCACCGGTTCTCGACACCTTTAGACAATGAGACAATAATTATTTCATAGTTGATGTGTACAGACAAGGAAGATTGGCCCAAGAATTAGAATAATCAAAGTGACCGGCAATGATTTTTCATCTCCCCCTCTACCACAATTTGATGTCTTATGAACGTTTGCAACCTACTGGTGGGATCTCATGTGACTGGGAAGTTAGAAAAGCCTATTTGTTTACTTAAATCATCAAACCCAAGACCAGTACAAAATAATAACTTTTTGTTTAAGAAATAAGCTTTCTTGAACAGATGTTGGCCACCAAAGCTTATTTGCACAACTATGGTTGAGAATGGCTAGATAATCATAGTTCAGTGCATTAGAGTGCTTTAAGACTATTTCTACACAATCTCTACCAACCAACCCAGGTGCAGAGTAAAATAGCATGTGCAATTTCTCTGGTTCAGGCCAAATAAGGCCAATTCAATCAATCAATTTTTATTTGTAGAGCGCCTTTCTACACAAGGCAACACAAAGCAACACAAAGCGCCTCACAACCCATAAAACATTAATAAAAATAAACATCCCATGGGGCATTAATACTTCATACTTCATTAGAAGCAAAACAAAAGTTATTACTTCTGAATTGGCCTGAAGTTTTTTAACAAATACAAAACTGAAAAGTGGGGCGTGCAATATTATTCGGCCCCCTTGCATTAATACTTTGTAGCGCCACCTTTTGCTGCAATTACAGCTGCAAGTCGCTTGGGGTATATGTCTATCAGTTTTGCACATCGAGAGACTAGAATTCTTGCCCATTCTTCCTTGCAAAACAGCTCAAGCTCAGTGAGGTTGGATGGAGCGCGTTTGTGAACAGCAGTCTTCAGCTCTTTCCACAGATTCTCGATTGGATTCAGGTCTGGACTTTGACTTGGCCATTCTAACACCTGGATACGACTATTTGTGAACCATTCCATTGTAGATTTGGCTTTATGTTTTGGATCATTTTGGATCATTGTCCTGTTGTGCTGTGTTGCTTTAACGCCGAACATATCGTTTTGCATTGTGGCCAAAAAGTTCGATTTTGGTTTCATCTGACCAGAGCACCTTCTTCCACATGTTTGGTGTGTCTCCCAGGTGGCTTGTGGCAAACTTTAAACGAGACTTTTTATGGATATCTTTGAGAAATGGCTTTCTTCTTGCCACTCTTCCATAAATCTTTATGGTATCCAAATCCAGCTTTAAACTTCTCCACAACAGTATCTCGGACCTGCCTGGTGTGTTCCTTTGTCTTCATGGTTCTCTCTGTGCTTTAAACAGAACCCTGAGACTATCAAAGAGCAGGTGCATTTATACGGAGACTTGATTACACACAGGTGCATTCTATTTATCATCATCAGTCATTTAGGACAACATTGGATCATTCAAAGATCCTCACTGAACTTCTGGAGTGAGTTCGCTGCACTGAAATGTTCAAGGGTGCCGAATACTTTCGCAGGTTTGAGATAAATATACAATTCATATCTATCTAGTCTTGCTTGAATTGTTTTATAATTACAACTTTCAGTCTCTAGATGTGCAACACTTGTTGACTCATACCCCAACATCTTGCTGCTTTGATTGCATTGCACAAGTTCTAACTCAAGTCCTGCTTCCCAGTTTTTTTTTCCATACAGAAAATAAAACTATATAAACTGACATTTCACAGTTGTCCGTTGTGCTCCTTCATAAATCTTTATGGTCCCGAACACAGACAAAAAGAAAAAACCAAAGCAGTGCCATTTCATTTTTTGGCAACATCTACAACAGTAATGAACTAAGCAAGTTTTGCAGCCCGTCTTTGCGTGGGTCCTGCTCAGCTGTAGATGTGACAATGGCAGAGTTCCCCGTAGAGCCGGAGGAACAGGCTGCAACACGCCTCAGCAGCGCAGCCTCGTTATTCCTGCTTTATCTCCACACGCTCCGCCGCATCCAACACCAGAGTGTGGATCCTTGGGCTGAGGCCGGGGGAACATCCAGACATCTTTTCACATATGAGGGTCAACGAGTGGTGGAAAATGACACAATTATAAATTGTGTCAAATGGAAGAGTATGATGAACTGTTTCCACTTCCAGAAATGTGCTAGCCTGGTTTTGCCACAACACCCGCCTCCCCCGCTCGCTGAAGGGTCGGGGGGGATTCAACCGAGTTAACTAATATCAGACCCAGAAGTACATGTAGGGAAATAATAATTGACCAGAGTTTACGGATGGCTAAGGCCAGGCTAGAACTGCAAACATGCTCAGAAGTCTTCAGAAGAAAAAAAACGAATAGGTTTTCTTGCATGCAAAAAGTAATAGCAGCCCTTAACAAAGGAGAAAAATTACTAATGATGCTTAGACAATGGCAAAAGTAAACCCAGAAAATGTCACATGCTTTTTTGCACAGTGAGTCCCTGAATTGATCATAAAATTATGATGTTACTCAAATTACTTCTAAATTCAAAACTACAAAAGTCAATTTGTTTTTCTATTTGTATGTGGACAAATAGAGACTGTATGTTAAATCAATTCATGTTATTCTTTTATAGGCCTAAAAAAACACAGAGCCATTGGTTCAGGGACAGATGACCAATGTCCATAAAAAACTCTAAGATGTAATGTCATTTGTCATTTATCCACTTAAAGTTTGATGTAAAGTGATGCTCTAATTCAATCCCTGTGTTCTGTGCAACCGTCACACACAACAGCTTCTTTGATTTATTTCTTAATCCACATACTGTAATCTTTCCTATTTTACTCAACATCAATGTCCACTTTGACTCTTATCTCTTGTTTGTCACATTCACACATTGTCCCTCAGTCTATTTCATAGGTGTAATGAAGGGACCATGAACCCAAGATATCCCCCCTGGACTTGTGAACTATTCCCCAGTCTTCTCTGGGGAGTTGGCAGTTCTGTGACAACTTTCAAGATTACTTTTGTTGTGATTTTGGGCGTGACAAACATTAATTGATTTGAGACGGATCATTACACAACATGTTTTGATCTGCACTTTTTTGGGAGAACATTTATGGAAACATACATATGAATCCATCAATCTATGCAATGGTCAATACAACCGTGGACTAACCCATCCTTTTTGACCTGGTGTACACAATTTCTCTCCCACAAAAAGGGGAGCTTATTTTTAAAACCTTAAATAGTTCTATAAGCTCTATCACAGTCAACAGTGGCTTTTAAATACAGAAATGTCAAGAAGGGATCCTAACCCTTTCTCCTTATATAATGAATAGTTTAGAGATGCACACTTCATGGGTTAAGACCCCAGGACACCCACAAGCTCTAGAACTAGAGGAAGACCTACCATTTCACTGCTAAAATGTGGGGCACACAAATTTGGGCACATTTTGACTGCCTTAAAAAAAGATTTGCCAATGGAACAAGCATGTTTTTGTTTTAAAAATAAATGTCTCCCTTGGAATGAGAAAATAAAGCAACAGTTCTTGAAGTAAGAGTAAATGGCTTTGTCCCATTGGCAAATCTTGTTATAAGGCTGTCAGAATGAATGCATTTGAGATGTGTTAAATACTGTCAAATATTGCTCCGACATGATCTTGAACATCAGGCCTTGATATGAATTATGAAAAAGTTTGTACCAGAGACGGACCAGAGAGGCCGGAGTAACTCAGGACCAGCAGTTGTGGACAGATTCAGGCCACAGCAGAATCTCCCGGGATTACAGTCGCCCTGGTTTGAACGCTTTATCCGTGTTTTAGCAAGATGCCCAGACTAAGTAGTGACTTCAAGCTGAAAACATGAGGAAAATTACAGATACAAGTGTACAAGATGTAACCGGATTATCTCTTCAGCCATGGATGATGGGAGTTTATTGTCGCTCAGCCAAAGTTCGCTCTTAAAGATCCAGTGAACTGCAACTGCACTCCAGCTGCAGCTGTTTGGAGGTTGATTGCGGGTGGACTGGATCCCTGTTAAAAGACCTATTCAAGATTATAATATGTATGTTTTTGTACATCGACTGGGGAGTGAATGAGAACATGCTCTGGATGTTATGGAAGTGTCTTGGTTGCCAGGTTATTGTGAGATGGCTTTACAGAGCTGACCTTAGTAACCAGTTCTGTTCATTACATGATCTCATCTCTGCTGTAGCATCTCAGCAACAAAGTCCTTGGTTTTGACATCAAGATAGCATGGAATTTGCATCCCTTCTCTGCGTAGATTTCCTTCAGGTGCTCCAGTTTCCCCTACCTCTAAAATAATATACAATAATCTCAAAATCAGGTTCTAGTGAGAGCAGTCAAGGTGTAACTATGCAACGTGTGTACATTTGTGATCTTCCTATTCCTATGTATTTCATTTCTATGTCATTGGTTGTAGGAAATAATCTTCCATCCATCCATCCATTTTCTTCCGCTTCATCCATTGCCGGGTCGCGGGGGCAGCAGTCTAAGCAGAGATGCCCAGACTTCCCTATCCACACACATTTCCTCCAGCTCGTCCGGGGGGACCCCAAGGTGTTCCCAGGCCAGCTGAGAGACATACTGTAGTCTCTCCAGTGTGTCCCCGGGGTCTCCTCCCAGTGGGACGTGCCCGGAACACCTTCCCAGGGAGGCATCCGGAACAGATGCCCGAGCCACCTCAACTGGTTCCGCTCGAAGTGAAGAAGCAGCGGGAAGAGCTCGGAGTAGCTCCTCCCTTGTGACTGAGCTCCTCACCCTCTCTCTAAGGGAGCGCCCAGCCATTCTGCGGAGGAAGCTCATTTCGACCGCTTGTATCCGTGAGGGAGGGAACGAAGACTGACCGGTAAATCAAGAGCTTTGCCTTCCGGCAACGGACCGATACAGCGACCGAATCACTGTGCACGCTGCACCGATCCGCCTGTCAATGTCACGCTCCATCCTTCCCTCACTCGTGAACAAGACCCCGAGATACTTGAACTCCTCCACTTGTTGAAGGACCTCTCCACCCACCTTCAGAGGGCAAGGCACCTTTTTTCCGGTTGAGCACCATGGCCTCAGATTTGGAGATGCTGATTCTTCACACTCGGCTGCAAACCGTCCCACAGCATGTTGCAGGTTCTGGTTCGTCCTGGTAGGAAATCTTTTATTTTTGAAATGTGAGAAATTATAACTTACTATGGCAACACACTAGCATTCGGTTGCCTTTCAAACCACTTTTTTAAATTTTATATCAGTTTTAGTAATTATTAAAAGTGAGTAAAGGACATTGAGTCTGAGTGGACCATGATCTCCACCTCTAACCCCGATGGGGCAGCTCGTAGCTGTGGTCGGCAACCCCCAAACCCGGTGGTGGACACCGGTAGTAAGGGATGCCGTCAGGCTGAAGAAAGAGTCATGTCGAGCCATGATGGTTCGACATGCGTGCTGCTGCCCGGGCTGTTGCAGAGGCAAACTGTCTGGCGAATCAGGAGGGGGAAGCAGTGCTTTGCCAACACCGTGTACGGTGCGGATGGAGCTGCTGACCTCGACTGGGAAGCTATTGTCAGGCGGTGGAAGAAATACTTTGCTGCACGGACCCACCCAATGGATAAAGCGGAAGAACATGGATGGATGAGGTGAGGAAGGTGAGGTTTCAAAGATGCAACTGACAGCGTTTACTTTAAGAAGTAAGACTGGGGTCCATTCTGACGTTGCTTTGGGACTGTCCGAAATTGAGAAAAAGCTGTGTCAGCATTTTCAATGAGTTGAAATTAAAGGGAAAAGAAGTCGAAAAGTGCCGGTTCTTTTGACTCCTGAAATGATTGCTTCGAAGGAGGTGCTGGTGGAGAACAGAAGGGCCTGTTCCATCTCTGACCATAACCCATACAGTACTTCTTCTCCCGGCCGGGCGCAGACACTCACATAGGGGAATAGACTCCCTACGGCAGGTGGCCAAAGAATGTGGTGCGGTGCATCCAGAGATGCTATCCTCAACCAAACTTAGAAAGCACATAGCTACTATGTCTACAGTTCTCAATATGAAAGAGAATGAAATGGACATACTATCCAACTTCCTCGGCCATGACATTCGCATCCACAGACAATATTACAGACTACCAGAGGGGACGCTGGAGCTGGCCAAAATCAGCAAAGTGTTAATGGCCATAGAGCAGGGAAGAGTGACGGAATTCAAAGGAAAGAGCCTCGACCAGATACAAATTGAGCCTGAAGGTAATTCTTGATATTATTATAATATGTATTATTTTTTTCCCCTAAATGCCACTTGTATTTTTTTTTCTGTGCTACAGGGAGAGCAGTAGAGATCCTCTCACAAACGGACAGGCTAAAAGAAACTTCAAGCGGAGAACCTTCAACCATTCATCCAGATACACCCCATGGTAGTGGCAGTGCCCCTTCTGGTAAGTGTACCAGGTGGGGGATTACAGCCAGGCTGCTTGGTCCTAAGCTTGGGAGTGTATATTGATAATATATATAAGAACGTGTAAGAAAGCCATGGTCTGCATCTGAGGTGAAGGCTGTGGAGAAGACCATGATGCCTTTCATACAGACTGGAAAAGTCCCTGGGAAGTCTCACTGCCTGGCCTGCATTAATGCCTCACCTGATGACCTTAGACATCAGACATGGAGTGGCATTAAATTCTATGTCAAAAATACAATCACTGCAATTCGAAAAAGCAATCAAAAATAAAATTCCTTTAAAAGAGTTGTTTGTTTTCTATTGACTGTTTTGTATTACTTAAAGTAGTCCCAGTAAAAAAGATTATGTCCATGTCCCATTCTGAACGGCCCTGTCAAAGGGACCTACCAGGTAACAAAAACGTGTATGTGTGTGTGTGTGTGTGTGTGTGTGTGTGCGTGTGTACGGGTATATGCATCTCGATGTATATATAATAATTAGGGTGGTTTATGGGTGGGTCTTTGGGGTTTATTGGGCATGTTGTATTGATTTTGACTCAGCTGTAAAGCACTTTGTGTTGCATTTTATTGTATGAAAAGCGCTTTATAAATAAAATTTGATTTGATTTGATTATCTACTTTTAATAAAACTGGTTTTAATTTTTTCAGATTTTCATTGGTTTGAATGGGAACAGTCAAAACAAAAGCTCTGGGAGTCCTAGTTTTTTTAACATATTTCATTATGAAACTAATTAAAAAGGGTTTTCTCCATGGCTTTATCATAGATTAATGGTTCGGCCTGTTGTCTAAATGTTTAGACTCAACGCTCCCTGACCAGCATGGTGACTGGTCAGGGAGCTCACAGCTGTTTGATTATCAAAGATTTATGTAATATTGCATCAGTCTCATGTGGACAAGGATGATCTGTCAGTTCATCACTGCGGAGGTTACTCTGTCTGCACCATGAGGAAGAGGAATGTTTGTAAAGATAGAGAGGAAAGATTTGACAGAATTCTGACAGTGAACATGAAGACACAACGTCCAAAACAGGCCAACAACAGGTGCATGCAGACATATAACGTGTTTTATTTTCTATAAAAATATTTTAATCATCTTGCTTTACATTTAAGAAGAGTCCCAATATCAGGATAAGTTGTAGACACATAATGCTCAGTGTTTGGTCTTTTTTTTAATGCAACTTTTCATGTAGAAAAAAAGTTGTTCACAGTTGGCCCTGTAGTGACACCCTGTCTTGTGTGTCTTTTGTTTGTTTGTTTGTTTTGCCGTCTGGGGAGACTGCTCACAGCAGCAGCATGATTTGTATTTTATACTATTTTCATGAACATGTACAATGTTACAGTGTGTGTTCTGTGTGTGTTCATGTATTAGTGATCAATACTGTATACGTCTGTCAGTTAGAAAAATACAAATATTGTGTGAAAATTCTAAAATCCACTATTTCTAACGCCAAATGACGTCATAATATGCAAATTAGATGGGGGGATTTATTCCCTACGTAAACTTTGGACCATCCTTAATATTTTTCTAATTTACAGAAAGCCTTTATCTCTTATCACTTTTGAGTTATAGCCTCATCAGAGTGTCTTAACTTTTGATCACAGTTGTGTTTACACTGCTCCAGGATCATTTGTCCAATCATTTCCTCATGCAAACAACAGCTAGGTCAACTTATATAATACATTTACTTTTTTGACACAAATAGTTGCATTACGCCTTTTTAATGAAGAGAAGACGGAAGCCACTTTCTCAGACGGAGGTGGTTGTGAACAGCAGTAGTAATGTGAGAGAGTACTCGTGCATCACATTCTCCGACCAGAATTTAACTAAACAAACTCTAACTTCTTTTGCAGTGTTTGCTCACATGCAGGGGCGAGTGGGCTTTGGTACATTCTGTTGTAGCACAGGACACCCGCAGGCTCTGAATGTTCTTTTTGCTGTGTTCACTGTGTAAGGACGTGTCTACAGCTTGCAGTGAGCCGGGCCGGCACACCCCTGTTATATGCTTTCATGGCAACTTACATCAGGCCTTTTTCACCTATCCTAAAAATGAAAGAATTGCTTCAGGGTATTGCTTACATTTTGTTTATTATTTATGTCTCACCCTACCGCCTTTGAAATTCTCATATAACCTACTAGTGAAGAGATGTCCACATTTTTAAGTAAGAGGGCTTTTTTAGTTCACCAAATTTGACTGGATCCAGGTTTTAAAATGAGGAATTACATATTATTATTGGTTCACTTTTGATGAAAATTAAGTTGGCTGAATGACAAAAGAGTCATTCGATCAAAAAAAAGGTCAGGACAGTCAAAACAAAATCTACGACTTGGCTGGTTGAGACTGAGAACTTGTGTTCATCATTTCAAAGACGAGCTTTGGTTTGCAAGCAAGGGCCACATAAAATGACACAGAGGGCCACAATTTATCCGCGGGCCTTAGTTTAGAAATACGGCACTAAACCTCAAGATTTCTTCACATAACTATGGTTCTTTGATAACAGAGCTGGCTCATCTATTTCTACATACACACAGAATGGTTCAGTGTCATTATCATTTGTAACCGGTATAACATGAGCTTTGAGATAAGATAAAAATGTCACATTTAGCATAAGTAACTCAAGTTGTGCAAAAAGAGTGTGCAAACATGTAAAAAAGGTTACAAATATAGTCTATTTTGTGCAAGGTATACTATGTACAATAAAACAATTAAAAGTGACTATAGCATTACGACTTTATTCAGTCCTAGTACAGGTCATTAAAGTGACTTATTGTACAGTCTGACAGCGGTGGGGATGAAGGCCCTGCGGTAGCGCTCCTTCTTGCACTGAAGGAGCTCCTCAGCTCCTCTACAGTCCTGTGCAGTGGGAGGTGTTGTTCATGATGGAGGTGACTTTGACTAGCACCCTCCTGTCCCTCACCTCCTCCACAGAGTCCAGGGGGCAGCCCAGAGTGGAGCTGGCTCTCCTGACCAGTAATTTAACTTTACTTTAGTTTAAATACTTGAAAACTTGTGTGATATCGAGTGAATGAGTGTGTGTTTGTAAATGTGACTGTCGGACAATGGATGCAAAGATAGATAGATAAATAGATACTTTAGTGATCCCCATAGAAGAATTTCAGGTGTCCAGCAGCCGAAGACTCATCCAGGTTTGTTGTACAGTCTGACAGCTGAAGGAACAAAGGATCTTTTAAAGAAGGGGAAAAATAGAGGACCAGTCTCTTTCAGCCTAATACTTTAAATAATGACCCGCAGGGCTCTTGCTTGTACGTTCTCTATGCTAAAGATAGTGTTTTCCAACAAGATAGCATGAAAATTCACAAATGGAAATGACATAGGATTAATTTAAAACTTTAATGTACAAGCTGAAAGTGAAATAAATGCAGCTTGTTGTTTGTGCAATTGTCTTCTGAGAGGGCCTTCTATAAGACGAACGCTCGCTGCGGTGAGTAAATATGTGTATCATTCAGACTGTTTAGTGTTCATTTCTCCAAAGCCTCGATTTCGCAATCACATTTCTTGCTATGTACGACAAATCATACTGTGATGGATGTGTTGATTATTTGTTATGTGGAGAATCTGACAGCACAAAGCTCTCAGCACGGCTCTAGAGCGCTGTCGATTCAAATGAGCTGCCTCACATCTGCCATTAAACCAGTGTCAGAGCCGTCACGCATGAAAGAGGAATCATTTACTCTTGAAAATATGTTCTTCATCATCAGGTCGACTGTCAGAGCTACAGGTGGGACGTTTCACTCATTGTCATAACTGTTGAACGCCACCGACAGCAAATGTCACTCCAAGGCTCATTCATACACTGCAAAAAGTTACAAAAAAGAAGTCAAATATTGCTCAAATCTTGCTAAATGTATCTTAATTTGGGCACATTTTGACTGCCTTAACCTTACCAGAGCCCAAATAAATTAATAGCAATTGGTAGTGATAGAGAGAGACTGACATTTTAGATAAAATGCGCTAAATCTCGACTAAGTCCAGCAGTGGTACTTCTGACGAAAAAAGGGTAAAAAATATGGATGTGGGGAAGTTAGGTAATAAGAAATTAAGTTGTTGCAAATCTGGTTTTAAGATTAATTAGGATAAAAACCACCCAATTCAAGCAAAATTACCCAGGTCGCACTGTACGTTAGTTTGCAGCGACCTGGGCCTCTGAGCCCCATGGATCTGTCCTGTCCCTGTAACGCCTAGTTTATACTCACGCGGCGCGGAACTTACGGAGGTGACGCGACGTCACTTGAGCAACGCGTTGGTCACCACAAGACCCTTACGTTGCCTGCCGCGCAGCATCAAAATTTTCTAACTACGTAAGGTTCGCCGCAAGGCATCTCCGCTGTGATTGGTCCGTGTGTGTGTTTTGGAAGGAAGCACGGAGCGGCTGCAGGGAACATGGACGAGGGACGTCGGAGCAGAGAGCTTCAAGCTTCGAAGGAACCAAAGGAAAAGTAGTTTGGGCTCATGGCAGAGCCTGATATTTGCGGAGACTGGACTAGAGTTCTGTTGCATATCTAACTTATATATAACTTATAAACTGTGCAGTTGTTTGTTTTGCACTGTTCCTGTCTTTGTTTGAATCTGCACTCGTAGCTTTTCACGTATGTTCCATTCCTCCTGCACTTGTAAATTGTTCATGTTTGCCTCAGATATTTACCACTTTTATTGTTTTGCTGTTTATGCTGAATACAATTTAATAATAACTATGTTTCCAACAAGAACTCTGTCTTTATTCACAACATCACAGTTAAATGAGTTAAGAAATAATGATTCCATAGAACTACCACATAACCCTACAGTAGAAACACATGTAATGGTCTCAAACAGCTCGGTTTGTTCATGTTTTTGTTCTGAAGAGGAGAAAGTAGCAGCGTAAATGAGACCGCTTTGGTATCTCAAGCAACTCCTGTGAGATCGTCATCATGTGGTTGGTTGTGGGATTACAATATTCTCCTCAAAACTCCGCAAGGAGTATTAAATTGTGCTTGTATAGGTCCATCGCAACCGCTAACGTAAGCAGCGCCGCGCAAGTATACACTAGGCTTGAGGGCAGTTTACATGAGGAATAATGACGCAGGTCATTATCGGAGAATAAGTTCCACCCTGGTTGGCGTATGTTGCAACCAATTTGCGACACACGCCAATGATCGGTCGTGGCAGTAGTTTCTATACTTTCACACGGCTGATTTTCGATAAAAGGCCTTCCCAAACACCAAAATGCAGTGTTCAAGAAGGCTGCATCTAGAGGATTGCAGATTCACAAGCAAATTATTCAGAGACGACTTTCAGACTCCACATCGTTTCTAGTCGACTGAGCTCAAACTTCAGCATTCTAAGCACGCTGTGAATGACAATAGTTCTGCCTAATTCACTTCAAACATTCCTTTTACACCTTCCACGTCAACCGCATTTAGAACTTAACTAAGCCCATGATGCGTTTGGGGCCCAGCGGAGCAGAAAGTCGGAGGTGTGACCTGGGGCTCACCTGTCGTCTCTGCGTCCGCTTCACGGAGCCGGCTCGTCACATGTCAGTGTCCGCTGGCTGCACACGCCTCTATGTGACAGAAACAAGAGAAATACTGACACGTCCAGGCGCCCTCTGAGACTCCCCCGCTCTGCTACAGAACTCGGGGAAATATGCGGTCGTCTGGGGTCGGAGAGAAAGAGTTTGGGGTTGTTTTGAGATGCAGGAAGAAAGTTGTGAGAAAATGAAATGTCAAATATGCTTGAATATCTCGCTGGAAAAATGCCTTTAGCTTTGATTACAGCTTGGGCATGGATCAGTGATCTTGTACAGTGGCAACAGATTTACTTCCGATTTTGGGTTCGTTTTCTCACCATGAGTTTGTGTTCGTGATGAAAGGGTTTTAGCGACTGAAAAAATTATCCAGCTTTTTTACTACCGATACCGATACCAGAGCTATGGGTATCTGCCGATACCGACATTTCCCGATACCGGAAATGACCCCACTAAAATGTATTAAATAATTGAACTCTATGTTCAAGTAACTGCAAAAGTAGTGGATGAACTAAAGCCCTAAACTTTCCAGATAAAAATGGATTCAATATAAATGTCTAATACTGCAACTATAAAGAACTGCTCATTGTTCACATTAAACTTTCCAACATTGTATTATACCTTATACATTTATTGAATATTAATGTACTTATATTAAATGTGTTTGAATAAAAAAAACACTTACAACAAACAAAACACGCTGCATGAAAATGTAAATAAATAATAGTACCGTAGCTTTAACTGGATTTCAGATATGTATTTGCGTGATGGCATGTACCTGGGTTCCAGGTACATCTGACAGCTTTTTGTGACGCTGCAAAGCATCAGTGTCTACTGTGTCTCAGTTTTCACGTCATCACCTTTCGCTGCAAGAACTCCCCATTCTGTTTCTCGTGGTGCTTAGTCGTGTTGTATTTCGCTAGTTTACCGCCGCATGAGGTTGTCTGACTCGAAGGTAGTGTAAAACACGCCGCATGAACAACGCTGATTCTTTCCTCTGCTCCATGCTTGGTTGTGTTGTTGTTGCAGAGAGCCACGAGGAAGTGACGTGTACGCGCGTCAAAAGAAAAAGAAAATGGATCGGCAGCACGGCGCAGCTCTCACACAGACATCCGATCCAGTATTTTTTCTGTTATTGTATCTCCACGGATGTAAACTCATACAAAGACTTTTTAAGACTAATACTATAGCATTTCGTCACACAGACAACATTACACACAGACTCAAGCACACAAAAATACACACACACGCAAATACACAGACTCGCACTCACAAATGCACACAGACACCCACACAAATACACACACAAGCACTAATACACACTGACTCGCACACAAACAAACACACACAGGCACCCACACAAATACACACTGACTCACACACACAAATGCACACACACACATAAACACACGTGCACAAATACACTGACTTGCACACACAAACACAGACACCCACACAAATACACACAGACACAAATACACAGAGACTCACGCGCACACACACACCGGCACAAATACACTGACAAACACACACACACACACACAAAAATACACAAACACACACCCAGCCGTGTTTAACGTATTAGAAAACATATTATGCTTTAGGTGGCCGGATGTAATTCTGCATGAACACAGTCAGTAAGAACCTGGAATAATCAAAGCTGTGACAATGGGATGTACATAATGAGTCAGAAAACTGCTATAAGAACAAATACTCCACTTGTGGTTTGTGAAGACGTCTTTTGATGTGCACATAGTTGGAAACAAACAGACATCAGGCTCAGACAGCGCAGGCGACCTGTCTCTAACATTTCAGAAGTTCCTTACGTACTGTTCTCAACAACCCTCTCCTTCAACAGTTGTCTCTTTTGGCATGGTTCCACTTGTTTTTTTTCTGGGTCTGTATTTAGCTTTCAGACCTGACTGTCGCATGAACCCGGAGATGTTCTGCAATTCTGTCACACAAAAAAGTTTTTATTTTTTAAATCCGTAATATGTGGAGGATTCACTTGCCTCGAGCTGTCATTCTTGCTAAAAGAAAAAGTAAATATAATCGTAATGTGACTTTCTCTGCAACGGAGCGGTACCATCCATTTGTTTTCATTCACATTTTACATGATGCTACTGCAGAAGGGGTGGGGCTGAGTGGCACCAGGGGACTTAAGGTGGAGCTACTCGACTCGTACCTTCTATGACAATTTTCTAGCTCGATTTAAAGATTTCATATTATTCAGTACAGACCAGGGTTGTGTCCCCTTTAACAAGTTTAGGAACTTATGCCAAACTAATCCTTACAATTGAATGGTCTTAAAAAGTTAGTTAGCAGCAGAGAACCCACAAGATAAAGCTATTCTTTAGTTAGATAAAGAAAACGCACACAAACTAGACTCACCTAAAATGTAATTACTAAAAACAAGACCATGCCATGTCCTTAGGTGATGCCCGACAAAGCTTCTAGTCTCCTTTTGGAAAGACTTTGAGGCAGTATCGCAGAGTTTTATTCAGATGCTTGCTCAGCCTCATCTTCTTCAGAAAACCACTTGTCTCTTGGTGAAAATCATCTCTTGTTCTTGTTCTGATCATCTCGGCGCAAAGATTGTCTCCACATCACAAATATCGGCTTTTGTGATGTGGCTGTCATCATTCTTAGTTTCAAACCACTTTATGTTTCAGAGGGACAGTAAATTGCTGTCTGAGTGCTTTGAATGGACTGTTCCAAACCCAACATCTATGTAAACTATAATACTTTGGGGTAGTTTAAAGATTTCAAAAATGTATTACAGAGATAATTGCACACACAGGAACAGGAGTCTCAAGTTTGCATACTGTTGCCAATGCAGGTGAGGAAGAAAGAAAGCAGGTTTTTCTCCCATGAACCCTTGAGGATGTGTTTTGAATTGTTGTCCATGCTATACTGTGAAGAAGCTCAAAAACAAGATATTAATTGGTGAAAACGTGATTAAAAGCCTTAAAAATCTGACAGATGCTCCTATTCCAGGCAAGTATCATGACACCCATTCATTCATTGGCATCTCACTCCTTTCTTTACATAGAAACTAAATTCAAATCTACTGGAAACGGCAAATGTTATTATTCTTTACAGTTGTGCAGCAATCACCGACTCTCAATCGCTCTCAAGCTAACTTAATTTTTCTCTTTAGTTGAAATTGAACGACAACAACCTTAGTACATTCAGCTAACCCTGACCTGGACCACATCTCACTTAGGCAAGGCAAGGCAAGTTGATTTGTATAGCACAATTCATACACAAGGCAACTCAAAGTGCTGAACAAAACAAGCAAGCATTAAAATCATAAATAATCACAGAACATTAAAAAGAAAGATAAAAATAAATAAATCCTTCAGTTGTATGCACAGCTAAACAGAACTGTTTTTAAACATTGTCAGAGAGGAGGCCTGTCTCACTTATGGGTATGAGGGGTGATGGGGAGTGGTGGGTGTGGAAGGGTTAAAGTTGCAGCGTGGCCTCAGGACTGAGTGAAGGACACCACTGTCACCGATGCAGACGGATCGCGCTCACAGCAATACATCAGGACAGATGAGGCGGCGTATTAAGGCTGCAATAAAACCTCCTCCTCTTTATTCAATAAGAGCCGCCATCAGTCTGCACCGCCATCGTGTCCTTTACACACACACACACACACACATTAAACACATAAACCCACTATAACAGACACATGGGTACACACACATACTCATAGACACACACACGTACACATAAACCCACATAAACCAACACATGAGTACACACGCACACAAATTCACACTTATAAACACACACGCACACACACACTGCAGTCTGATGAATGGATTCATAGCACTGTGATTGGTTCAGCCTGGTGCATTGTGGGTATTCTGTGTTGTGATGAAACATAACCCTGAGTCTCAAATCAAATCTATCTGCTCCAGTTGTAACTTCAAAAGATTGTTAGTGCAAATATAAAAGTTCAAATATAAGAGTAAGAGTTGGAGAGCAAAGAAAAGAAAACCTTGTCGGCATGATTTATTTGAACCTAAATCACTGTTTTTCCTCCGCCACGTTAACAATGATGCAGTCTGTAGTGTGTGTTACTGAATGTGTTTACAGCATTGCATTTACAGCCGACAAACAATATTGACACATACGGAGAAGCCTGTCACAACCATTATGTTTCTTATTGGTCAAAAACTTATGGACTAAACTATGAGTCTTCAATATATAGTTGTGGAACTACCAGTAGCTCCCCAAAGGATAATTGTATGAATAAATATAAAATTTATTATGATAAATTCTAAAATAACATGTTCAAATCCATGTTAAAAACAGTTTAGCAGTGCATACAATTGAAGGCTTGTATCTGCACTTGTTTTAATTTATTGTGATTATGATTCTAATGTCATGAACGATTTTAATGTTTCTTTGCTTGTTTCGTTCAGTGCTTTGAGTTGCTTTGAGAAACTCTGCCCCAAGCTGCTGATGTCATGGATCAGAAAGAATCAGAGAATACGAGAAGCAGTTTCTTTTCTTTTTTTTTAACTGCAAAATAAACAAGTCCACAAAAATTGAGAAAAATAATCCGTCCAAAATCTATGTAGCTAGTTCTAACAGTGTTTATCGCTAGTTTTCACATGCATGTATTTTTTCTCAGAAAACAAACAAAAGAAAGGACCATGTCCCTCAGCCAATCAGGTCTCTGAGAGGAGTCCTGCGCATAGAAAACTGCTGCGTTTCTGTGTAGGTTTCCTCCGGGTGCTCCGGTTTACCCTACCACTAAAAACATGCACAATAGGTGTGACATGCTTCTTCTGTGTACAGATGACCCTGCTCCCATCTCCGTGTATAGTGAGAGAACAAAAGCCCAGGACATTTGTTAAGAGCTTGGTGACTCTGTGAAAGGTGCTATATAAAAAGTGTATTGACTCTTACAATACAAGACAGTTGTTATGAGATTTCATAGATTTTGATAGTTTACTTGTGAATGTGCTGGAAACAGCAGCACTTTCTAAATAGCTCTGAAACTGCTGTTGTTTTGTGCTTTAAAATAGATATTTTTTGTATTGCTTCTTTTCTGCTGTAAATGCTACTGCAGTACAGTTTTAGACTGATCCAGACCCAGAGGGTTTTTTTTAATGCCTAAAAAGCATTCAGAATTTCACCCTGAACCAGAGCAGAGAAAATGGTCTGAACCGCCAACCATCTCTCTATCGTCATGCCAACAATGCAAATGGACATAACATTTTCCAAAGCCTATTACTTTTGCAAATGCATCCTTTACAATGGACTCTCTCTGGCCTCTCCTTGTATTCCATCACCCCCTCGGTTCACAGCAGCCTGCGTGTAATGAGGCACCCAGGTTTTTCCCGGTTTTAATTTGTTTCATGTTGGAACAATCGGCCGCTGGAGGGACTTCATCCGATTTGGTGTCAGCGCACAGAGAAGCAGAATTTGAAAGCAAACGCGGAGCCCTCACCCCTGCAGGGCTTTGATATATTCCTGTCGCGACGTCGTTCTGTATAGTGTGCCGCGTGGATGTCTTCATTAGAAAAGCAGAAAGTCGGGAGCAGAAAACATGAAGAAAAGGGCGATGGCACAACTTGTGTTTGTGCAGGAGGTGATCTTCTCCAAAACTGAGTTGCTAAATAAATCGTCATCCTCAGTGCTTGGAGTCAGACGTTTTATGCACGCCGACTGGCAAGAGATTTTTTTTACTCAATTCTTGCTTCTTCATGATGCTAAAGTTGGAGAGTTTAGATTTGCCTCCTTCGTCTGCTAAAGCTAGAGATGTTATACTTTCTTCTCCTTTGGCTCAGAACAGACTTTGGTGCAAGGCCATAGAGAGACTCGTACACAAGATAAGTACATCTGTGACATGTTAGTCCCACATAAACCTCGGACTCTGAGGAGCACAGCGACTGGCCTTCTGCTGGTGCTCCGGTCTAAACATGGGGAGGCAGTGTTTCAGATTCATCGACTATCTGGAAGTCTTCCTCAAAATGTAAGACAGGCTTCTTTTTAAATCCAGGTTAAAAAAAAGTTATTCTGTGTATGTGTGAGGGATTTTAACTTTACTCTTTTCAGTGTATTGTGATTATTCATTATTGTAGTGCCTTGTGTAAATGTCTCTATCTTGTTTTGTTCAGCTCTTGTGTATGAACTGTACAAATAAACTTGCCTTGCTTCTTTATCATGCTAAAGTTAGAGATTCATCTTGTGCTATGTGCTCCTCATTCCTACTGTTATGTAAGCGGTGATGCAACACTGACATTTCCCCACAGTGGGACGAATAAAGGACCTCTTATGTGTATTGGTGTTGATATGAGATGATCAGGATGAGCAAAAAACTCGCAAAATTAAATCCTGCTGTTGTAATACAAATGTTACATTGTGCAGCCTGATTGGAGTGTGTAAAGGGATCGCATGTAATCTGCACTCTTAGTGGTTACATAATGTTGTTACAATCACACTCTTGCTGCCAGAATCTTCCTGTCTGAGACTAGGGCTGCAACTAACGACTATTGAAACGATTAGTCGACTAATCGGATAATTATTATTTTTTTCTTATATTTAGCCTGAAGTTGCTTTAATTATGTGGCAAAGGATAACAAACACAAGATAGATGGGTAATTCAAAAAAAATCTTTTATTCTACTTTGCTGCTGGTTCATACAAAAAGTAAATAAAAATGTCTTATCTAACACCAATTTGGCACAGTGCTTGGTCAGTGTAGACCATTGCTTCTCAATTATTGTTTGCCAGGCCCCCCTTAGGTTGGGGAAAACATTTCACCCCCTCCTCCTTACATCTTTTGAGCTAAAAAAAAAAAAAATGCTCTCAGCCCAAAAAGTAAAATATTGACTAACGTGGTTCTGACTTATGCAAAAAAACAACATAAAAAACAAGAATTCATGTGGTTTTTTGTGTAATAGTTATTTATTTTACGTTTGGGCACCACCAGCTTGCATTATGAATTCAAGGGAAATTTAGGTACCCCAGCTTTAATTTAGTGAGTTTTAGTTTCAGGGCTACAGGAGGAGACACGGGGGACACTTCCAGAGGCTCACATAGTTCAGCTTCTCACAGCTCTGTATTTATCGCGTCCACAGGTTTTACAAAGATCCGCACTTCTCCCGTCCGCGCTGGTCACATTATGGCTTTGCTTTGGCCACGCGCTCGTCTTGCTGTTTTCAAAGCAGCTTCACAGAATCGCTGTGTTCACTACAAAGCGGCCACGCTCCGGGAATCATGGTCTCTCTCATGCTTTCTCTTCAAATGTTCGTGCATCACCGAGGTGCTGCCGTGATACGCAATGTCTGCTTTTCAAACCTTGCAAGTAAACTTTTTATTTGTCGTATCCAGACTACAATGCTCCCAAACTTTAGCTCGGTTTTTTTACACAGCGCTGATGGACGCCGCCATTACTGGTTTACGTTTCTGCTCGATAGACGCTCTTGCGCATGTGCGACTCTCGGCAGCGATTGTTTGTGAGAAGGAGGAGGCCTCACTCTGTTGGAAAAACACATCTGGCGACAATAGTCGACAATGGAATTCATTGTCGACTATTTCTGTTATCGATTTTTGTCGACAACGTCGACTAATCGTTGCAGCCCTATCTGAGACACACTACACAACAGAAAATACTGATGGAAACCACGTTACAAACTCTGTGTATTATGTATGACATAACACATGAGGGCCTCATTCTGCTCTCTGATTGGACAATCTGCTTGAAAGTATAAAATATCGTTTTTAATTAGGAATAACTCAAACATGATTTGTACATGTGACAGACGGTGAAAACCGTAGGAATTTTTATTTTTCGGCGGAAACAGTGCGGAGAATACAGGAGGGAGGAACTTTCTCTCGTTGCATTTCAAAAGAGAAAACAGATTTCACTCAGTTTTCAATGGAAAAAAAATTGTCTGCCGTTCATGACACATAATATGAACTAATTCAAGTTCAAGTTCTTTATTAAAAAATGTGTTGCGTTCAGTTCAACGTTCACGAAAAAATGAGCGTGTTCAATGAACGCGTTCTTTTGAACTCGTTCACGCACAACACTGCTTTCACCACATCTGACCCTGAACTGTTTCACATATGAAGCAACAATAATGTGAGTTACAGGGATAGTCGCACTACTCTGTGATTTTAATATTATTTAGTAATAATTATCTGAGTTTAAAGCATGAACCCTTTATGCTTTAAACTCAGCTGCTCTGTCTCAGGACGCAGAAACAACATGTTTATGTAACTGCAATGTCCTTGTTGTTTTCTCACATGAATTGAAAAAAGTAGTGATTCCACCTGGTAAATATGCGTTCTGCTTACACGCTGTGCTCTCGAGAAACTAATATTGATTAGAATATCAATACTGTAAATTATGCATGCATTTGAATTACTGAGAGTATCATCAATAACATATCGGCAAGTAGTTTGAAATAGTTTTCTGTGCGATGGTCATGCGTTTTCTCTTTGGAAGGATAGAATTGTTACACACACAAGCACTTTTTTTGATGTTTCACGAGGCAATATTTTTTCTACTTTGTGTTGAAGTGTCTTGCCTAAGGACGCAACAACAGTTTGGCACTTTACCGCCACAGCCGCCCCACTGTGGCACCTACTGTTCCCAGAGGTCTCCCATCACAGCACTAACCAGGCCCTGCTCAGCATCAAAGGTCTGATAGGATTGGGCTTTCACAGGCTTTCACAGGCTTTCACAGGCAGGTGGCGCGACTGTATTGTGGAGATTTAAAGTAAAATTGCAATTGAAAAACCAGACGACTTGCACAAAAACACAAGATATTGAAGTACAATCTATTGTTATTTTACAATCTCAAAAGGAGGACATTATGAATGAATAAATGAGGAAAGCAGAGGTCGTTCTACATCCAGGTTTCACAATGGGAAAATAAAGCAGAGCAGGAGTGAAGCGTCCACAACAGCAGTTATGGGAAAAAATACATTTTAGCCACAAACTAAAAGAGCTCCCCGTATGGTGCTCAGTCATCTGGGATTTACTTCAGAACATCACTCCTCTTAGAACAGGTGGTTGAAGACAAGCAGGCTGAACATAATTAGTGTGAATAATATTTAGTTTGGAGCCAATGAGTCAAAACTGGAATAAAATAACGAAGTAACCCAAAGACCTCACAGGCACAGGAACAGCTGCTTGAGTCAGCGCAAGACTCTCATTTAAACTTCTACTTTGTTTTCTAAATGTGGTGAAAGAAGAAGCGAGGTTCAGTTTTCATATTTGTACATCGGATACTTTTACCGTTTTATCGCCTCACTCTATGTCTCTTATTTTCTGTTTCCTGAATGCTTTTATTGGGAATGTGATTAGTTCTCAAATACCTACTTAATTTGTATTTATTTAGGCCGTGAAATTCAACAAAAAAATTAATTATTCAGAGTAAAAAACTAAACTAAATCTTGGACCTTTACTTTGCAATTTCATTTTTTTTAAGTTTAAAATGTGTTTGTGTACATAAGATATGCCATAACTGCAGGGTGCAAGAGGCTGGTGGAGAAAGCTTGCATAAGAACACCATAAGCAAGTATTAGACAAAAGGCAGAGGAAAGCTGTGGCAGTGGATGTGGCAATTCCAAGCGTTGACAACAAAAAATGGCTCGAGAAACCAGGGCTGGAGAGGGCCTGGAGGGAGTGTCAGTAGTGTAGTGCCCATGGTGATCGCTGCACTCAGGTAAATACAGCAGATCCCTTGAACAACATTGGAAATCTCGGTCCAGAAATGTCCGACACAGTGGCTGAGTAGATAGCACTCAGCAAGAAGGTCTTGAGTTTGAATCTTGGTCAGAACAGGGCCTTTCTGAGTGGAGCTGGCATCTCTCTGCAGTCTATTTGTGTCTGTGTATGTTTCCTCCGGGTGCTCCAGCTTCCCCTACCACTGAAAAAACATGCACAATAGGTATGAATAGTGTCGGATGGGGCTTTGATGCCAGTATGTTCGGCGTATCGCTTCCGTCATCACCGTGTGGAGAGAATGAAACAATATCTGAACTCTGATCATTGTGAAGCACTTTGGGTGACCTTGGTCTGTAAAATGGGCTATATAAATACTTACTTACTTAGAAATGTTCAGAACCCTCAAGCTCCCTGGCTTCTGTAGTGGACCTGAGATGAGAGAGGGATAACCGGCAATGGAAGGTGAGGTCTGACTATTCTTTGAATGGTCCTTAAGCGTATTGAAGGGCTAAAGCTTTGCCTCTGAAGCCAAAGTTACGAAGCATTTAGATCTCTTACAGAGCTCTTCCCTTTCCTTTACAATAAATCCAGAAGACACACACACACAGATGGACATATACAAAAATGAAAACACAATGTTGAGGTGGACTGTTGAACTCTTGAGTTCAACACAGTGATTCTGTATAATTTCTAACGACAGAGATGCCATTTCCTAACTTTTCCCTAACTCGTTATGTTTTACTCTTTTAAGTTTTCTCTTCTGAATTAAGTTTATAATCAAAGCAATACCAGCTTTCACTTCCTTCAACAATGCAACTCCAATTCTTCCCCTCATTTATTTTCTACTTTCGCAAATTTCTCTCAAGTTAAAACGCACCCGTCATAAAGCAGACACATTCTCTTTCACGTTACAAAGAAAAGCCGGAACCGTTTGAATAACACATTGACGGTATATGTTCGTCGACGCCCGCTCCTCCCGCTGAGCTTTTCCATATTTCTTGTATTTTAGCGAAAAAAGCCTTGTTCTAATCCCCTCTGATCTCTCCTGTATCTGCGGCTGAATGAATGATCTTCGTATCTCATATTACCGGCTCTGACATCAAATAAAAAGACTCATAATAACCCTTCGCTAGGCTCCTGGGCTTTTGATGTATTTGCAGACACACGGCGGTGATATGAGAGTGCAGAATTACCGGGAGACTTGGACCGGCGTGCGCTTTAATCAGCTTGGCGCTTGTGGCCTTTCCGCGTTGGCTTTAGACATAGGTGCGGCGCAAAAGTGCACGTAATAACGTTGTGAGAAGCAAGAAACAGCAGTAGCTAAAGCGTGTGTGATGGATTTTATGATTTTATTACTTCTTAACGCTTGTTTCAATATGGATTAACCAAGTTTTAAATAAAAATGAAGTTGTAAAGAGAATGAAATTTGTTTAGTTAGTAAAGCCCATTCGGGATATTCCATTGATTTCACAAGTTGACAGCCAAAAAATGATCAGGGGTTTCTCAACTGATTTAGACCAATTTTGGTGTTCTGAGTCCGAATATCACATGCATCTTGCTCTATCAGGTCAACTTTTTGAGATACAGCCATAGTGTTACGGATTATGTACGTCTAAGTTATTACGAATTCTGCTTATCAAATTTGATGGAGTAAATAAAAACTGAATGACTTCGGATACGTTGACTTTTATTTCTTGAGGAAAACGGAAAAAACGTCAAGGGTTTCTCAGCTGATGATCCGCAGAAATTAGTTTTTTACGCAAAATCGATTAAAAAAATATTTCTGTAGCAAAAAATCCTGACCTGATTTAGCAAAACCAAGGTCATTTCGGACTCAGAGCATCAAAATTAGTCTAATTCAGCTGGAAAACCCTGGACTATTTTCAAAAAATATTTTTTTTTTTTTTACCCAGTGTTTTGATCCAAGCCAATGTATAAAATACCCACACAATAAATTACGATACAGTATATTTAAAAAATTTACTTCACTACAGCCATAGCATGGGGATTCCAATTAAAACTATAGTTGATCAACACTGTTGTATTACAGGTTTCATGTCACCTTAGGAACAACATTAGAACAACATTGAGTACAAACAGTATGTATATAAGATAAGATAAGATGTGCTTTATTTATCTCACAGAGGAGAAATTTACATGTCACATTTGGCATGGATAGAGACACTCAGATTGTGCAAAAGGAGGAAATGTGCAAACATGTTACATGCAGGATATATGTACAATAAAAGTGACAATAATTATGTAAAACAAAAGTGACAAGTGTCAATTGGAAACAGTGTCAATAGTAGTGCAGGTTTTCATACAGTGATCATTTAAAGTGACTTATTGTACAGTCTGACAGCAGTGGGGATAAAGGCCCTGCGGTAGCGCTCCTTCCTACACTGAAGGAAGGCAAGGCAAGTTTATTTGTATGGAACTATTCATACGCGAAGCAACACAAAGTGCTGAACAACCTGGATTTAACCTGGATTTGAACATTGTCAGAGAAGGAGCCTGTCTCACATCTTCAGGAAGACTGTTCCAGATTTTAGCTCTGTAAATCTGAAATGCTGCTCCCCCATATTTAGTTCTGACTCTGGGCACCAGCAGAAGGCCAGTCCCTGTGCTCCTCAGTCTGAGTTGGTTCATATAGGACCAATATGTCACAAACGTACTTTGGTGAGAGGCCATGGAGAGACTTGTAACAAGCGGAGCTGTTTTAAAGTCTATTCTCTGAGCCACAGGAAGCAGAAACCTGAGAACTGAACAAATGTGATCATGCACCGGTTTGAAAATACTGCAGCTCAATATCTTACCTATGAAGTAATATATCAAAGGTCTATGTTGAATTAAGTTACGAAACATGGTTAGTTTAGTGTTTTTCTTCTGAAGCAGTCTGCGTCACTGAAACAATTCCGACAAAAGGTGTTAGAATGAATTTTTCACTCCTTCACAGACAGTATAACTAGTTCTAGGCTGCATTTGTTTCACATTTGCTCTGTAATCTCTCTTTAGAACTAAACACACTGCTCTATTCGGGATCTTTTGTGACGTTTTTTTTCAATCTTATCTGCATATATTTTTGAATCAATAATCCAGGTCCAACAAATACAGTTTTTGAGTGATCTGCTTTAGTGCGTCTTAGTTGAAAAATTGAGCACACCATTTAGTAGAAGATAATTTAGAGCTTATTTACATGATGTTTCCAAGTCAAATCATCCATAATAGCTCAAGTGGCTTAATGTGCTCACCACATACTGTTAAAAGTAGCTTTGGAGCCTTTAAACAAACAATTTATGTTTGTTTTGTCCGACACCAGCTGAGTTTGTTCTCCCCAGTCTGTAACAGAGAGTAGCTCCTTTTTCAAGACAGTTTTCAGTTTTTCAGCAGATGATGCAAAACTGTACAAGGTTGAATAGCAGTTGTACCATTTTCATTTTACATAGCACAAAAGGCAGGCACTTTAAAATGCTGTATGATATCGGGCCAAGACAGCTGCCCCGGGGCTCAGTGGTGATGATTCAGGACATGTATGGACGTTTATGGGCATTTATTAACATGCATGGATAACGATCATCCGCCCCTTATGGACCAAAGGCTCCTGTGTGTTTGTTATTATCGTATTTTCTGTTTCTGACCTGTTTGATTCTCTAATATGTGTTTGACTGATCTGATCCTCCAAGCCGAATGCTGTTGTGATTTAGGGCTAGACAAAAAATACATTGAATTGAATTAAATGCACAAGCCACACTTCTCTGGTCAACTGAACATGGACCAGTGGACTCACTCCTTCACTGTATCCAACAGATCAGTGAGTGGATGCAAAACAACTTCCTTCAGCTAAACGCAGACAAAACTGAAATGATTGTCTTTGGTCCCCAGAAACAAAAAGAGAGAGCATCATCTGTCAACTACAGTCTCTCTCCCTAAAACCTTCAAACAAGGTCAGAAATCTAGGGGTAATACTGGACTCAGACTTAAATTTCAAATGCCACATCAAATCAGTAACATCAGCAGCTTTTTACCATCTAAAAAACATTGCCAGGATCAAAAACATAGTGTCTAAAGCAGACTTGGAGATTCTTATCCATGCATTTGTCTCCAGTAGGTTAGACTACTGCAATGGCCTGCTCACAAGTCTGTCCAAACAGGCTGTAAAACAGCTGCAGTACATTCAAAATGCAGCAGCTCGAGTCCTGACTAGAACCAGGAAGTACGACCACATTAGTCCAGTCCTCAGGTCTCTGCACTGGCTTCCTGTGGCTCAGAGAATAGACTTTAAAACAGCTTTGCTTGTGTACAAGTCTCTCCATGGCCTCGCACCAAAATATATTAGTGACATGTTAGTCCCATATGAACCAGCCCGGACTCTGAGGAGCACAGGGACTGGACTCCTGTTAGTGCCCAGAGTCAGGACTAAACATGGGGAGGCTGCTTTTCAGATTCATGCTGCTAAAATCTGGAACAATCTTCCTGAAGATGTGAGACAGGCCTCCTCGATGACAATGTTTAAAACCAGGTTAAAAATAGTTCTGTTTAGCTGTGCATACAACGAAGGGATTTTATATTTTTATCTTTCTTTTTAATGTTCTGTGATTATTTATGATTTTAATGCTTTCTTATTTTGTTCAGCACTTTGAATTGCCTTGTGTATGAATTGTGCTATACAAATAAACTTGCCTTGCCTTCTCGCTCTCAAAACAAGTTGTATCACTAGTTTTAACATTTATGTTTGGCCTCTGTCACATCTTTAAATCAGATTTTCCAGACAGAGAGATGAAAGAGGGCGGACCACCTTCACTCGGCCTATCAGCTTTCATCTCAAAACGTCAAGTAGTGATCACAGGGCTCTTTTATGCATGTTCTCCAATAAAATGGCGACCGCATTTTGGTCTCCTTTGTTCAGAGCATTTTGCTTTAAGAACATTTCTGTTGGGACAAATAGCCCTGAATCATTTAGGAAAACAATACAATTACGATGTTTTGAGTATAGGTTAATAATTGGGGAGAGACTAGAATCCATTGTAGAATAAGACTATAACAGAGCAAATTGTGGCAATAAGATATGATTAGAGATCCTTTAATCGTCCCAAGGTGGGGAACTGTCAATGTTTTTCAATAGCGCACATACATGACAGTAGTAAGAGCACATCGGGAGCACACAAAATATACAATATAAGTAGCTGCTATATTTCTTAGCTAGCTGCAAATGCTTCAAAAAATAGTGAAATACTTTCCAAACACACCAGACATAGCAACACCAGAAATGTGCTATAGAAATAAACATTACTTACTCACTTACTAAAAGCACATTTTACGTCTTCTTGAAATTATGTATGTTTTGTCCAAATCAACATAGCAGCTAATCAATAGTCCCTTGCTCTGTTGGCTAAAAATAGTTTTTAGAATAGAGGCCAGTGCCTGGTTTGGCGTCCTCCCTCTGCACTACAAATGACATTATGAGAAAACATTAGATTTCAAAGTGCAGTGTAATCAGATGGAGCCGGGCAGAATATAATAGCGGTGCGTTTAGGGACCAAACTCAGTGCATGCAAACGCCACCGTTTTCGCGATGTAAAACAATCTACCACAGCAAAAACTCCGCAGAAAATGTTCCCGGGGAAATATGAGGAAAATCCATTCTCAAACGACAATAAACACTCAATTATTGAGCGTTGAGCCGGTCCCTTTCTTCAGACGCTTGTGCGGCGTGCTATCTGCAGTCGGACCCTCCTTTATCTTTCCGCTCATAAAAAATTCAGCATCTATTGTCCATATTTTTATTATCTGCGGATTTCATCAAGTGAATCCATTAGTGCCGTTTAACATTACAAAAAGCCGGGAGATGAAAAGTCCGGTTTCCTCTGCATCGACTGTTGTTTGAGAAGTAAACCGCATTAGTAGAAAGCATGGCGAGTTGTTACATGAATCAACAGAAAGGCATTTTTCTGCTAAATACTTTGTTTGTTCCACCGGCTTCTGGAAAATATGTCCACTGCAAAGTTCTAATGAGAAAAAAGTTTGGTTTATGGGGGAAATGTGTCCACCAGTTCAGGGGCAAAGTTGAGCGGGGCAGAATTTAAGTCTATAATTGACTTAGAAAAGTGTACTGTAATTGGATTGGGGAAGGAGGCCACTGTTATAGATCATTAAAATTAGCAGGAATACCATTGGACAGCAGCAAGACAGTCGTTTACAATAACAAAGTTTTTAGGAAAGGCTCCCAGTATTTTATCTTGTGTTTCAGTGTTTTTATTTATCCACACTGGTGCTCTGTCTGTAAATGTACCAAGTTCCTCAAGGATATAAAGTTTTTTGAATTGAATAGAGTTTTGAAATGATGTCAGATTGGGTCATGTTATCTGGAAGGTTTTTATTTAAAAAAATGTATTGTCAAAATGTATATCTATCAATGAACGGGGGAAACTCAGATAATTAGGATATCGTGAAAAATTTAGTGGCTTAAAAAGAGAAAGAGGACATTTTCAGACCATGTCCTTGATCTGTCTATGGTGACTTTTGATGCACCACCTCCAGCCTCAGTCTTCTCCTTGTGAGGATCCAACACACTTTTCTTTTCTTGAGATACCATTTCAAGTTTTGGGTCAATTATCTGAAGACAAGATGACTTTTTGGGCTGAGAACATAGTCCCTTTTCACAGTATTCTAATCCTCTGAGATTTTGAATAGTCTTTTAAGTCAATATAGTCACAGAACAAACAAAGGCATAACAAGTATTAGTTTCACAGTTTAGGTTTTTATTTTTATCATTAAAATGCATTTTTCAAGATTCTAATTATCTCTAGATTGTAATTTTATTATTTTGTTTTCTTAAACTGTGCTCTTTTCTGTATTTCTACCTGGATGTTAACAAACTCATCACATGTGCCGGCTGCTTGGGTCATGATTGGTCGACTCATTTAAAACTAGGGTTGGGCACCGAGAACCGGTTCCTATTTGGAACCGGTTCCTAAAGTGCGGTTCCGGAACCGTTAAGAAGACGTTTGTATTTTGATTCTTTTTTCGATTCCTAAATTCCGGATGCGGAAGCGTTTGGAAGGTGGGGGGGGACACGTTTCAAAAATGCTTAGCAGCTGTCCACCCAGCTGTGAAAAACTCAGTGAATTAAGCTCTTATGAGACGGCGCGCTCGTGTTTGCATCCACATTTAGCTTCAGCCACACCGTTAACTCCTGCCATCGCAAAGAAACCTCTCAACGCTTGTATCTTCACATTTTCCACAAACGCAGATAAAACTGAGTCAAGGGGTAAAGGAAGCAAACATTTATCCGTCAAATGACTAATTCAGATATTATTTGGTTAAGTTAGAGTCCAGACAACGAGGTTTAACGGGCGTATTGACCGGTTGAACACTCGTGCTAGCCCGGTGCAGTTTCCCCAAACTCACGCTACATCAGTTTCATCACTCGCTTTACAAACACATCCAAAACTGATGTTCCTTACCTTAAAGTTACTGGTCAGGCCCTTTGTAATGATGAAGAAGGGAAACACGCTGTCCACCTGCCGAGGACCGCAAAAAGTCCTGCTCCTCCTCCATGTAATGCTCCGTAAAAAACTCCGAAAACACGATAAATTCAGGATATGTACAACAATAAACATATTCCCTCTGGCAAAATTATATGCTGTGTTTTCATTGAGGATCATGTTTCAAAATTTGAATTTGCGCATCAGAAAAAGTCTAATGGAAACACGCAAACTTCGAATAAATCACAGCTCATGATGAGGACCCTCTATTAAATCTGACTTGTGTGTGTATTATTTTGATCTGTATGTTTTTAAAATGTGAAGTGCTTTGTGATCCTGGACAGTGAAAGGCTCTATATAAATACACTTTACGCAACAGGGATGTGTGACCCATCTATTGCTGTGGCAGGCTCTGCGCTGCGTAATTACGCACGGCTATTTGTATTCCTCATTCACATCTGGTAAAGCAATGTGTTATTTCATTAGATTTGTGTAAGCCTCACACAGCCACACACCCCAATAACGCCACGGGCGGCACGGTGGCTGAGTGGATAGCACTCTCGCCTTTCAGCAAGAAGGTCCTGGGTTCAAATCCCGGTCTGACCAGGGCCTTTCTGAGTGGAGTTTGCATGTTCTCCCCGTGTCTGCGTAGGTTTCCTCCGGGTACTCCGGTTTCCCCTACCACTAAAAATATGTACAATAGTTCTGGCATGCGCCTCCTGTTCGGCGACCCCGCTCCCATCTCTGTGTGGAGTGAGAGGACAAGTGCCCAAAAAATAACAATTGTAAACTGCTTTGTGACTCTGGTCTGTGAAAGGCGGTATATAAAATAAAGATTACTTACTTACTTACTAAAGATTATCGATGGTATTGCTCACTCACAAATGTCTCACTGCCCTGTCCAGAGTGCGCAGCGAGTGCCGTGAGAGGTCGCGCCACATGTGCAGAAGTTTTGGCTCCAGAGTTTCTTTGTGAAATCTGGACCGCAAACGCTCTCTGAAGTGTACAGCGCTTCAATGCGCACTTCTACCCCGAGCCAGGCTGCGTCCAAGACGCTGCAGACGCTTCATTCAGAGCCACCGCTGCATGATATATATGAATTATTCATTCATTCAATCAATCTATATTTATTCACTTCTACAATTCAAGAGAGATTTTTCTAATGTATCAAAACATTTTAGCAAATTTGTTCAAAACGCAGCTGAATATATAGCGCATATTTATTATTACATAAACATGAACAAACAAACGTGCCTTTTGAGGCTTCCAAACAGTCTTTTTGGCCGGCTTCCTGCTGACCTGTCACGAAGACGGGGCGTGAAACACGCGATTGCTGCATAATAGGCGTGACTAAATACGTTCGTATTCAGCCGATTTATCAACACCCGCAGCTGCGTACGCTCAGATCTGGGCGGATCTCACACGTTCATAAATCCGACGTTGGATTTTGCGTAAATGGAATATACACCCAAAATGTACACCTTTTTCTACGCAAGTTTCATAAATGAGCTTGTGTGTATGTGTGTGCTTGAGTGCGTGTGCGTGCGTGTGTGCGTTTGAACCATATTCTTTGAAACCCCAATTCCAGTTAGCCCTTGTAGTTTGCAAGCGAATTTGGCCTACTTACTAATCTGCAGGCCTACCCAAAATTGCAAACCTGGCGCCGCTACTGGTGTGTGTGTGTGTGTGTGTGTGTTCGTGTTCCTTGTTTTTTAATTTAATTTGTTTTTATGTAAAGCACTTTCTGTTGCCTTATGGCAGGAAAAGTACTTATGAAATAAAATTTGATAAAAAATTATCTTTTTTTTTCTCTCCTGCACCTCAAAGAATCGGAATCGAGAATCGTTTAGAACAGGAATCGATAGTGAGAATCGGAACCGGAATCGGAATCGGAAAATTGCAAACGATGCCCAACCCTATTTAAAACCCTGAGCTCCTCTCAGCACCACAAAAACAGAGACTAGATCTCATGTCAGCCGGGATTTCTCTGTGGAGTTTGCAGGTTTCACTCATGTCTGGGTGGGGTTGCCTCCAGGTGCTCCGGTGAGGGTATTTTGAAATAAGCCATTCTTCATCCAACCCCATATTTTGTTCTGTAAATTGTTGTTTACAGATTTTTGAAAAAAACATATTTAAAAAAAAAAAAATAGTCCTGACCGAGTGTAGCATATATGAGTTACGTTATGCCAGTGATAGTACAGTATAGAAAGAAATGGGTTCTTTAGACTAGATCAGAAGAGTAGATACGGCTCTCTGGGAGGTTTGAGGCAAGTAATATTAGACACAAGAGACAGACTGTTTACCGGCGGGTGCCATGAACATTTAGGGCATGTATATACAGTTCTGCAGATCAACAAATCAACAACACAACAAAACAGCAGCAGTTCCTTTAAGCTTTTAAAATGTCCACAATGGTTCCCAACCATGGGTCACAGCTCGTGACAGAATCACACACACAAGACGGGTAGTGGAGTGCCACAACGATGTGGGCTTAAATGTTCATGGTTATTGAAAGTCTTTGCATTGATAATCCGTTTGGTTATTGCGACTAGTGTGTGTGGATGAGTGTGGGAGTGGACGGACTGCAACAGCCTCCTACCCTGACCGCTTTTGGTTGAATAGGTTCTGGGTTCTAGCTCGCCATCGGGTTCATGGTTTTTGTGTCTCACCCAGACACAAAATGGCCTGCATTAAAACAACGGGACTATGTTTTAAAACAATCACAATCGACATCACAAGACCACGATCCGGAGGTGAAGTTAAAAATCTCAGTTAGAGACTTGAGCTGCGTGAATCTGAAATACTGCCTAATCTTTAGTCTTTTATCTGTGCTCCTCAGAGTCAGAGTTGGTTCATATGCATCATTAACGTCACAGATGTACTTTGGTGCGAGACCATGGAGAGACCTGAAACAACCAGAGCTGGGACCCGAGACCTAGTTCTAGTCAGGACTTGAGCTGCAGCATTTTGAATACCCAGCAGCTGTTTTAGAGCTCATTTGGAGCGACCAGTGAGCAGGCCGTTACAGTAGTTTTACATAAAGCTTGGAAGACAAAGAGTTTAAATAAGCTAATACTGCTTCACTACCTAAGCACTATGCCTTCGGAAGATAAAGACAGTTAACGTTTTGAACATGGTAAGGCGCTTTGGGTGACCTTGGTCTGTAAATATGTGCTATATAAATAAGGTACTCACTTACTTACTTTATACATTTAGTATTTTAACCTACTGGAGACAAATCTCTGGTAGCTCATATTTTTCCTCTCCTATTTCTTGTCTTGAGTTTGTTCTCACATAGTTTTCCTCTGACTTTTCCTGGTAACTTGTTCGGACTTTCGGCTGACCTGGACGGTGCATCTCTTGGCCACTCGCTCTGGAAGCGGGCCCTGTTGTGCTCTGGCGCGACTGCCCAGCTGGATGAAGCCGGACCGCGGGGTGGAGGTCAGACGCGCTGGACAGTGGTCAGCTGCTCCCCGCTCGCCGTCATGTGATCCGTGCTGGCGGGTCGTACGTGGCTGCGGGGAAAAAGGTCCATAATAACCTCTGAGAGTCCCCCCAGCAGACGGAGGGAGGGCGGAGGTGACGGAGCACAGAGCCAGGCCATGGATCAGGCCTTCTGTATGTTTACAGGAGAGGACGTGTGAGCACTTTACACGCAGAGGAAGACAAGGCCCATGTTAACTTTTCTTCATGGATAATATTTGTTTTGTCTCAGTAAAAAAATAATGTTAAAACAAGTAAAATGACAAACAAATCCAATCTTTCTTCTCCCCACTAGAAAATGTATTATTTTGGTTCAGTTCTCTCTTTTTCACTTCTGTTTCAAAGGAGTTGGTCTGAAAATGTGACAGAGGCCTAAAAACCATGTTGTGATGGACCCAAACTGTTTTGAGGAACTACTTACATGGATTACATGACATATATCCCTTTTTTTTACCCCTTTTTATACTACTGCTGTTCAATAAATTAATACATTTGTATTATGAATCATACAACACAATACAGTACAGTTGTGCAATGCATGTGCTGCTCAAACAGCGTATTTAAAGTGATTGTTTGATTGAACTGAAAACATTCTAGCCAAGGCAAGTTTATTTGTATGGCACAATTCATACACAAGACAACTCAACATCCATTTGTACTTTCTACATCAGCAATGGATTAAAACAAACAATACATTTATAAACAATATGTTTAAAGTTTCTTTTAAGATATAAATCATTACAAACTGTTTGAGTCTAACTTGATGCATTAATAAGTCCATGCGTCAGTAATTATCATATTAAATGCAACTATCACTAATTGTGTACACATTCACCAAAGACTATGAAATACTTTCTTTTTACTCAGCCAACATTGCTATATTGTGTTACTCTCCTCTACGCACGATAAACTAGCTTGATAGTTTCATTTTATCTTCCCGAATTTTAGTGCAGCACACGCAATGTAAAATAAATGATCATCCTTGAGCTGCTAAACGCTATAAAAACAAACATAAAAGTCCCATCTCTGTGCGCCAACCGTAGCCATGTCTGCGGGAGATGATATTTTTATGAAGTTAGCGGCACCAAAGCGCAGTTAAATTACCGACACGTTGACACCGGCAGTAGCTCCACAAACACCTCTGTGTCTTCACCTGAGAAACGCAGCATGAAAAATTCAAGCTTTCTTTCAAGTGTGAGAGGTGCGCTGGATTTATTATTCAGCAACGGCGGAATACAATATGAGACATAGCATAGAGTTCACGGCGTGGTGAGCGCGCACGAATGGAACGCATGCGGAGAATATATACACGGGACGAAGGGTTTGAAGATCGATTTTTGTTGTTGTTTTGAGACATGTGTTGGTATTATCCGATTCCATGATTTTCATCTAAGGACACATGTTATGAAGAAAAAAAAGCTGTGGTAACACTTTGGATTAGCCTTCACAAATGAACAGCTAATTTAGTGCTAAATAATGTACGCTAAGCCTAACCCTAACCCTAGCTCAAACCCTAACCTTCACCCTTGCCCTATACCTGAAATGCCCATACATAGGTCTTTATCATAAGTTCACTCAGGAGGGGTGACATTTTTTAATTCAACAACCAACCTTTTTGTATCAAGTCTCTTTTGTGTTTTTTTACAATTGACTATTGATGGCGTAATTTCTAGAATCAGTTTGAGAGACTCAAATTGATTCCCAAACATTTTCTGCTGGGCCCCCTTTGGGACAAAAATGGACATACATGCACATTTTGTTTTCAGAGTCCATTGCAAATAATTTCACACATTCTGATTAATATAAACCTCAGCCTAACTGCATTGTAATGTGTGGTGTAATGTGTCAAAAAATGTGTCCATCTTATGCCAGCAGTGTCATTGGGCCTACTGTGTTTTCTGTCATTCAGTCGTACCACCCCCCCTACAATTGCACTGTGCCCCCCACTTTGGGAACCACTGCCTTACACTGACCGAAACCCAAACCCTAAATCCTGGCCCACATGGTTAGTTGCTAGTTAGATGTTGAATAAGGCCATGTAAACTGGACTAATGGACTAAAAAGTGCTTAATAAATACCAATTAAGAGCAAATTATTCATAAATCATACACAAAGTAACTGTTATTTAGTGAGGGCTAGACTGCAGAGTGACCAACGCTTTTAAACATAACATAAGTCTTGTTCCCTCATAAAAAAATACTTTTTTTAATCCATCCGCTATAACATCAGGAATTTCAGCCACAAACTTGTATCCCCTTCTGTTTAAAAGCCAGCCGAGTCAGCCTCTAAATCGAACAGGCTTCAGGTTTGATGGATGTGGAGTGGGCCATTTATCACTGCAGTGTGTTGTGTGTGTTTGTGTCGTAAATGAATCCTGAATTCTCAAATGGTTTCTCTGGTGGGAGTTTGTTTTGCAGCTTTTTTGGAATAAACATTTCTAATTTCAGACTATCGTTAGTCGAACAAAATAATGGTGTTCATGCAAAATCGACTGTTTCATTTTTTAACAATTTTATGATGTTGGTTCATAATCAAAAACAGACCTGGAGTTTTTGTGAGATCCAACTAATACATGAACTTCAGGGAAGAACATGTAGCTCCACCCCTTCTGTCTAAAAGCTCCTGTCTCAGTCCTGCAATAGTATGATGTTTTGTACCACTATGAAACCATACTCAGAGTAGGTTTTTGTCTTTTAAAACAAAAGTATGTTCCGTTAAGAATATTTGTCAATTTCTCAGGTGAAATCACATTTTTTAACAATCACATGGCTCTGTTTGCAACTGGTAATTTTTCAACAAAGTTAACTCCTCTCTCTGTGGTAGCAAAGGGAAAGGGCAGGCAGATGACATTGTTTACCTAATAAAGTGGTCTTAATGTATTAAGCATACACTTTAAACATATGTGTATTATTTCACATACGAACACGCAATTATGTAAGAATTGTGTGTGTGTATGTGCGCGTCCATGTATGTGCTCGTCCATGTATGTGCTCGTCCATGTATGTGCTCGTCCATGTATGTGCTCGTCCATGTATGTGCTCGTCCATGTATGTGCGCGTCCATGTATGTGCTCGTCCATGTATGCGCGCGCCCATGTATGCGCTCGTCCATGTATGTGCTCGTCCATGTATGTGCTCGTCCATGTATGTGCTCGTCCATGTATGTGCGCGTCTGTTTGTGTGCATCTTGTGTTTTGTTGAAAGAGTGAGAGAAGTTAGAGTTAAAAAAGTGTCCAACCTCTTTTCAAACTAGGTATTTTTGTTCATTGTATATCCTGTTTACTTTTTGTTGAAAGTTTAACATATATTCATTTCAAACAATTTGTTGGGAAATACATATCAATTATCAAGGTAAAAAAGGTAGGAACCCACAATACATAACAATGCAATTTATTCTTCTCTAGCCCTGAATCACAACACAACAACATATCATTGCTTTTTGCAGTGTAGAGAAAGGCTAGAACGCTCTCTGGCACAAACACTCGTCTGGTAGTGAGCCGTCTCGTGGGGAAAGTACCATCTCATTTCTGGTAGATTTGCTGCTTCTCCCTTGATTAAATCTCCCCTTTCCTCCGAATCACATTAATGATTCCATTCGTCTGGAGGCTGCATCGAGTGGCTCCATCTGTGTGTTTGGGGGGGGAAAGTATGCGCACCTACCAGCGGACATCTGCTGCCGCACCTGTCCTAGGAACTCTTAAAAATCAGCAGCGGCCTCACTTTAAGCGCACGCGGCAGACGATACGCGGCCACGGATCCAGAATAACAGGCCTCCATAAAGCCTCGTGCTGCCATATGGGGAATCTGCAGTCACTTAAACTCGCCATCCATCAGCGCCGTAATGATGGCGATTTTACGTTTCATTTTCCTGTAAGGGGCGCTCGGAGGCAGCGGCTTGTTGAGAATTAGGCACCTGCAAATTCGAACTATGTGATTTAAGGGTTATTACTACAATAGCTGCAGATTTATATTCGCCAAACTGTTTAACCATATTTTTACACATGAAAAATAATTAAGATTAAGAGATCCTTTATTCGCACCACATTGGGGAAATTTCAGTGTTGCATCACAAATTACAGTCAGTAGGAATGAGGAGCACACAACACAAGAAAAATAAATGATGACTAATCATTACTAATATAAAATAAAATCTAAAATTAAACAAAATCTCAAACTATTTTAAACTTATAATCTCAAGGCAAGGCTGTTTTATAGGTCATACACAGGGAAACTCAAAGACGATATAGAAATAATCAAATAAGGCAATAGAATCAATAATATTAGAAATAATTACAGTACATTAAATCGAGTGAAGATAATATCTTCTTTTGTATGCACAGCTAAACAAATCCTGCTTTTAACCTGGATTTGAGCATTGTCAGAGTAGAAGCCATTTTAGGAAGACATACCTAGATTTTAGCGGCATAAATCTGAAATGCTGTCTCCCCATGTTTAGTCCTGACTCTGGGGACCAGCAGGAGGCCAGTCCGAGATGGTTCAGTAAGTAATCAATACACTTTTTAAAATGAAGAATTAGTGTATTGCATCTATTTTGCTTGCAGTCTTTCTTCATTTGTATTTTTCACATTTGAGTTGTGCTTTGATGGGTACATGGTGTTTCTCTGTGATGTTCTGCGTTTGAATATCTTCCCACTTCTCTATTGGTAGAAAAAAAAAAAAAGAGGCTCCCGGTGGCTGCTCCATGGTACACTCGCCCCAGTCCATACACAGACTCTTGTTTAGATTCGATCAGAAGCACTCGGCCCTCACTTATATTACATTCTGCTTAATTGAATTCTTCTCATAAACCCGAAATGTAATTGACCAATGCGCTCCAGGTTGAGAGAGCACTTGCATCAGCCTTACGAGGTCAGGCTGTAGAACGTCCTGAAGATGGAGGCCCCTGCCGAGCCCCCCTTCCTCCTCCTCCCCTTCTCCTCCTGCCAATGAAAAGCGTGGCGCAGGGCGTTACGCGGGCCCCATTACGGCGTGCGCACACATCCGCCAGCCTCAGTGCGCCCTCCGTGGACCTCGGCGCCGAAATGAGGCCGTGGAGCGCACAAAGTCACACACTGTTCAAATGTGAGCAGGCAGACGCGGGTGACTGTTTGAAATGCTGTAAAATGTAAATGAATGGGTCTAGGGAGAGTCGGGGGAGAGCCAGGCGCCGCTGGAAGGAACACCACTGACCTTGAGAGGAGGGCGAGAGAGACAGAGAGGAGGCAATTTATGCAAGCTGACTTTTTGGAGCTTTTATCCATGTTACAACACTGTTCCATCATCAAAATCAGATCTTTCGTATTCATATCCATACAGATCCATAGAATCCTCGGCATGAACGACTATTAATGCTCACAAAAGGTCTTCCAATGTGGAGTTTGCTTAATATCTCTCCGTGTCTGTGTAGGTTTCCTCTGGGTAATCCGGTTTCTCGTACCACTAAAAACATGTGCAATATTTCCAATGAGTGAGTGTGTTTTTGATTAAACAGAAGGGCAACGGATGGAAATTGGTCCATGGCTTATTCCGGTGTATTTACAGAACTGCCCCATGCAAATAAATAAATAGATAAAATGCCCATAATTTAGTGTTGGCAATTTCTCGGGTGAAATCAATTGCTTTAAATGTTTACATTAGGGGAAAAAATATATAATTCAACTCTTCAACCTACAGTATGGCAGCCTGGTCTTACCACACCATAGTACAAATTACATTGCGTACTAAGGTCTGGAGGCACTCCATTGAGCTCCGTTTACAGGTGGGAGGGGTTAACTCCTTTTGCAGAATTAAACGATTGGATCTGAGTTTAGTATGTAGTGCGCCCAAATCCGTCGTTAGCATTTAGCATTTAGCCTAGCCATCTCCTTTGCCGCTAACGGAGTCCATGGGGAGTAGCGCTACAATTTTTTTCCAGCAATTACATTTGCTAAACATTCCTCTTGCTCCGGCTTCAATTTCTTATTAGAACCAGACCGGATGACTTACTATCGCATTCTTTGCCATTGCCAAACCACTACCTTCCCGTTCGACGCAAACTCTTGACATCACCCACAACTAACTACGACACCCGCCTTCCGCGCTCTCTGAATGGTCGCTAACATGGGGACCAGACCCAGATGTTACATGCAGTGAAATGATGATTGAGCGGAGTGTACGGATGGCTAAGGCCAGGCTAACAGTATGTCTACTTGGGAAATGTTTTCCCTTATAAACATGAAACGACAGTGAATTGTCTCACCACCTGCATGTGAAAGCCAGATCCCGTCAGACCTCTGAAGCTAAGCATGGTGACCTCTGGGACCTCTGGGACCTCTGGGAACACCAGGTGCCATGGCAGTGCGGCTGCGGCTAAAAAGTGCCATACTGCCATGGCCTTTCACCTACATTGTCTAGAATGAGTCTGGTGTGTGCATGAATCATTGGTGGTGATCTGAGGAGCGGACGGCACATACTGGTTGCCTCGCTTCTGTCAGTGCGCCCCTGGGCAGCTGTGGCTACAGTTCATCACCACTGTGTATGAATTTAATGAATAAATAACAGGTGACGCGTCTTAGAGTGTCCAAAAAATATCAAACCGACGCATTATTATCATTACCATAAATAATTGATCGGGCCTTTCTTTGGTTTTCCGCAGCCCTGGACAGTTGATTTGTGCTCGCTGGTTCTTTAAACAGGTGACATTGCGCCGTGACTGAAGGCTCCTGTGGCTGTCCATCGCGGGCCAGCGCTGGCAGCAGAAGCACAGCTGACTTTGAGAGGTGCCATGGAGACAATGTATTTCGGGCTCCGGAGCAGATCAATGCGGGGGCTCAGCGGATGAAGCCGGCTTTTGGCTACACCTCAGAGGCCGTGTGTGGGGGGGTGTGGGGGTTGTGGTGGGGGTGAGGGCGGTCAGGTTGTGTCCTCTTTATTGCCCCCCCCCCTTTCTCTCCCGGTGCGAGTCTCTGAATCACGACTTTGTGTCAGGTTTTAGTGGCGTTAAGCCCGGTCTGGTCCGCACTGAGCTACAATGATTACTTTCTAGAGCAGCAAACCAGAAGTAGTGAAACATCTGGTAACATGAGTTTTTCTGCAATTTTTTGTCTATAATCCATTATATGCGTCTTCAAATCCTTTGCATTAGTTCTCACTATGTACTTACAATATACAAATGTAAACTGGAAATGTAAGTTTGAAAAAAGCTTGTCTCAAAGTTGTAAATATCACTGTGATGCTAAGACGCTAACTTTAAATCTGGAATTTCCAACTTTTTTTGTTTTATTAATGTCCCAGTTTTTATCTTACTAGAAAACATTTTATCTTTTGAGCTCTATGTGAAAACTGGTGATATAACCAAACTGTTTTACAGCCAGGAACAAGTGACGTGGATTGTTCTACAGAGTGGGCCGAGCAAAAAATTGAATGTATGTATTAATATTGTAAAATTGTATTATACTTGAGGTGTAATTCCATATAATACATTTGCGGTTTGAAATTTGAATAAAATCAGTGGCCTTCGGTGACTTCAATAAAAATCCATTTTAAATCATGATTGACCAAATGGGGCCATAATATCAACTAAACAACTTTTTTTCCCATATGCCCAGTGTTATTACATAATTAATTCATTTTTGTTTTAAAGTTACACACTCCAGCTTTTGACCACTTGATGGTATCATGACATCGTTCTCTTGTGTAAGACATACATACACACAAAGTTGGTTGAAATAGAGGCCAAAATATGGATAAATAAATACACAATATTTTGTAAGAGATGTCTAGATTCACCTTCGCTGTCAGTGAGAAGAGGAGTATTCAATGTATTTATAAAAGACTTATTGAAAAACTGTCTTTTATCTGACATGTTTGTTTGACTAAAGCTCTGGCACTCTGGAAAACAGGAAGATTTTGTTTAAAAAATGTTCATACATAACAAGGCATTCATTATAAAAGAGCCTGGCAGCCTCCCTGTATGAAAGCTATGGAAGCAGAGATAAACTTTTCACATCTAAGTCTCCAACCAATTTTCACTAAAAGAGAAAGTCGATATTAAGTGAAAGGAGCTAAAATCTTCCAAACACCCAGGTTCAGGACAGCAACAAAAGAGAGATACATCCATTAAAAGGTGTCAGCCAATGGAACAAATCTATACAAGTTTCAAGAGAAACTCCAAATATCATATTTTACAAAGTTGCAGAGTGCAGTGAGCTAAATGTCTTGTTTTATTTCAATGTATTGTCCCCAAAATGTCACATGGATGTGTAGCATGTGGTGAAAGCAGTGACTAATACAGTGGAAATGCTATTGTTGAGTGTAAAAAGAGGTACAATATCATGGGTTTTTTCTTTCTGCATTTTTCAGTTGATATTGTTGTTGAATTATGGTTTTATTATTGTGTCTTTATTCTTAGTAATTTAAATGAAGAATGATTTGAATTGAAATACGTACATTTCAAACCTCAAGTCCATTGTCCTCGCACTCAAGAGTTCTGCTACTATCCCCAGTTTTAACATTTATGTATATTTGGCCTCAGTCACATCTTTCCTTCAGTTTTATCAGACGGGAAAGTGAAAAAGAAAGGATCAAACTCATTCAGCCCAAAACATCAAATAGGGACTCACAGGGCTCTTTCTTTCAAGTACACAAAAGCTAACATGTTTTCTTTTAAGATAAGAACAACTGATTTCTTCACAATGATTTCTATTTACAAAACTCTTTCATGTGTTATGTATGAACAATAAGTCCAGCTTTTAATAGATTGAGCTGCCAATCTAAATTATGAAAAATGCCAAAGCAAAAGCACTCAGGAAGGATTAAGTGTGCAAGGGCCATCAATGAACGCATTTTTGCAATAATAATAATTATAATACAACATTTTTTTGGACGCTCAAAGACGCTTCACATGCAATGATTCTTTAGAGAGGCAACAGGTATGTGCCATCGGCCACTCCGACCACCACCAGCCATTCACACACACACCAGACTCATTCTAGACAATGTGGGTGAAGTTTCTTGCCAAAGGACACAACAACATGTTGGCACTTTACAGCCACAGATGCCCTGTAGGCACATGGTGTTCCCAGAGGTCTCCCATCACAGTCCTAACCAGGCCCCGCCTTGCATAGCTTCAGAGTTCTGAGATACAAAGATATTCAAATGTATATGGTATGATTTCGGATTATTGTTTTATATTTTTTCAACGACCAAACCAAAGACGCTACAAGGTAACATGGCTGCTGCTCGTAATTAATTCCGCATTTATTAATTACCGCTCTCTTCTTATCGGACGAACTGGAGACAAGTTGAGCGAGGCCAGTGGACTCGCTCCTTCACTGTGTCCAGCAAATCGGTGATTGGATGCAAAATAACTTTCTCCAACTAAACACCGACAAAACTGAAATAATTGTTTTCGGACCCCAGAAACAAAGAGAGAGCGTTATCTGTCACCTCCAGGCTCTCTCTCTACAACCCTCAAATCAGGTCAGAAATCTAGGAGTGATAATGGACTCAGACTTAAATTTCAAAAGCCACATAAAATCTGTAACATCAGCAGCTTATTACCACCTAAAAAACATTGCTAAAATTAAAAACATAGTGTCTAAGGCAGACTTGGAGACTCTTATACACGCTTTTGTCTCCAGTCGGTTAGACTATTGCAATGGCTTGTTCACAGGTCTGTCCAAACAGGCTGTAAAACAGCTGCAGTACATTCAACATGCAGCAGCTCGAGTCCTGACCAGAACTAGGAAGTGCGACCACATTAGTCCAGTTCTCAGGTCTCTGCACTGGCTTCCTGTTCCTCAGAGAATAGACTTCAAAGCAGCTTTACTTGTGTACAAGTCTCTCCATGGTCTCGCGCCAAGGTACATCCATGACATGTTTGTGCCATATGAACCGACCCGGACTCTGAGGAGCACAGGGACTGGACTCCTGTTAGTGCCCAGAGTCGTACTAGACATGGGCAAACTGCATTTCAGATTCATGCGGCTAGAGTCTGGAACCGTCTTCCTGAGAATGTGAGACAGGCGTCTACTCTGGCATCTTTTAAATCTAGGCTCAAAACAATTCTGTTTAGCTGCGCATATACAACTGAATGATTTTATCTTTTCATCTTTGTTTTTATCTTTAATCTTTTTAATGCACTGTGACTATTTATGATTTTAGTCCCATCTGTGATTTTAATGTTTAAAGGTTTTTAATTTTTGTGATTTTATTTTTAATGTTTTTAATATATCTTGTGCTCTTAATGTGTTTGATTTATGCATGATGTGATAGGGGATGTGAAGCGCTTTGCGTTGCCTTGTGTAGGAAAGGCGCTCTACAAATAAACGTTGATTGATTGATTGATTGATTGAGGCGATAAAGCCGTATCTTTGGGGCATCAGAGCTCCGATAACAGGCCGGCTCGGGGCAGCGGCGCTCGGCTGACGACGAGGATTATGGGAAAGGTCACAGAGAGCGAGAAAGAGCAACGTAACCTTGTTGTCAATAAAGTGTCATCGTAGTGAAGGCGCCAAGCACTAACCAAGCACAAACTGTTAGCACCGAAGTTCAGAGGTGAAGTTATGGATATAGTGCGAGCTATTGAGCCCAAAGTGGGAGGGTTTATATAAGGATTTATTTTGTGAGGTAATGGCCTACTGTGGCATGTTATACATCATTTTAAAGGTCATGTTCTCAGGGAAATAACTGTCACTCTGACTGAGCTTTTGCATTATCTTTAGAACCCTACAGAAGGACAATGATTCAATGCAATTCAATTATGTGTTTATTTGTATAGCACATCAGTAATTCTTCAAACACAAGAAATGCAATAATAAAAAACACAGCCATTGGTCCATACGGGACAGATGACCAATGTCCTGGGTCATCACCACTGTCCTTGGACACTTCGCTAATCGGATCGTGTTGGAAGAGTAGCCAGACGAAGCCTCTTCTCAGTAAAAGGCAGAGTCACTTGGAGTTGCTTTTGATTTATTCATTCAGTTACATGGTTTTGGCAAAGATAAATCTACAACTTGGTCGAATAAATGTTTTTGTCAAAAGCTATGTAAAGTAAAGAAAAACATGAGGTGCGGCTGAAATTATTATTATGGTTTTATCTCTGGAGCTAAAAACCTTTTGCCAAGTAACAGTAGACCGACAGAATTGATGAGTAGTTCACAGAGGTCCATCGAATTGGTATGATAGGTCATTCAAGCAGATTAAATATAGATTTAAATTCGTCACTTATCATATATCTGGGTAAATATCTAATATAATAAACAGTTTTTTTGGTTCTCTGTATACAGATGTAATTGGCAAAAAATAGTAATAATGTACAACAGAACTTTAGGTCACAGCTGCACAGGTAGAAAAGCTGCTGGTGGTGAGCAGCTTCCAATTCTCTGGTTGGACCATTTTCTCTGCTTTGGTTCAGAGTGACATGTATTAGCATTTAGAAAAAATAATAATTGCATTCCTCCAGTGGACTTACACTTGCTGCTGCTTGGTTCAGACTCTGACTCCTCTCTGCTCTGATCTGGATCAGTATAAACCATGAATACTGTACTGCAGTAACATTTACAGCTAGAAAAAAGCAAGAGAAATTTAGGACTTGATGCCGTTTCTGATGCCAAACAATTCTCTCATCAGTCTGAGAAAAAGCAGTCCTGGCAATATCATGTGGAGGTCTCCACGGCAACATCTGCTTGTTGTGCCCTTGTTCTCTGCTTTGATTTTTGAGATCTGTTGCGTTAAAAAGGTAATTTCTGATATGTATTTCCATGCTCAATAAATGTGTGTCTGCCTCCTCTGACAGAGGCAGATAAAATAATATTTAACCCTAAAAGAATTTCAGCTTTTATAAAGCGTTGAATAAGAAATAATGCACTTTACGACTGCCATAAAGTTAGAATCCTTGACATTTGTTGAATATTATTACATAGAAATAGGCAAGGCAAGGCAAGTTTATTTGTATAGCACAATTCATACACAAGGCAATTCAAATTGGTAAACAAAATAAGAAAGCATTAAAATCATGAATAATCACAGAACATTGAATAGAATGAAAGGAACTTTTGATCCTTTTGGTAATGTTAAAAGCACAAAAGGCCACAATAAAGACACATACAAGAGTGAAGCAGGTGCAAAACTGTAAAGTGTGGCTAAAGTGTGGCTGGCACGACCCTTTTTATGAGTTTGTGGAACCCCTTTTTTTCTGCAAACAGAATTTCTCATGGCTTTCTTTCAACAATGGTTTGTTGATCAGTGCTCTGCTTGCAGTGGTGCTATACACTTTCTATTTTGGAGCAATTCTACTTCACTTTGTTGTTATGCTAAAGATTTTGTTCTGAATTCTTGTTTCTTCATCATGCTAAAGTCTGATATTATATATTTGTTGCATTATGCTAATGCTAGAGATATTATACGGCTTCTTTTTTATGCTAAAGTTAGATATTTTATTTGTTTTCTTTTTTTAGTATCGAGTTATTCCCCATTCATCTTGTGCTCTGTGCTTCTCATTCCTACAGTCTGTAACGTATGATGCAACACTGAAATTTCCCCACTGTGGGACAAATAAAGGATCTCAAACCTCTCCACAACCTCCGCCCTGACCTCTCGTCCACTGACACACGAGAAAGAGCCAAGCTTTGTCTCTTTTAAATATGCTTTTGCGACGCAGCCACATCACAGAATGGAGAAACCATGTAAATTGCGTCAAAGATCTGTAGCCTTAGAGATAGAGCAATGGCATCTTCAATGCAAGGCCATGACGAAAATACACAAACACACATGAATCACCGACTACAGAAATGTGCATAGATTTTTACATAAAACAACCATTTTTAAATCTTTTTGTGAAATAAATAATAAGGTTTCCGGTCATGCATTATACTATTCCTCTTACAACATGAGGGCCACGATGTCCAAGGCTTCAAAAGGCAGACACTTGAGTAGGAGTGAACCATAAAAATAAGAATAAAAAAATAAAACATTGCACAATTTTTCTAAAGCAGCTATGTCTGGGTGGCTTTAGGTCAAGGCAAGATGTTTCACACACTCTTACAAGATCAGAAATATGTCATGATAAAACGCATCAATAGCACTTTCTTTCAGAGACGGAATGAAAAGAACGTGTTTTAGACCGTGGCTCGGGTGAATGCTCAGTCGGGCAGTTTTGTCTGTGGAGAAATGGACATTGGGGAACAGCTATGTAGAGGATATATGGTATCAACACTGTTTAAATGTAATATACAAATCCACCTACATTTAACAATTCATATTTGATCATTGAAGGCTGAAATGACTTTGATATACGATATTATTCTAGCTGTAGATACTGTTTGACAAGAACAGATTGCTAGCTACTAGAATATTTCATTTATCGTAATGGTAGAGGTTGGTTTCAAAAACAAATAACGTGTTTTATGGAAAACTGAATTCATGTTAAGTCAGATGTGTCAAACCTATTTGGTTTGGGGACTGAGAATAAAAGTAGTCATTATTGTCTACATTACAAAGGCGTGTGGATGAATTTCTTTTATTTGACATTTGTTGGATGAGTTTGGATTTTCTGTTTGGTCTGTAATATGTACTACATAAATAAAGATTACTTACAAAACTGGACGACATATACAGAGGAGATGTTATTGAAGACTGATAGGCCAGTAATTTATCTTTTTTATTTCAAACATAATATTACATCGCTCATTGCCATCAATTCTGGTCAATACAAATAATTGAAAATCATGGGGCCACAAATAATGGTCTCCCTGGTCTATTTGTAACTATATGTTTTAGTTACAATAATGTAATCGAATATAATTTGAAAAGGTTTGTAAACTAAAAACAGTTATAACAGGGGGTTTGTAAACTAGAAACAGTTATAACTGGTGGTTTGTAAACTAAAACAGTTATAACTGGTGGTTTGTAAACTAAAACAGTTATAACTGGTGGTTTGTAAACTAAAAACAGTTCAAACTGGTTTCCCACCACAACCATTAGATTGAGACCCCTGCCTCTCATGGGAACCTACATGGGTTTATTTTGCTTCATTTCTTTAATTCTTTTGATTGACAGTGCTATGTGTGATGACCTCTTTCCCTCGGACTTCAATAAGAGCGGGTTTTATATCACTGTCCTGAGTCCCATAAACCTTGGCTCACCCACAGTAAAAAAAAAAAGATAAAAAAAAGTTTACAATATTGAGCCGAAGTCATTTCATGGAACAGGAAATGTCCAACCAACACCCATAAAGCATCTTTATGGAGCACTTTGGGGCTCAGTGATGTCCTAACATAACACCAAGCTTTCTCATACTTTTACTGGCTCTGGGTCCATGTGTCCAGGTGACATTGTCCTCCGGCCTCCAGACAGACACAAATCTTTCATTGAGTCTGTCAAAGCATCAGATGAGGTCCACAAATTGGCCAGCCATATTCTTTGTGCTTACGGAGCTCCCTGTTGAATCCGGCTGATGTAGAGGTATTTTTGTTGTTTAATATTACGTGTCTTCAAATACTTAAATGAACTAAAGAAGTCAGTGAAACTCTAGATTGGAGAGTGCACAAGAAATATAATCCACATTATCCATATTTGAAAAGATTTTAGCCATTTCTAAGATTTGTTGAGGAATAATGTGTTTCTTATGTCATTACTGTACTGGAGTGGGTACATATGTATAAATATGTGTACTGTATATTGTATGTGTGTAATGTCAGTATGCAGGATCTGCTTTGCTTCAGCCCAATCCTTTTTTGGTTTTAATACAGTGATTTCAACATCGGGGCGACAGTAGCTCAGTTGGTAGAGGATTGGCCTTCAGGCCTGAAGGTCGTGGGTTCAATTCCCACCTCTACACCTTCTCCACCGACTCCCGCTGATGACTGCTGTCGTTGTGTCCTTGGGCAAGACACTTAACCCCACTTTGCCCAAAGCCCCCACTGAAAGATCAAGGTTATACTCACACTCAGAGAGCAGCCGTCCTCCTGTGGACTCACCACCTGCAGAGGGTCAGTGAGGGGCTGGTGCTATGAGACTTGGGTGGCATCTCTGATTGCCATCCCCCTGACCCAGAAATGGATTAAAGGGTAGAAAATGGATGGATGGATGGATTTCAACATCTGTAATAAATCACACAAACAATCAACCAAAAAAATCCAAATCCTACATTGGAGAATTTAAGGCTCAATGGGACTTTTCACAATCTTTCATACAGTTTTTCAGTATTTCAGGTAATGGGATTACCCCTGGTTCAAGGAGGTCTGTCAAATATTGTCAGAAGGAAACACACAGTTTCTGAGCAATCTGCAGTAAAAAAAAAATCATGTCAGGAAAATCATCAATTGAAATGGCCAGTGCTTTCAAAGCCAAAACAAAGGAGTTATTTACAATTTAAAGCCATTCTCTTTACTGTTAAATATGTGAAATTGTATCTAACAAATAAGAAAGAGGTCTCTGTGTGCTTAGCTCAGAGTGCTGCCCCTAGAGGTGGAGGTAGCGCATTACAGGGGCGTTCCAGAGGAGGCAAAATCTGTACCGTGTGTGATTTGTGGGTGGATGACGATGAATTTCCTTTTTTGTTTTACTGCCCATTGTATCATGATTTTAAGAACTAATTCGTATGAGATCATTCAAGGAAGAATACTAATCTTTTTTGGCTGAAGGAGAAATATTATGTTGGTTATTAAAAAATAAATAGTTTTGTGGAGAAGGCCTGGACAGTGAACTCAGAGCGGAAATGATTTTTGTTTGGACCATCTTCCCCTTTTCTAGTAATAGTGTCATAAAAGTGTGTGTGGGCTGGGCCTGTGTGTGCATGACACTATAAAATATAATTAATTCAGTGCTGTGATGGCAGAGCACTGGAACATCAGATAACACAGGGGGACGGCTGAGCTGTAAAGTGCCAAACTGTTGTTGTGTCCTAAGGCAAGACACTTTACCCACATTTGTTTGGTTTGGTGTGTGCGTGAAAAAAAGTAGTTTACAGAGTCAGTGAAACATCCCCCGTGAAGTGTTGTTGAAAATCCAAAAAGCGCCCACTAAAATCAATGCAATATTATCATTCATTAATATTAAAAGACCAAATGACTAATACAATGAGGATGGTCGAGCACCATTCAGAGGAATTGCCACTTAAGGTCTGCAAATCAAACCTCGAGGCTGTGAGGCAAAAATGATAACCAAAACACCCACAAGAATTTCAAATACAGAAGGGGTTTGGAATAATGAAATTGAATTGTGCTTTGCATGTGGATAGATCCCATCATGGAAATGCTGTTCACTGAAATCAGCCATTCTTCTGGTGCCTCTGGGCTTTGTTGGAATATGGTGCTGGGGATGACAACCAAGAAAAAGTGAGTTTGCACCACTTTTTAATATCACAGAACACAGTAGGGCAGAAGTACTCATTAAATGGAAGGAGAAGAACTAAAAGTTGAAGAAGAAAGTCACTGATGTCAGAAACTAGGCTGTCAATCTGCACCATTGGCCCTTGCATCACACGCCAACTTTAGATTACAGCAGTCTCTAATCTTAGTACAAACTAGGCCCAGACTAGCTTAGCTTCTGAGAATGGAGAATCTCAATATATATATGTTTTCCCTGTAATGATTCAACAAATAAAACAGTAAAAAAACTAACGTATTGAGTTTTACGTCTTGCATTGTTTCCCTAACGTTAGATTTTCGTTTAAAACCATAAACCATAGAAGGAGTGGCCAAACAGAGTGCTGACATCACCAATAGTGTTGCCTTACTGCAGAAGAAGCCAATTAGAGCTGACTTGAACAGGCTCCATGAGTGGGAATCTGGGGAGACATTTATGGGAAGCAATGACCAAGAAACCAAAGAGCCCATTAGGAACAGTGCAAGTGGTTTTTGCTAGCTGAAGCCAAAATTGGAGACAGAGGGCTCCTGATTGGTCAGTTATTAGGGGTATAAATACCAAGATGTAGCAAAAAGTAAATCATGGATTATTTTATCCCAAAATGTTGAGTGTGACACAAACGGTCACTGAGCTAGAGGATTTTACTTTCAATCTATAATAATAATTATAATAATAATAGATTGTATATATAATGCCCCTTACATAAGTGAACACATGTCAAGGTGCAACAGCAAGTAAAAAAAAACAATCATAGTGAATGAGTAGGAGCAAAAGTTCACCCCTAAGCAAGTCCATATTGCTAATGGAATTGCTAATATTAATAAGGAAGGGCTCATTTATGTAGAGATGCTGTGATTCAAACCTGTGCTGCTCCCAGTGGCCACTACACTCACTGCAGTTTCTGTTCTGCGGACGTCAATTCCCAGCTGACGAGGACTGGGTGTGTTCCAATCACACAATCCCATCCAATCCACTTTATCTATATAGCACATAAACACAAGTAAAATAGTAATCATTAAAAATCAAATAGGGTAAAGCTATAAATATACACATACACTCGTTTATTTGTATACATGGAGGCGCATATATCAGTTAAACAAAATTACATTAAAATTCTGTTTACCATCAGCAAAAATATCAGACTCAGCAATTTTCAGGACACTTCATTCCATCCTTGTTAATTAATCTCCAAAAAACAAAATAAAAACCCCAACACCACCACACAAAAACACCCACACCCATACCACCCAACCCCCTATCCACACAATTCATCACCTATACAACCCCCAACAACCCACCCACACCCCCCAAACCCAAACCAAACCCACCACACACCCCATACCACCCACCAAAAAACCACACCCCCCACCACAAAACACCAACACCCCCCACACAACCAACCACCACCACAACCCCACCCCCATACAACCCAACCACAACCCCACAAACAACACCCCACCCCCCCCATACACCCCAACACAAAAATACACCCCAAAACCACCACCCCCACCCCCCACCAAACACCCCCACAATACCCCCAAAACCCCCACCCAACAAACCCAAAACAACCCCCCCACCCCCCCCACCCCCCCCCCAACAACCCCCCCACAAAACACTCAACCACCACACCCATACCCCAAACTAAACCCACAATAAACAAACCAAAAAAAAAATAATCCCTCTTTCCAATTTAACAAAAAAAAAACAAACAAAAAACATTCACCCCAACCACACCCCACCCCCACCCCCCCCACACACCCCCCAAAATATTCCCCCCCCCCCCCCCCATCCCACCCACCCACACACCCCACACCCAACCAAAAAACCCACATTAAAACACCCCCCACCCCCCCCCCCAACCAACCAACCCCCCCCAACCACACCCCCCAACACCCCCCCACCCAAAATCAATCACTCATAATCTCATAAACTACCAACCCCCAAACACACCCCCCCAACCCCCCACCCCCCCCCCAACACACCCCCACCAAACCAACAAACCCCACCCCTATTTCCACATAAAATACCCCACCAACCAACACCCCACCCCCCCAACCCCCACCCCCACCTAAAACCACCACACACCACCCCACCCCAAAAACCCCCAACCACAAAAAACCCCCCCAAAACAACCACCCAACCACCAAATCCAACCCAACACCACACCAAACACCCCCCCACCCAACACCACACCACCACCCCACCCCCCACCCCACCTCCCACCCCCCAACCACAACCACAAAACACACACACCCCCCCAACACCCACCACACAACCCCCACCCCCCCCCCCCTACCTACCCTCCAACAAACCAAACCCCCACCTCTTCTCTTACCACTCTTACCACCCACCCCCCCCCCCACCCCCCAACCCCAAACCAACCCCCCCCACACACCCACCCAACCAAACCCCCCAACACCAAAACACACACCAACACCCCCAACCCACCCCATACACAACCCCCAACCCCCCCCCCCCCCAACACACAACCACCCTAAAAACCCCAACAACACCCCACCCAAACCAACCCCACCCCCCCAACACCAACCACAAACCACCACCCACACCCCCAAACCCCCACCCCAAAACAAACCCCCCAAAACCAAACCAACACCCCCAACCCAACCCCCAAACCCCCCACACACCCCACCCAACAACCCCACCCCCCCCCACCAACCCCCCCCCCCACACCAACACCCACAACCCCAACCACAACCAACCAACCAACCACACCCCCCACCCCCCCAAACCCACAACCCCACCACCAACCAACCCCAACCACACCCCACCACACCAACCCACCACCACCAACACCCCCAACACACCCACCACCCACCACAACACCCCAACCCACAACACACCCCCCCCCACCCAAACAAACCAAACCAAACACCCACCCACCAACAACCAACCAAAACCACCCACCCCAACCCCCCCCACCCCCCCCCAACAACCCCACCACCACAACCACCACCACCCCAACCCCCCACCCAAACAAACCACCCCAAAAACACCAACCACCACACTCCAAACCCCCACAAACACACCCACAAACAAACCCACACCACAACCCACCAACAACCAACCCAACAAAACCCACTAAACACCACAAAAACCCCACCAATAAACATCTACTCAAACTCAAACCTCCACTACCTAAAAAACATTTAAAAACACCACTTCCTACCATACTCTCAACCCAACCCCCCCCCCTCTATCCAAAATATACCAACACCCATACAAAACCTCAAACCCCACTACCAACCCACCACCTACCCAACAAAAAAACAATAAAACCCAACAAACTACCCCCCCACCAAACAATAACTACCCCCCCTTCCAAAACTATTCCCACAAACTATCACACCACCATACAATCACAACCACAAAACCTCTCACAACCCCCCAAAAACATATCCAAACAACAACAAAAAACAATAACCCTCACCCCCCCCAACACAACCCACAACCACCCCCAAATCCCACACTAACCCCCCCACCCCCCACCCCCCCCCCACAAAACCACCACCACCCCACCCACCACCCCAAACCACCCCACACCTCCAACACCCAACCCACCCCCCAACCCCCAAACCACCACCCCCAACAACCAACAAAAATACAACAAACCCCCCAACCATCCCAACACACCTCCAAACACTAACCACTCCAAACACCATCCACCCCACAAATCCTAAACCCCAACAATCAACACAACACCCCCAACCATCCTCCAATTCCCTTTCAACCTCCCAAACCACGTATTTCCCAACCTCACCAAACATAACCCCCAACAAAACCTATCCTACCATAAAAATCCACCCACACACAACAAAATACCCACCCAAACCCCAACACCCACCCCAACCCACACCCCACACAACCCAAACCCACCAACAAAACAAACCAACCCCCACCACCCCCAACCAAACCCAACCCCCCACCAACCCACCTATACCATACTCAAACCACACCACCCACACCCCCCCCCCCCCCCCCCACCACCCCCACCCCACACCATACCCCACACACCCTCCACAAACAAACAACACAACACAAACCACCCAACCCCATCCCAAAAAAATTATTCATACACACCACCACAAAAACCACACCCCCACCCCCCACCCCAACACCCAACCCACAAACCAACCCCCCCCACCCAAACACCAACACATAACAATAATCAAAACTCACTTAAAACACATACCACCAACCATCCCCAAACACCACCCACCACATTTCAAACATCCCCAATCCCTCTCCCCCCTTAATCACATACACACAACCTAACAAAATATCCTAAACTACACCAATCCACCCCCAACCCAAATAACAAACTCTCTCTATCTCTATCATCCTCTAACACTCCATTTTAACCCCCCCCCTATCTCCCAAATCCCCCCACCCCCACATTACCCTCCTCTACACCCTCCTTTAAACAATCATCATAACCATAATACCCCAATCATCCCCCCATCTATAACAACCACCAACACCCTTTCCCCCACATTCATAAAACCAACCAATACAATCACACCCCTAAACATTTCCCCCCCCCCCTCAATCCACAACACCCCCACTACCCAATCCTCAAATACATTTTACAAAATCTCCCACAAAAAACCCCAATCCAAAAAAACACCCCATCCCCTCCCATACCCCCATATATCCCAATACCCCCCTCACAACCCCCAATCCTCACAAAACACCACCACCACCATAATAAACAAAAACACACACACTAACACCAAAAAATACTCTAATATCTAAAATCCCCTAATATTAAACACCCCACCACCTCCTACCAAAAAAAACTTCCCCCCAAACAATCCCCCCCCCCTCCCAATCCCACACCCCTATACAACAAAAACTCCACCACCAAAAATCTAAAAATCACCCCCCAAATTCATAACCCCAAATCAACATCCTCAAAACCCATAAAAACCAATATTCAACAACAAACCACATACAAAATAACTCCCACACCCACACCACAATCTACATTACACACCTACACAAACCACATACCCCTACAAACAATAAAATCAAAAACTCCAATAACACAACATTTCTCAATCATACAAAACAACATCAAATAAACACCCTTACACACCCTTAACATTATTCAACACCCCCAATCACCCACACCAATCAATTCCCCTTACAAATAAAACAAAACCAAATATCCTTTCCCATCCCCACTAACTACAACAAATCACTATTAATTCAAACTTTCATATATCCACACCCCACCCCTACCACCCCCCTAACCCCCACCATATCTATCCCTATATTAAAACCTACATCACTCCCACTCCACACCATCCACCCACACCACCACCAAAACCACACCCCCACACCATCCCCCCCCACCACATATACTACACCTCTAACCCACTTCCCAATAACATACAAAACACCTACTATACCATCCACCCCCAAAACCATCTTACATACAAAAAAAACAAACCCCTAAACCACACAAACCTTAAACCATCAAATCTCAACACTCAAACACACCGCCTTCCCTCAACCCAAAAAACCCCTAACCAACCCCACACCACCCCCCCACCACCCCCCCAACTCAACACCAAACACAAACACAACCCACATACAACCCAACACCACAAACCTCAATCCAACCCCAACAATACACCACAACAATTAAATCTCACTAACTATCAACCAAACCCACCACCACCCCCCCCCCCCCACCCTAACAAACAAAATCAAAATACACTACCCAACCTCACACACAACAACAAAACCCCACCAACACCCTCAAAAACCTCACCTATTACCACAACACCCCCCCCCCCCACAACCCCCCATCACAACACAACCCACCACCCCCACCACCACCCCAAAAACAATACACACCCCCAACAACACCAAACACACACCCCCACAACCCATATCCAACCACCCCCCCCCACACCCACCAACAAAAAAAAACCCCCCCCCACACCCCACACCCACCCCCCCCAACACCACCACCCCCAAACCCCAACACCCAACCCCCCCCCCACCCCCCCACCCCCCATCCACCCACAACCCCCCCCCCCAACCCCACAACCCCACCCACCCCAAAACCCCCCCCCCCCACCCACACCACCCACCCAACCCAACACACCCACAACCCCCCCACCACCCACAAAACCCCAACCACACACCCCCCCAACCCACCCACCACACACCACACACAAAACCCACACACCCACCCACCACCCACAAAACAACCACCACCCACACCCCAAAACCCCCCCCCCAACCAACAAAAAACAAACACAAAACCAACCCCAAACCAAAAAACACACACCACACACACAAAAACCCCCAACCCACCACACTACAAACACAAACCAACCAAAAAACCAAAAAACCACACCCACCAACACCCCCAAACCCCCAAACACCCACCCAACACCCCCAACCACACCCACACACCCCCCCACCTACACAAACACCCCAAACCCACCCCACCAACCCCCACAAACCCTCCCCCCCCACCAACCACACACCCCAACCACACCCACATCCCTCCCCACAACACCCCCACACCAACCCCCACCCCCCCTCCCCCCCCACCCCCCCCCACCCCCCAAAAAAACCCCCCAACCCACCCCCTCACCCAACCCCACACAACACCACCCACCAACCCAAACAACCACAAAACCACACCCCCCCACCCCACCCACCCCACACACCCCACCCACACCCACACACCACCCCAACCCCACACCACCCCACCCCCTCACTTCCAAAACCCACCCAACCCCACCCCCCCAACACAAACACACCACCCAACACCCCCACCCCCCCCCCCCCCCACCCCCCACCACCCACCCCACCCCAACCCCCACCACCCCCCAACCCCCCCACCCCCAACACAAAAACAACCACCAACACAAACACCAACCCACCACCACACCAACCCACCCAACCCCACACCCCACAAAACACAAACACCCACCCAAAACCCCCCAACAAACCCAAACCAAACCCACCCACACCCCCCCCCACCCCCCCCCCCACAACCCCCCACCACCACACCCAACAAACACAACACCCCCCCCCCCCCACCCCCCCCCCCCACAACAACCCACCCCCCCCCCCACCCACCCCCCACCACCCCCCCACACCAAAACCCAACCAACCACCCCCCCCCCCCACCACCCCCCCCACACCCCAACCCCCCCCCACACCACACCCCCCAACCCCAACCCCAACCCAACAACACCCAAACCCCCCCCCCCCACCAACCAACAAACCCCCCCCCAACCACCCCCCCCCCCCACCCCCCCCCCCCAACCCCCCCCCCCAACACAACCCCACCCAAACCACACCCCAACCCCCCCAACCAACACCCACCCAACCCCCACAACCCACCACCCCCCACACAAACACACACCCCCCCCCCCCCCCCCCCCCCCCCAAAACCCCCAACCCACAACACCCCACCCCCCCCCCTCACACCACCCCCAACATACCCCCAAACACCCCAAACAACCATCCCCCCACCAAACCACACACCACCCCACAACCCCCCAACAACACAACCCCAACCCACACCCAACCCAACCACCACCCACCCACAAACCCCCAAACCCCCACAACAACCCCCCCCCCACCACACACCCACTCACCCCAAAACAACACCACCCCACACACAACCCAACACCCACCACCACCCAAACCACAACACCAAACCCCCCAACCAACAACCCAACCAAACCAACCCCCACCACCCAACCAAAAAAACCCACAAACCACCCACCCACCCCCCTCCCTACCAACCACCTCAAATCCAATATTAATAAAAATATCATTACCCCTCAAAACCATACCAAAATATACCATCAACATTCTACCATAAAACCAACCACTCTATACATATTACACCAAACACTAAAACACAAATCAAACCTTCAACACAAAAACAATATAAACAAATTCACACTCACCCTATTCAATTCATTTCAATATATCAATTCCCCACCCTACCTAACCCACTAACACCTATCCCACACTCACAACAAAAAAACACACCAACCCCAAACCCCCAACAAAAACAACCAAACATACCAAACAAACCACCCAAAACTCCCCAACCCCCCACCCACCACCAACACCACCCCAATCCACACCCTTCAACCACACCAAAACCAACCCCCCCCAACAACAAACCCACCCCACAACCCACCCCCACCCACCAAACAAATATCCACCCCCAAACCCACACACCAACACAACAACCCCATACCCCCCCCACCCCAACACACCCCCAAAACCTCCCACCCCCACACCAAATTTAAAATTAAACAATTTACAAACAACCACCATACACCTCACCACAACTAACCCCAACAACCCATTCAAAATCTACCTTCCCCCCCACAATTAATCATACCCTCCAATAAATTCACAAACATAACATTAACACACCCCACAAACAACCCCAACCCATATAACCCACACACAAAACAACCCCAAAACCCCACATCCACCCCCAACTAATATCCCCCACACAATTTCACACCAAACTCTACACCCAAATAAACTAAAATAACCTCAATTCATATCCCCACCTAAATAACTATCCTACCATTCCATTATCTACACATCCTACTCAAACACCCACAACAAAAACCCACCCCCAACAAACAAAAACACCAACTACAACTACCCAAAAACCACTACAACCCCTATATCCCCACAAAAAAATTATACCCACCCTCCCACAACCCCCCTTCTCTTTCCTCTCATTATCCCACTATCCCCTCAAATACATCAATTCACACCCATCCTCCCCCACCAAAAACACCCAAAATACAAATCCAAAATATTTATACAATTAAAACCAAAAATCCAACCCCCTCCCACTCTTAATTCAAATATCAACCTATACCCAACATCTTTCACTCCCAAAATCCAACTACTATTACAAAAACACATCAATAACCACAATCCCATCACAACAATTTTAACAATTTCAAAAAAAAAAAAAAAAAACACCCCCCAACCTTTTTATAACATCCAATACCCCCCTCAAAAAACCTCCCCCCCCACCCCCCCCCCCACTTATTTAACCTATAAATAATTCCCCCACCCTATAGTCACCAATCAGAAACTCTACCCTGATAACACATAATAACCCTTGTCTATTCCACACAGCAATTCCAACCAAAACTTTAACTATACATTCCACCCTTCTCCCTCACCCGACACCTTTCCAAAACAACTCCCATTTTCCTACATTTTACCCCCCCCCCCCAACAAAACCCCCCCCCCAATCTAACATACCACTTCCCAAACATCCCCCACCACAAACAAAAAACACACCAATAATCAAACACCAACTCCCCCCCCCTAAATACTTTTCCTTGAATGATCTCTACGGAAAAAGATCTTAAAATCATGATACAATGGGGCAGTAACACAAAAAAGGAAATTCATCGTCATCCACCCAAATCACACACGTTCCAGATTTTTCTCCTCTGGGAACGCCCTGTAATGCGTACCATCACCACTTAGGGCATCCACTCTGAGCTACAGCACCCAGAGACTCTTTTTCCAAATCACTCACATTCTCCCCCTCCCCCACAAATCAAAACACACCCCAAACTACCCCCCACCACCCCCCCCCCACCCCAAAACACTCCAACCTCTCCCCTCCCCACTCGACCCCAACCCACACACTCCTCCACCACCCCCCCCCCCACCACCCAACCACCCCCCCACCCCCCCACCCAAACCCACCACAACCCCCACACCCCGCCACCCCCCCCACCCACCACCACCCCAAAACCCCCCACCCCCAACCACCCACAAAACCCCCCCACCCCACCCCACCACACATCACCACCCAACCCCCAACATAATCCAATTCCCCCCCATACACCACCCACACACCCCCCCACACCACCCCCCCCCCCCCCCCCCCCCCAAAACCAAAAAAACCAACACCCAACCCCCACCACCCACCAAAAACACAAAACAAAACACCCACATCTACCCCCACCCCACAAAAAACCCAACCCACAAAACCCACACCAAACCAACCACACCCAAAAACCCCCAAAAACACAAACACAAAAACCACCACAACACAACCCCCCCCACACCACAAACACCCACCCCCCCAACAAACACAACACCACCACACCCCCCCCCCACCCCCCCCCCCCCCCAACCACCCACCCCCCCCCCCCACCAACCCCCCCCCACAACCACAACCCCCCCCCACACACCCAACCCCACCCCCACCCCACCCCAACCACCCCCCCCCCCCCCCCCCAAACCCCAAAAAACCACCACCCAAAAAAACCACAAACCTCAACCAACACCCCACACACACAACACCAACAAAACAACCAACAACAAACACAACCCACCAACACCTACCCCACAAAACCCAACCACTCCACCACCACCAAAACAAACCAAACCCACCCACCCACTACCCCACAACACCCCACCCCCCCAACACAAACACAAACCCCCAAACCTAAAACCCCACCCCACACACAAACCCACATCACCCACCACCCCCCACCCACCCAACCCCCCCCCCAACAACCCACCACACAAACCCCACCCCCCCCCCCACCACAAACACACCACACAACCCACACCCACACACCCAAAACCACCCCAACACAAACAAACCAAACCCCCCCACCCCACACCAACCAACACTCAACCAAAACCCCCAAAAAAACCCCCCCACAAACCCCCCAACCCCACCCCCCCCACCCCCCCACCCCCCCCCAAACACCACCCAACAACCCCACACCCCACCACCCTACACACATAAACCACACATAACCCCACCCCTAAAACACCCACACCATTACAAAACCACACCATACACCACCCATCACACCACCCCCTCAAACCACCCCCACCCACAAAACCCACAAACCCCCCCAAACCAACACCCCAACACCCAACACAACCACAACCCCCCACACCCCCCCCACACACCCCCCCCCCACCACACCAAACCCAACAAACAACAACCCCCCCCCACACCCCCCACCACCCCAAAAACCACACATACTAACACCAAAAAAACAACCACCATACCAACAATAACCCCATAACCCACATAAACATACACACTCCATCAAAACCCAACTACATCATTCAAAAACCCCTCCCCAAAACACCCCACCACACCCCCCAAATATCCACACCATCATAAATCTATCCCAAAAAACCAACACTAATCAAAAACCACATCCCCAACACCCTCATAAAACAATCCCAATACTACAACCAAAATACCCACCAACCCCACTACCCTCAACCACCCCAACACCACCAATACACTCTAAACATCAACACCCACTAAATAACACACTTTACAAAAACACACAATTATCACACCACCCACCCACACCCAACCAACCCTAAACACCAATACCAATTACTAACCCCACCAACCACCACCCCCCCCCCCCCCCACCCACCCAACACCCCAACACCAAAACCACCCCACCCCACCCCCACCCCAACCAAACCCAACCCAAAACCACCCCCACCCCCACACCCACCCCACAACCCACACCCCCCCCCCACAAACCACCCCACCAAAAAATAAAAACACCCCCCCCCACCCCCCAACACCCCACCCCTCCTCCCCCCCCACCCCAACACCACACCCCCCCCCACCACAACCCACAAACCACCACACACCACAACAAAAAACCAAAAACCCACAAACCCCACACCACACACCACAAAAAACAAACCCACCCAAAACCACCCACCCCCACCCCCACCCCCACCAACCCCACAACACCACCACAACTTATCCATCTCCACCCATAAATAACCACCCCCCCCAACCCCACAACTACAAACAAACCAAACCAAAACCAACCCCACCCAACCCCCCCCACCACACACAACACACAAACAAACAACAAACCCCCCCCCCCCCCCACACAAACACACACCAACCAACAAAAACACAACACACCACCACCACACCAACCACCCCCACCCAACCCAACACACAACACCACACAACACACCCACACCACACCACACACCCCACCCCCCCCCCCCCAAACACCCCCCCAACAAACACACCCCAAACCGCCCCAACCACCCCCACAACCAAACCCACCCCCACCCCCCACCCAAACCCACCCCACCACCCACACCCACACAACACCCAAACCCACACCCCCAACACCCCCAACACCAAACCCTACCAACCCCAACACAAATCACACCACAACCCACCCCCCCCAACACCAAAAAACACCCCCAAAAAACCACAACACCACCACACACCAAAAAAAAACACACCCACCACCACCCCCCAAACAACTACCCCCCACCCAAACCACCACCAACAACAACCAACCCCCCCCCCCACCCCCACCACCCACCCACCCCCCCCCACCCACACCCCACCCCACCACACCCACCACCCCCACCCCCCCACCAAACAACAACACACCCACACCACCCCAACACACCAACACCACAACCAACAAACCCAAAACAAACCCCAAAACACCACACCCAACCAACCACCACAAAACCCACACACACACCCAACACCACAAACCACCAAACCCCTAAACCCCCACCCACCACCACCCCAACCCCCCCCCCCCACCAACACACAACAACACAACCCCCCCCCCCCCCCCCCCCCCACAAACCCCCCAACCCCCCACACACAACACCACACCCCCCCACACAACAAACCCACCCCCAACCCCACCCAACACCCCAAAACCCCACAACCCACACACCCCACACACACAACCCCCCAAACCCAACCAACAACCCCACAAAACCAAACAACCCCCCACCCCCCCCACCTCCACCCCCCCCCCCAAACACCCCCCCCCCCACCCCCACCCCCAAAAACCCCACCCCCCCCCCCCCCACCCCCACCCAACCCACCACCCCCAAACCCCCCCCCACCCCCCCCAACCACCCCCCCCCCCCCCCCCCCCCCCATCCCCCAACCACAACAAACACAACCAAACCCCAACCCCCCAACCCCCCACCCCCCCCCCCCCACAACCCCCACCACCCCCCCCCCTCCACAACCACCACCCCCAAACAAACCCCACCCACACAAAACAAACCAAACACCCCCCACCCACCAAAACAAACCACACACACAACACTACAACCCCCCCCCAAAAACAACCAAACCCCCACCCCCCCCACCCCCAAACACAACACAAACAACCCCCACAACCCAACCCCAAACAAACCAAAACACCTCACAACAAAAAATAACCCCCACCCCCCCCACCCCAACACCATACTCACCAATACAAAAAAAAACAAAACCCCCAAAACCACCCCAACAAAAAACCCACCACCACCCACCCACAACACAAACACACCCCCCCAACAACCACCCACAACACCACCCCCTAACCCTAACACCCCACAACAATCCACCCCATCCCCATCCCCCCCCCCCCCACACCCCCCCCCCACACAACACACCCACCCCCCCCCCCCCCCCCCCAACCCCCCCACACCCCCCCCCCCCAACACCCCCCCACCCACCCCCCCCCCACCAACCCCCCCCCCCCTACCCACCATACAACCACCACCCCAAACCCAACCCCCCCCCACCACACCCACCCCCACCCCCCCCAACAACCCACCCCCCCCCCCCCCCCCCCCCCACCCAACCCCCCCCCCCCCCCCCCCACAACCCCCCCCCACCCCCACCCACCCACCACCACCAAACCCCCCCAAACAACCCCCAAAAAACTTAAAAAACAAAAAACAAAACAAAAAAAAAACAAAATTAAAAAAAAAAAAAAACCCCACCCCCCCCCCCCCCCACCCCCAAACCACCCCACCCACACAACCCCCCCCCCCCCCCCCACACCACCCACACACCCCCAACCCAAACCAAAAAACCCAAACCCCCCCCCCCCCCACCCCCCACACCAAACCCAACCCCCCCCAACCACACCCCCCCCAACCACCCCCACCCCAAAACACCACAAACCACACACCACACCCCCCAAACACACCCCCAACCCCCCCCCCCCCCCCAAACACACACCACCCACAACAAACCCCCACACAACCACCCACCCCAAACCCCCCAACCCCACCCCCCCAACCCCCACCAACCCACCACCCCACCACCACCCCCCAAAAACCCCACCCCCAAACACAACCCCCCCCAAACACCACCCCAACACCCCCACCCAACCACCCCCCACCACCCCCCACCCCAACCAAACACCCACCCCCCCACCAACCCACCCCCCCCCCCCCCCCACCACCACCAAACAACCCCCCCACCAACCCCCCCCCAAACACCCCCCCCCACACCCCCCACCACACCCAACCCCACCAAAAAACCCCAACCCCCCCCCCCCCCCCCCACCCCCCCCAACAAACCCAACCCCCCCCCCCAACCACACCCCAACCACCCCCCCACCCCAAAACCACACACCAACACCAACCCCCCCCAAACACACCCCCAACCCCCCCCCCCCCCCCCCCCAACACAACCCCACCAACAAAACACCCCAAACCCACCCCACCACACCAACACCAACCCCCCCCCAACCCACCACCCACCCACAACACCCCACCCCACCCCCCAAAATACCCCCCACCCCAAAACATAACCCCCCCAAACCCCCCACCACCCAAACCCCCCACCAACCCACCCCCCCCCCCAACCACCCCCCCCCACCCACCCAAACCCCACCCCCACCACCCACCACCCCCCACACCCAACCACCCCCAACCCAACCCCAACCCAACCCCAACAACCAACCCCCACCCCCCCACCCCCACCCCCCCCCACCCAACCCCAACCACCCCACCACACCCAAACCCCACCCCCCAACCCACACAACCCCAACACCACCCCACCCACCACCCACCACCACCCCAACCAACACCCACCCCCCCCCCCCCAAACAAACACACACAACACCACCCACCCCACCCACCCCACCAACCACACAACACACACCCACACCCCCCCCAACCCCAACACCCCACCCCACACCACCACAACCCCCACCCAACCCCACCACCACCCCCCCCCACCCCACACCCCACCCCCCCAAACACACCAAAACAAACCCACCACAACCCACAACCACACACACCCACAACCCCCACAAACACCAAACAAAACCAAACCCAAACCCCACCACAACAACCACACAAACCCCAACCCCCAAACCCCAAACACCCAACCAACCCCCCCAAACAACCAAACCCCCCCCCACCCAACCACACCAACCACCCCCCCCACCCAAACACAAAAAAACCCAACCAAAACACCCCCCACCAAAACACCCCACAAACCCCCCAAAACCCAAACCCCCCCCCCACCACCACCCCCCCCACCACCCCCCCCACCCCCCAACACACCCCACCCACCCCCCAACCCCCACACCCCAACCCACCACCCACAACCACAACCCCACCCCCCCCACCCCCCCCCACAACCCCCCCACCCCCACCCACCACCCCCCAAACCAACCACCCAACCACACCCCCCACACCCCACCCCAACCCCCCCAAAAACAACCCAACAACCAACCAACCACACCACCACCAAACCACACACCCCACAACACCACACCCCAACAACAACCCCCAACCACAAACCAACACCCCCCCCCCCCCCCCCACACCAAACCAAAACACCCCCCCCCCAAAAACACCAAAAACCCCCCAAAACAAAAACCACACACCCACACCCCCACCACCACAACACACCCCCACACCACAACACCCCACAACAACCCACCAAACCAACCCACCAACCCAACCACAAACCCACCCCCCACACCCCAACCAAACAACCCCCACCCCACCCCCCACACCAAAACCCCACCCCCACCACACCCCCCCCCCCCACACCCCCCCCCCCAAAACCACACCACCACCAACCCACCCAAACCACCCCACCACACCCCCCAACCAACCCACAAAACAAAACCCAACCCCCACTCCCAACCCACCCCACCCACACCCACCACACACCCACACACCAACCCCCCCCCAAACCCCAACACCCCCACCCAACCCCACACCACCACACCCAACCCCCCCCCCCCCCAAAACCCCCACCCCCACACACCCCACAAAAACACCCCCCACACCAAAACAACAACCCACCCACCCAAACCACACACAACAAAACACAAAAACCAACACACAACAAACCCCAAACAAACCCACAAAACACCCAAAAAACCAACCAACCCCAACCAAACCACACCCCCCAAACCCCAACCACCCCCCCACCACACCACCACCCAACCCCCCCACCAACCCCCCCCACCCCCAACCACCAAAACCCCACACCCCCCCCCCCACCCCACCCCCCCACCACCCACCCCCCCACACCCCCACCCACCCACCCCCACCCACCCCCCCCCACACCACCACCACAACACACCCCCCCCCCACCCCCCCCACCACACCAAACCCCACCAACACCCCCCCCCCCACCACCCCCCCCACCACCCCCCACACCCACACCCCCACACCCCCCCCCCCACCCCCCCCCCACTCCCCTCCCCCCCCCCAAACCCCACCCCCACACCCCCCCCTCACCACCCAACCCCCCACCCCACCCAACCCCCCACAACCCCCCCACCAACAAAACACCCCCCAACACAACACAACCCACCCAAAACCCACCACCACCCAACCCCCACACAAACAACAACCACCAAAAAACCAACAACCCACCCACCAACCCAACAACCCCCCAACCACCCCCACCAACCCAAACCCCCACCCCCCCCCCCCAACACCCCACCCCACCACCCCCCCACCCACAACCAACCCCACAACCACAAAACACCCCCACACCCCACCACACCCCCCCAAAAAAACCCACAACCCCCACACCCCACCACCACCACAAAACCCCCACCCCACCCACCACACAACACCCCCCCCCCACCCCCCCCCCCACCAACACCCCAAACCCCAACCACCAACCCAACACCCACCAACACCCCCTAAACCCACCACACCCCCCCCCACCCCCCCCCACCCACCCCACCCAACACCCCCCCCAAAACCCCACCCCCCACACCCCACACCCAACCCCACCACACCACCCCCCCACCCCCCCCCCAACACCCACACCCACCCACACAACCCCACACACCACCCACCAAACCACCAACCCCCACCCAAAACCCCCCACAACACCAAAACACACAACAAACCACAACCCCCCCCCCCCCACAAACACCCAACACCAAAAACCACCCCCACCCCCCAACAAAAAACAAAACCCACACAACCCCCCACCCCACCACAACACCCAAAACCCCCCCCCCCCAACACCCCACCCACCCCACACACCCCACAAAACACACAAACCCCCAAACACACCCAACCACACCCCCAAACCCCACAACCCCACCCCCCCCCCCCCCCCCCCCCCCCCCCCCCCCCCCCCCCACCCCACAAACCACCAACACCCAACCCCCAACCCCCCCCCCACACCCACCCCCCCCCCCCACACCCACCAACCCCCCCCCCACACCCCCACCCAACACCCAACCCCCCCCCCCCACCCCCACCCCAACCCCCCACCCCACCACCTCCCACCCCCCCCCCCCCCAACCCACAAAACCCCCCCACCCAAAAACCCCCCCCCCACCCCCCAAACAACCCACCACCCCAACCCAACCCACCCACCACACCACCCCCCCCACCACCACACCCAAACCCAACCAACAACCCCCACACCCACCCAAACCACAACCAAACCCCACAACCCACCCCACACCCCAAACAACCACCCACACCCCACAACCCCAAACCCCCCCCCCACACCAAACCCAAACACACCCACAAAACCAACCCCAAACCAAACAACACCACACCCCAAAAACACAAAAAACCCAACCCACCCAACACAACAACAAACAACAACCAAACAAAAAACAAACCAACCCCCACACACAACCCCCAAACCCCAAACCACACCCACACACCCACCCCCCCAACCAACCCACAACCCCCCCACCCAAAACCAACAACCCCCCAAACCCCCCACCCCCCCAACCCACCCCCACAAACCCACCCCAACACCCCCCACACAACCACCACCCCCCCCCCACCCAACCCAAAACCCACCCACCCAACCCCCCCCACCCCCCCCCCACCCCACCACCCACCACCCCCCCACACCACACAAACCACCACCCCCCACCCACACCCCCCCCCAAACCCAACCAAAACACAACCACCCCCCACCACCCCCACCCACCACCCAAACCCCCCCCCACCCACCACACACCAACACAACCCCACCAACCCACCCAAACAACACACACCACCCCAACCCCCACAACCCACCACAAAACAACACCAACACCCCCACCCCCCCCCCCCCCCACCCCCCCACCCCCCCCACCCCACCCCCAACCCCCACCACCCCCCACCCCCCCCCCCCCCCCCACCAAAAAAAAACCACCCACCAACACCAACCACCCCCCACCCCACAACCACACACCCACCCAACCCACACAAACCCCCACCAAACCCACCCCCAAACCCCCCCAACAACCCAATCCAAACCCACCCACACCCCCACCCCCCCCCCCCCCACCACCCCCCAACCAACACCCAAACCAAAAACAACACCCCCCCCCCCCCCCCCCCCCCTCCCCACCCCCCACAACAACACCCCCAACCCAACCCCCCCCCCCCCAACCAAAAAACCACAACACACCACCCCCCCCCCCCCCACCCACCCCCCCCCCCCCACCCCAACCCCCCCCCAACCCCCCCCCCCCCCCACCACACCCCACCCCCCCACCCCAAAATCTCCCCCCCCAACCCACCACCCACAACCACCCAAACCCCCCCCCACCCCCCCCCCCCCCCAACACACAACACCCCCCCCCCCACCCACCCCCCCCCCCCCACCCCCCCCCCCAACCCCCCCCCCAACACACACCCCACCCAACCCCCACCACCCCCAACCACAACCCACCCAACCCCCCAACCACCCACCCACCCACCACAACCACCCACCCCCCCCCCCCCCCCCAAAACCCCCCCACCCAAACCCCACCACACCCCCCCCACACCCCCCCAACAACCCAACCCCCCAACCACACCAACCCCCACCCACACACACCCCCACCCCCACACCAACCCCAACAACACAACCAACCCACCCCCCAACCCCACACCCACCACACCAAAAAACCCCAACCCCCAACCCCCCCCCAAAACACCCACACACCCCAAAAAACACACCCCCACACACCCCCCCCAACACACCACCACCAAACCCCACCACCAAACCCCAACCAACAAAACACCCACCCACCCCCCACACCAACCCCCACAACTACCCCACAAACAACCACCCACCCCACCCCCAAACCAACCACACACACCCCACAACCACCCCACACCAACCACCCCCACCCCCAACCCCACCCCACCACCCCACACAACACCCCCCCACACCCCCAACCCCCACCCCCCCACACCCCACACCCCACCACAACCAACAAACCAATATTCAATTCCCCCAAAACCACAACCCAACCAAAAACCCACACACACAACAACCAAAAAAACCCCACCCACCCCCCCAACCACCCCCCCCCACCCCACCAACCACCAAAACACCCCCCACCCCCCCCCACCACCCCCCCCCCCCACCACCAAACCACACCCCCCACCAAAACACCCCAACCCCCCCCCACCCCCACCACCACCCCCCACACAACACCCAAACCCCCCCAAACCCCCCACCCACCACCCCAACCCCCCCCCCCCCACCCAAACCACCCCCTACCACACCCCAAATCCCACACCAAACCCCAACCCCAACCCCCCCCCACCACCCCCCCAAACACCCCACCACCCCCAACCCCACCACAACCACCCAACACCAACAACCAAACCCCCCAACCCAAAACACCACCCCCACCAAACCCCACACACCCCCACAACCCCCCCAACCCCCACACCCCAAACCCCCCCACACCCCCCCCAACACCACAAAACAACAACAACCAACCAACCCCAACAAACACACCACAAACCCAACAACAACACACCCCACCACACCCCCCCCCCACCCCCCCCCCCAACCCCACCACACCCCACACCCCCCCACAACACCCCCACCCAACCACCCCACACCCCCCCAAAAAACACAACACCCACAACCCACCAAAACCAACACCCCCCCCCCCCCACCCACACCCCCCACAAACACCCCAACCCCCCAACCACCAACCACCCACACCCCACAACCCCACCACACACCCCACCCCCCCACAAACACCCCCAACCATCACCACACCCCACAAAACCCCCAACCCCACCCCCCAAAAAACCACCCACCCCCCCCCACCACCCCCACAAACCACACCACAAACCCACCAACAACAACAACATAAACCCCCCCACACCCATCCCCCACACCCCCCCCACCCACACAACCAACACCCCCCCCCCCACCTCCCCCACCCAAAAACAAAACCCCCCTCCACCCACACCCACAACCCTCCCCCCACCCCCCCCCCCCCAACCCCCCCACCCCCACCCACCCCACCAACCAACCACTACCCCCCACCCACCCCCCACCCCAAAACACCCCCCCCCCAACCCCACATACCCCCCCCCAACCCACACCAACCCAATATCCCTTCATACATCTACCCACCCACACTTTTCTCACATCTACCTCCCCTCTTCCCACAAAACCCACCCACACCCCCCCCACCCACCCCAACCAACCCCCACACCCCCCCCCACCCCAACCACCACCAACCCCCCAACCACCCCACACCCCCCCCCAAACCACCACACACCACCAACACACCAATAATACCCACAAATACCATACCACTCCCCTTTATACAAACCTTCCCCACCATCCCCATACTCCCTCAATATCCCACCAATCTCCAACCCAAAACCATACTTCAAATTACACAAACACATAACAATATCAAACAACTCATAATCCCACACCACACCCCCACCCCACAAAACCAAATACAACCCAACCACCACCCACTACCCCATCAAATTTATTACAACAATAAATTACCAAACACACAACCCCCACACCCTATTAAACCCAACACAAAACCCAAACCCACATCCACCACAACCCAAAACTCTTATATAAACACAACAATCCCCACCCTCACCTACCACAACCCCCCCACAACCACAACACCACCCCAACCAACCCCCCCAACCCAAAACCACCACACACAACCATCCCCCCCCACCCACCCCACACACCAACCCCCCTCCCACCCCACCCCCACCCACACCCACCACCAAACCCCCAAACCAACAATAAACACCAAATATCACACCCCCCCCACTCCCACAACAACAACTACCCACCTACACCACACTACTCCACCACCCCCCCCCCAACACTAACAACCAATGTATTGTATTTATATTACCCTCCCCCTTCCACTTTATATCCAAATATAACACACAAACAATCATCCCAATCACCCCACTTCACAACAAAAACCCCCAAACCAAACAAACCCCACCCAATACCCAACTAATCAATACAACCCACACACACCCCAACCCAAAAAAAACCAACACCCCTCCCACAAACACAACCCCCAACCCCCCCACCCCCCCCCACCAAAAACACAAACAACAAAACAACAAACCCCCCCACACCCACACCACAAACCACAACCCCCACAACCCCCCACCCCCACCCCACCACCCCCCCAAAACCCCTTAATCTACTATATATAACCCCACCCCAAACACCACCCCCAATAAATAAAAATATACAACCCCCAACACACCCCCCATACCCAAAACCCACCCCAACACAAACACCAACAAATCCACTCACCCAAAAACACAACCCCAACCCCACAAAACCCCCCCCACCTACCCCAAACCCATCCCCCCCCCCCCTCCCCCCCACACCCCCCACAAACACCCACACCAACAACCCCACCCCCCCCCACCCACAAAACATACCACCCAAAACCCCACCACCCCCCCCAACACCCACCCAAACCAAACCCACACTACTACCCCACAAAACCACACCCCCCCCACCAACACCACCCTCCACACCTCAACCCAATTCACACCCCCCAACCAAACACCTCCCAACAAAACACAACCCCAAAAATAATTAACAAACCTATCCCCCCAACTCCACCACCTACCTATCCCCAACATCCCATACTCACTCCCATCCCCACACAACACCCCCCCCACCACCCACCCACAAAACACCCAAACAACACATCCACCAATAACAACATACAACCATACATTCTATTTACACATCCCCCCCCTAAACAACATAATACAAATAAAATCCTAACTTACATCATTCAACTCAATAAAAATTTTATATCCATATCAACCCCATTTTCTCCTAATCACTAAATATACCACAACACCATTAACTACATCCTATAAAATTAACCCCCCACCACCACACCCTCACACATTCTATCAAACCAACAAAAACATACCACCCAACCACACCCTCACAAAACCCCACACACAATCACCAATAAATCACCCAAAAAAACTACAAAATAAACACCCTAAACCCATAACAAAACACCACACCCAACCCAACCCCCAAACACCAACAATCAACAACCCCCCCACCCCCCCCCCCCCCCCCCCCCCAAACCACCCAACCCAAAACCCCCCCCCCCCTAACAAACACCCCCCAAACAAACCACAACCCAACACAACCCACACCAACCCCAAACAACACAACAACCCCCCCCCCCCCACCTCCACCCACCAAACACCCCCACCCCACCCCCCCCCACACCCCCCCCCCAACCCCAACACCCCACCCCCCACCACCAATACCCCACAAAACCACCACACACACCACAACAACAACAACCAATAACAAAAAAACCCCCCACCAACACACCAAAATCAAAACACAACCACACCCCCCAACACACCAACCATAACACTACCCCACCACCCCACCCAACCAACACCCCACCCAACACCCCCCACCAAAACATCCAATACCCCCCACCACACAACCCCCCCCAACAAAAAAAACAACAACCACAAACCCCACCCCCACCAAACCCCCACCCCCACACAAACCACAAAAAAAAAACAAACAAACAAACAAACCCCCCCCCCACCAACCCTCAAAACATACCTACAAAATACCCCACCCAAAAAACACACACCCACACACACAAAACCCTTCCTCCCCACCCCACAATACACAAACACCAACAACCCCACACCCAACCACACCCACCCAAAACCACAACCCCACCCCAACCCCCCCCCCCCCCACCCCCCCCACCCACCACCAATAAACAACCCACACAACCCATCAACCTAACAACCCCCCCAAACCAACTCAACCCCCACACCCCCCACCACCCCACCAAAACCAACCCCCACCCCCATACCCCACAAACATCCACAACCCACCCCCCACATTCCCCATCACCACCCTACAACACCCAAATCAAAAAAAAAAATAATTAAACCCTACAACCTTACACAATACCACCCACCCACACACCAACCCCCCCCCCCACTCCAAACACCCAACCCCTAACCAAACACCCACCACACCTCAACCACACCACCCAACACCCAAACCCCACACACCAACACCACCAACCCCCACCCACCCCACATACACACCCACCAACACCAAACCCCCCCCCCCACCCCACCCACCCCCCCCCACCCCCCCTCCCAAACACCACACACACCCCCCACACTCCCCCACCCCCCCCCACCCCACACCAAAAAACCCCCACAATCACCCCCACACACACACACACACCCCCCCAACACACCAATCAAACACTATTACATTTTCTTATCAAAATCAATAACCTCCACCCCCCCCCCCAACACCAACCCAAACTCAACCCCCACCACAACCCCTAACACAAAAAACCCAAATCCCCAATACCCCCAACATCTACCCCCCCACAACACCCCCAACCAAATAACCCCATACCCACACACAACACACCCCCACCCACCCCCACCCCCCCACCACACCCCCACCCACACCCCACCCATTAACCACCACCCCCCCCCACACCACAAAACACCCCAACACACCAACACCCCACCAAACAATCCCCCCCAACAAAACAAACAACCCAAACACACCCCCAAAACACAAACCCACCCAAACCCACCCAAACAACCCCACACAAACAATACACAACCCCCCCCCCCCCACCACCACACCCACCCCCCTACCCATACCCCACCCACCAACATAAACCCCACACCCCCCCACAACACACACCCAATAACCCCCCCTAACCCCCCAACCACCCCACTCCCCCCAACCCCCAAACCACCACCCAACCCCCCCCAACCCCCCAACACTCCCCCCCCCCCACACCCCCCTCACCCCACACCAACACACACAACCAACACCTAACCCACCCCCCAACCCCCCCCCCCCCACCCCCATCATCCCCCCCTAACACCCAAACCCCCCCAACACCACACACACCCCCCACATTACAAAACCCCCCCCCAAACCACAAAAAAACACCCACCACAAAACAATCACACCACTAAAAACAAACCCCCACACACAAAACACCCCCACCCACACCCACCCACCCCCCCCCAAAAACAAACCACAACCCCCACACCCACCCACACAACCCACCCAAACACCACTCTCAACAATTATAATTACCCCCCCACCCCCCACCCCCCCCAACTACAATACATCAAATACCAAATCCTCAAATTTTTTCCTATACCCATTCCACACCCACACAAAAACCAATCATACCCCCACCCACACACACACACCCACACCACCCACAACCCCAACCCAACACCCCAACACCCCCAACCACCCCCACCCACAACAACACCCACCCCCACCCAAACCCACTCCCCCCCCCCCCTATTCTCAAAAACCACCCCCCCCAACTTCCCCCCCAACCCCCCCACCACATACACACCAACCAACCCCCCCACCCCAACCCAACCACCCCCCAAACCCCACCACACAAACATACCACCCCCACAAAATCCCCACCACCCCACAAACAAAACCACACCCCCCAAACCTATCACAAAAAACAAAAACCCAACCCCCACATAACCTTCCCCCCCCCCCCCCCACCCCACCCCCACCAACCCCCAAAACAATCCCCACCACCCACACCACACAAACCCCCACACAACCAATAAAAACAAAAAAACAATTAAATAACTCATACAAAAAACAAAAATAATTCAACAAATCTTTTTTCTTTCACCCAACAAACCAAAATTCAAAATAACCCAACCACAAAAACACCCCAACAAACCCCCCCACCCCCCCCCCCCCCCCACAACCCCACCACCACACCACCACCCAACCCAACAAACATAACCCACAACCACCCACACCCCCCCCCACCCCACCCCCCCAAACCCCAAAACCAACCACCCCCCCCCCAACCCACACCCCAACCACACCCCCACCCCCCAAAAACCATACAACCACAACCCACCCCCCCCCCCAAAACACACCAAAACCCCCCCCCCCCCCCCCCAACACCCCAACCAAACCACAAAAAACCCCCACCCCCACAACACCCACCACACCAACCCCCCCCCACACCCCACCCCCCACCAACCCCACCCCCCACACCCACCAACAACACCCACCCCACAAAAACACCACCACAAAAAAAACCCCCCAACACACACCCAACACACCCCCACCAAACCACACCCCCCACCCCAACCACCCCCAACCCACCACACACCCCACAAAACCCCCCCACCCACACCCCCCCCCCCCCCCCCCCACCAACCACACAACAAAACCCCCCTCAAATACCCCCAAAACAACCCCCCCCCCCCCCCCCCCACACACCACACACACCAACCCAACACAACACAACCCCAAAACCCCCCCCCCCCCACAAACAACCACCCCCAACCCCCAAACACAACCCCCCCAACCCACACACCCCCATCCCACCCCCCCACCCCCAAACACCCACCACACCACAAACCCCAACCACCCCCAAACAACCCCCAACCCCCCCACCACCCCAACACAAACCCACCCCAAACAAACCCAACCACCAACCACCACCCCAAACCCCACACCACCCCCACCCCCCACACCCACACACAACCCACCCCCACAAACCCCACCCCCAAACACCAACCCCCCCCAAAACCCCACACCCAAACACCCCCAACCCACCAACCCCCCAACCACCCCCCCCAACCACACCAACCCCCACCCCACCCCACCACACCCACCCCCCCACAACCCACACCACAAAACACCCAAACCACAAACCAACCCACCCCAACAAACACACCCCACCCCCCCACACCCACCACCCCCCCAACAAACCAACCAACCAACCCAACCCCCACCACACCAAACCCCACCCCAACCAAACAACCCCACCCACCACCACCACCACCCACACAACCACCCCAACCAAACACCACCCCCCCCCCACCCAAAAAACCCACAACCAACACCCATCCCCCACCACCCCCCCAACCCCACCAAAACAAATCCCAAACAACCCACCACCCCCCCCCCCACACACCCCACCCAACAACCCCCCCACCACCACACAACCCACCAAAAACCCCCAAACCAACCCCAACACCCACACCCCCCCCCCACCACACACCCCCAACCACCCACAACACACCCACACAAACAACCACCAACACAACACCCAACTCCCAACCACACCCAACCCCATCATCCCAACCCCACAACAAACAAACCCCACACAACCACAACCACAAAATCACACACAAACCCCAACCCCAAACAACCAAACACCCAACCACTCACCCCCCCACAACCTCCAATACCCCCCACCCCACCCACCCCACACCCCCCCCCCCCCACCATACCCCCTTATAATTTCCAAACACACCACCACAACAACCCCCACCCTAACATAAACACCCCCCCCACAACCATAACAAAAACCCCCCCTAAACACCCCCCCCAACACCCCCCCCCCACCCCCCAACCCCCCCACCCCCACACCACCCCAACCCCCCCCCCCAACCCCCACACCCCCACAAACCACACCACCACCCCATCAACCCCCACAACCCCCCCCCAACACCCCCACCCCCCCCCCACCCAAACCCCCCACCCCCCCAAACCACCCCAAACCCCCACCCCACCCACACCAACCCCCCCACCCAAAAAAACCCCACCCCCCAACCCCCCCAAAACCACCACCCAACAACCCACACCAACCCACTCACCACCAACCAACACCCCAACACACACACCCACCAACACAACCCCCCCCCCCACACACAATCCAACACCCCCCCCCCCCCACACCAAACCCCAAAACCACCCCCCCCATCAAACACCCCACCCATAACAAACCCCCCACCCCCCAACAAAATCCACCCCAACCCCAACCCCCCAAACCACCCCACAACACACCACACACCACACCAGAAACCCCCCCAACCCAACCACACCCTCCACCATAACCAAAACCACCCAACCCAAAACAAACCCAACCCCCCACCACCCCCCCAACCCCCACTCCAAACAACAACCACCCCAAACCATCACCAACCCACCAACCCCCCCCCCCCACACCCACCCCAACACCCCCACCAACCAACCCCAAACCCACCCACTACCCTACACCTACACCCCACCCCACACACAACCCACCCCCTACCCCCAAAACACAAATACAAAAACACCCAACACCACCTCCACCCCACCCCCACCCAACCCACACCACAACAACCACCCAAACACACCCAACCCCAACCCCACCCCCACAAACCCAAAACCCCCACCAACCCCAGACCCCACCCACCCCACCAACCCCCCCCCAAACACACCACCCCCCACCAACCCAAAACCAACACCCCCCACACAACCCCAACAACAACAACCCCCACCACCCCAACCAACTAACTCAAAAAACAACCAACAAACCAACACAATATATATCCCCCACACCCCCACCCCAAACCCCAACTACCCCCACAACCTAACACCAATCATCAAACCCACACCCCCAACCCAACTTACCACAACCCCCCCAAACCCCCCACACCCAACACCCCTACACACCCTCCTCAACAACCCCCCCCCACAAACCAACCCCCCCCCCCCCCCAATACCTCACCACCCCAAAACAAATCTCCACCCCCCACCCCCCACACCACACCCCCCCATCCCTCCCCCTCCAACTCACCCAATCCCCCCCCACACATCCCAATACCCCCCCCTCACCAAAAAAAAACTAAACTACTAATCACATCCACACACCCCACCCCCACACACCAAAAATATTCCCAAATCTCAAAACCACCCAAACCTACACACCCCATCCACACCCAACACCCCACCACCCCCCACACAACAAAAACCCCTCCACCCAACATAAAAAACCCCCCCCCATTCACCCCAAATCAACATTCCCCCTTACACAACCACATCACCACCCCAACACCCCCCATACCCTACAACAATCAATCCCCCCCCCCCACAACCAAAAAAACACAAACAAAACCCTTCCCACCAAACACACCACCCATAACCACACCACCAACAACATCCATTTCAAACACACACCCCAAAAAACCAACAAACCATACCCCCCCATACAACCCAAACACCCCCCACCACCCCACCACAACCAAACCAACAACCAAAACCAACACAACCCATACCACCACCCCCCCACCAACCAAAACCCAATTAACACAAAACCCACACCCACCCACACCCCCCCACTTCACACCAAACCCCCCACCCACACCCCAACCCACCCATACACCCCCAACCACCACTTAACCCACACCATACCCCACCCCCAAACAAACACACAAACCCCCCCCCTTCCCAATACAAAACTTACCCCTAATACAACCAACCCCCACAACCCACTACAAAACCCCCCCCCAACCCCCCCCCACCCATAACCCACCCCACCCACCCCCCCCCACAACCCCCCACAACCAAAAACCCCTATCCCCCCTACCCATACCCCCCACCCCCCCTCCATACACAACACCACCCAATCCAACCCCAAACCCACCCACACCACCAACCCCACCCAAAACCCCCCCAACAACACTAAACACACAACAACACCCACACACCCCCCCCCCCCCACCAACAACAATCCACAAACCACCCCAACCCACAAACAAAAACCAACACCAACCACCACTACCCCCCACCACAACACCCATTCACCCCCCCCCCAACCCAAATCCCCACCCCCCACCCCCACCTAAAACCCACCACCACAACCAACACACACCAAAACACCCAACTAAAACCCCAAACCCCACACCACCCCCCCCCCCCCCACCACCCACCAACCACAACCACATCACCCCCCAACCCCCAACCAACACCACCAACACACCCCCCACACACACCCCACCCAACCCCCACCCAACACCCACCCCCCCCACCCCCCCCACCCCACCCAACCCCACCACCCCCCCCCCCCACCCCAACCCCCCACACCAACCAACCCCACACCCCAAACCCCCCCCCCCCCCACCCCAACCCAACACCCCCCAAACCAACCACACCACAACCCCCCCCACCCCCCCTACATCCCCACAACAACCAACCCCCCCCATTACCAAACACCCAAAACATACCAACCCCCCCAACAATAAAACTCACCAACAAACCACCACCCACCCACCAATCACCAAAACCAACAAAACATCACACCCCCAAACACCCAAACACCACCCCCCCAACACAACAACAAACAACCCACAAACCTAACCCCACAACACACAAACCACACACCCCCCACACACAACCAAAAACCCAACCACCAACACCAAACAACAACCACACAACAAAACACAAACCAACACACCCACCAACACCCCCAACCCCAACCACCCCCACACCACTCACCACCCCCCCCCAACCCACACCACACACCCACCCCCACCACCCCACAACACCACCCCCCAAACCCCCACCCCCACCCACCCTAACCCCCACAATCAACACACCCCCCCCAAAACACCACACCAACCACCCCAACCCACACCCACCCTCCACAACACCCAAAACAACCCACCCACATACACCCCACCCCCCCCACCCCCAAAACCCCCCCCCCCCACCCTACCCCACCCCCCCAACCCCAAACACACAACCACCCCCAAAACCCCCCCCAAACACCAACCCAAAACACAACCCCCCCACCACCCCACCCACCACCAACAACCCCCCCCCCCACCCACCCCACAACAACCCAACCACAACCCCACCCACACCCCCACCCCCACACAACCCACAACACCCACCAACCCCACCCCCCAACAAAACAACCACCACACCCCCACCCCCCCCCCCCCCCCACCCCCCCCACCCCCCCACCCCCCACAACCCCCAACCCCCACACCCCCCCACCCCCCCACCCCCACCCCCACTAAAAAACAACCACCACACACCCAATTAACCCAACCACCCCCCCACACCCCCCCCCCAGCACCACCAACCCAACCCCCCTACACCCACACACAACCACAACACCACCCAACCCCCCCCAACAAAAATCACCAACACCCACCCCACACCCCCACACCCCCCACCCAACCCCCCCCCCCACACTCACCCCCCACCAAAAACACAACCCCCCCCCCACCCCCAACCCCCCCCACAACAACACCCACCCCCACCCCCCCCCCCCCCCCCACACCCCCCCCCACCCCCCCCAACAACCCCAACAACACCCCCCCCCACACCCCCCAACCAACCCCCAACCCCCCCCACACAACACCCCCCAACCCAAACCCCCAACCCAACAAACCAACCCCCCCCCACCCACCCACAACACCACCCCCACCCACCCCCCCCCCCCACCCCCCCCCCAACCCCCCCCCCCAACACACACCCCACCAACCCCCCCACACCCCCCCCAAAACACCCCACCCCAAACCCACCAACACCACCCCCACCACCAAACCCACCACCCCCCCCCCCCCCCCAAACCCCACCACAACACCCAACCCAAACCCAACACCCACCCAAAAACACCCCAACCCCAAACCCAACCACCCCAACACAACAACCCACAAACATAAACCCCCAAACAACAAACCACCCCACCCCCCCAACCCCACACCCACCCACCCCAAAACCAACCCCCCCCAACCCCAACAAACCACCACACCCCCCCAACAACAAACACCCACCCCACCACACCCCCCAACACCCCACCACCACCCCAAACCCCAACCACAAACCCCAACCCAACAACATAACCATACATCCCCCCACCCCCCCCCCAAACAAATCAACCCAAAAAACCCACATACAACCACCCACCCACCCCCCCAACCAACCACCACACACCACCCACAAACACCCCCACACAACCCCACCCCAACCCACCCCCCACCCCAATCCCAACCCACCCCCCCAAATCCAAACCCCCCAACCACACCCCCCCCTCCCCCCCCACCACAACCACACACCACACCCAAAAACCTTCCAAAACCACTAAAATAACCACCTCTTTCACATCTATACACCCAACAAATACATTCATTTCTCACCCTTAAATCACTCAAACACCCATCTTTTACCCAACCAACAACCACAACTCAACAACTCCCACATTAATAACTTTTATCCAAAATAACACCAACCCCCACAACAACCACCAACAACCATCCAACTACACCACCCAATACCCCCCCCAACCCCCCACCCCCCCCCCCACCCACCTACCCCACCCTCCCACACACCCACACACCCCCCTCCCAAACCCCCCCACCCCCCCCCACCACCAACCCCCCCCAACCACAACAAAAACCCACAACCACCACCCCCCTAAACCCCAAACCCAAAACAAATCCCCACCCCCACCATCACCCATCACCCACACCCCCAAAACCCACACAACCCCCAACACATCCACCACCCAACAACCTACACCCAACCCCCACCCCTAACTTTCCCCATACCACTCCCCCCCCCATCCCTCACAACACCAAAAACACTCAATCACCACCTATACCCACCCCAACTCCCCCCAAACCTCCTACCTCACCAAAAAAAACCACATCAATAAAATAACCAACCCTAATTCACAATCAATCCAAATCATTATCTCATCCACCCACCCCACCTCTCAACCCCCCAAACTAAACCCCCCCCCCCCACACCCACATCACCAACACATAAACCCACCCCCACAACACCCCAAACACATAACCAACCCACAACCCCCCTCCTCATCCACCACCCAATTATCAAACTATATCATCCCAAACAACATTTTCACACCCATCCCCTCCCCCAAACAAACAACAACCCAAATACAAATCCCAAAATATATTAATACATATACCCCCCAAACCTTCAAACCTTCCAACCACCCCTAAACCACCCACACAAAAACCCCAAACCACTCACCAAACCACCCCCCCAACCAACCCCCACACCACCCCCATCAAACACCCCACCACCCCACACCCCCCCCCCAAATAAACACACCACCACCCCCCCAAACCCTCCCCCCCCCCCATTTCCAAATACCAACATCACCCCCCACCATATATCCACCATCCAAACACACACAATCAAACACACACGAGAAAGAGCCAAGCTTTCCACAACAACCACCACACCCATATCTCCCCCCCCCCTTCCCAACATCTTCCACCCCCCCCCACCCCTTACCCTCAACATCAAATTCCTATACAATTACCCCCAACTTTTCTCCAATATACCTCCCCCTCTCACCCCCAAAACAACTAAACTCTTAATCCTCTCACTTCACCACACACCCACAAATAACTATCCCAAACCCCACAAACCCCTACCATCATCCTTCCAAACCCAATACACGTCTCTTTTAATATATGCTTTTGCGACGCAGCCACATCACAGAATGGAGAAACCATGTAAATTGCGTCAAAGATCTGTAGCCTTAGAGATAGAGCAATGGCATCTTCAATGCAAGGCCATGACGAAAATACACAAACACACATGAATCACCGACTACAGAAATGCGCATAGATTTTTACATAAAACAACCATTTTTAAATCTTTTTGTGAAATAAATAATAAGGTTTCCGGTCATGCACTGTACTATTCCTCTTACAACATGAAGGCCACGATGTCCAAGGCTTCAAAAGGCAGACACTTGAGTAGGAGTGAACCATAAAAATAAGAATAAAAAAATAAAACATTGCACAATTTTTCTAAAGCAGCTATGTCTGGGTGGCTTTAGGTCAAGGCAAGATGTTTCACACACTCTTACAAGATCAGAAATATGTCATGATAAAACGCATCAATAGCACTTTCTTTCAGAGACGGAATGAAAAGAACGTGTTTTAGACCGTGGCTCGGGTGAATGCTCAGTCGGGAAGTTTTGTCTGTGGAGAAATGGACATTGGGGAACAGCTATGTATCAACACTGTTTAAATGTCATATACAAATCCACCTACATTTAACAATTCATATTTGATCATTGAAGGCTGAAATGACTTTGATATACGATATTATTCTAGCTGTAGATACTGTTTGACAAGAACAGATTGCTAGCTACTAGAATATTTCATTTATCGTAATGGTAGAGGTTGGTTTCAAAAACAAATAACGTGTTTTATGGAAAACTGAATTCATGTTAAGTCAGATGTGTCAAACCTATTTGGTTTGGGGACTGAGAATAAAAGTAGTCATTATTGTCTACATTACAAAGGCATGTGGATGAATTTCTTTTATTTGACATTTGTTGGATGAGTTTGGATTTTCTGTTTGGTCTGTAATATGTACTACATAAATAAAGATTACTTACAAAACTGGACGACATATACAGAGGAGATGTTATTGAAGACTGATAGGCCAGTAATTTATCTTTTTTATTTCAAACATAATATTACATCGCTCATTGCCATCAATTCTGGTCAATACAAATAATTGAAAATCATGGGGCCACAAATAATGGTCTCCCTGGTCTATTTGTAACTATATGTTTTAGTTACAATAATGTAATCGAATATAATTTGAAAAGGTTTGTAAACTAAAAACAGTTATAACTGGTGGTTTGTAAACTAAAAACAGTTATAACTGGTGGTTTGTAAACTAAAACAGTTATAACTGGTGGTTTGTAAACTAAAACAGTTATAACTGGTGGTTTGTAAACTAAAAACAGTTAAAACTGGTTTCCCACCACAACCATTAGATTGAGACCCCTGCCTCTCATGGGAACCTACATGGGTTTATTTTGCTTCATTTCTATAATTCTTTTGATTGACATTGCTATGTGTGATGACCTCTTTCCCTCGGACTTCAATAAGAGCGGGTTTTATATCACTGTCCTGAGTTCCATAAACCTTGGCTCACCCACAGTAAAAAAAAAAGTTTACAATATTGAGCCGAAGTCATTTCATGGAACAGGACATGTCCAACCAACACCCATAAAGCATCTTTATGGAGCACTTTGGGGCTCAGTGATGTCCTAACATAACACCAAGCTTTCTCATACTTTTACTGGCTCTGGGTCCATGTGTCCAGGTGACATTGTCCTCCGGCCTCCAGACAGACACAAATCTTTCATTGAGTCTGTCAAAGCATCAGATGAGGTCCACAAATTGGCCAGCCATATTCTTTGTGCTTACGGAGCTCCCTGTTGAATCCGGCTGATGTAGAGGTATTTTTGTTGTTTAATATTACGTGTCTTCAAATACTTAAATGAACTAAAGAAGTCAGTGAAACTCTAGATTGGAGAGTGCACAAGAAATATAATCCACATTATCCATATTTGAAAAGATTTTAGCCATTTCTAAGATTTGTTGAGGAATAATGTGTTTCTTATGTCATTACTGTACTGGAGTGGGTACATATGTATAAATATGTGTACTGTATATTGTATGTGTGTAATGTCAGTATGCAGGATCTGCTTTGCTTCAGCCCAATCCTTTTTTTGTTTTAATACAGTGATTTCAACATCGGGGCGACAGTAGCTCAGTTGGTAGAGGATTGGCCTTCAGGCCTGAAGGTCGTGGGTTCAATTCCCACCTCTACACCTTCTCCACCGACTCCCGCTGATGACTGCTGTCGTTGTGTCCTTAGGCAAGACACTTAACCCCACTTTGCCCAAAGCCCCCACTGAAAGATCAAGGCTATATATACTCACAGTCAGAGAGCAGCCGTCCTCCTGTGGACTCACCACCTGCAGAGGGACAGTGAGGGGCTGGTGTTATGAGACTTGGGTGGCATCTCTGATTGCCACCCCCCTGACCCAGAAATGGATTAAAGGGTAGAAAATGGATGGATGGATGGATTTCAACATCTGTAATAAATCACACAAACAATCAACCAAAAAAATCCAAATCCTACATTGGAGAATTTAAGGCTCAATGGGACTTTTCACAATCTTTCATACAGTTTTTCAGTATTTCAGGTAATGGGATTACCCCTGGTTCAAGGAGGTCTGTCAAATATTGTCAGAAGGAAACACACAGTTTCTGAGCAATCTGCAGTAAAAAAAAAATCATGTCAGGAAAATCATCAATTGAAATGGCCAGTGCTTTCAAAGCCAAAACAAAGGAGTTATTTACAATTTAAAGCCATTCTCTTTACTGTTAAATATGTGAAATTGTATCTAAAAATAAGAAAGAGGTCTCTATGTGCTTAGCTCAGAGTGCTGCCCCTAGAGGTGGAGGTAGTGCATTACAGGGGAGTTCCAGAGGAGGCAAAATCTGTACCGTGTGTGATTTGTGTGTGGATGAAGATGAATGTCCTTTTTTGTTTTACTGCCCATTGTATCATATTTTAAGAACTAATTCATATGAGATCATTCAAGGAAGAATACTAATCTGTTTTGGCTGAAGGAGAAATATTATGTTGGTTATTTAAAAATAAATTGTTTTGTGGAGAAGGCCTGGACAGTGAACTCAGAGCGGAAATGATTTTTGTTTGGACCATCTTCCCCTTTTCTAGTAATAGTGTCATAAAAGTGTGTGTGGGCTGGGCCTGTGTGTGCATGACACTATAAAATATAATTAATTCAGTGCTGTGATGGCAGAGCACTGGAACATCAGATAACACAGGGGGACGGCTGAGCTGTAAAGTGCCAAACTGTTGTTGTGTCCTAAGGCAAGACACTTTACCCACATTTGTTTGGTTTGGTGTGTGTGTGAAAAAAGTAGTTTACAGAGTCAGTGAAACATCCCCTGTGAAGTGTTGTTGAAAATCCAAAAAGCGCCCACTAAAATCAATGCAATATTATCATTCATTAATATTAAAAGACCAAATGACTAATACAAGGAGGATGGTCGAGCACCATTCAGAGGAATTGCCACTTAAGGTCTGCAAATCAAACCTCGAGGCTGTGAGGCAAAAATGATAACCAAAACACCCACAAGAATTTCAAATACAGAAGGGGTTTGGAATAATGAAATTGAATTGTGCTTTGCATGTGGATAGATCCCATCATGGAAATGCTGTTCACTGAAATCAGCCATTCTTCTGGTGCCTCTGGGCTTGGTTGGAATATGGTGCTGGGGATGACAACCAAGAAAAAGTGAGTTTGCACCACTTTTTAATATCACAGAACACAGTAGGGCAGAAGTACTCATTAAATGGAAGGAGAAGAACTAAAAGTTGAAGAAGAAAGTCACTGATGTCAGAAACTAGGCTGTCAATCTGCACCATTGGCCCTTGCATCACACGCCAACTTTAGATTACAGCAGTCTCTAATCTTAGTACAAACTAGGCCCAGACTAGCTTAGCTTCTGAGAATGGAGAATCTCAATATATATATTTTTTCCCTGTAATGATCCGACAAATAAAACAGTAAAAAAATTAACGTATTGAGTTTTACGTCTTGCATTGTTTCCCTAACGTTAGATTTTCGTTTAAAACCATAGACCATAGAAGGAGTGGCCAAACAGAGTGCTGACATCACCAATAGTGTTGCCTTACTGCAGAAGAAGCCAATTGGAGCTGACTTGAACAGGCTCCATGAGTGGGAATCTGGGGAGACATTTATGGGAAGCAATGACCAAGAAACCAAAGAGCCCATTAGGAACAGTGCAAGTGGTTTTTGCTAGCTGAAGCCAAAATTAGAGACAGAGGGCTCCTGATTGGTCAGTTATTAGGGGTATAAATACCAAGATGTAGCAAAAAGTAAATCATGGATTATTTTATCCCAAAATGTTGAGTGTGACACAAACGGTCACTGAGCTAGAGGATTTTACTTTCAATCTATAATAATAATTATAATAATAATAGATTGTATATATAATGCCCCTTACATAAGTGAACACATGTAAAGGTGCAACAGCAAGTAAAAAAAACAATCATAGTGAATGAGTAGGAGCAAAAGTTCACCCCTAAGCAAGTCCATATTGCTAATGGAATTGCTAATATTAATAAGGAAGGGCTCATTTATGTAGAGATGCTGTGATTCAAACCTGTGCTGCCCCCAGTGGCCACTACACTCACTGCAGTTTCTGTTCTGCGGACGTCAATTCCCAGCTGACGAGGACTGGGTGTGTTCCAATCACACAATCCCATCCAATCCACTTTATCTATATAGCACATAAACACATACAAGTAAAATAGTAATCATTAAAAATCAAATAGGGTAAAGCTATAAATAAACACATACACACGTTTATTCGTATACATGGAGGCGCATATATCAGTTAAACAAAATTACATTAAAATTCTGTTTAGTCTGCGAAAATCAGACTCAGCAATTTTCAGGACACTTCATTCCATCCTTGTTAATTAATCTAGTTCTGAAACAACCTTCACATAACCACTCAAAAATCCAATCTACTTTTGTATAATCATTGGCAAGACCGGTAGCCATACGCAGCCATTGCCGGTTTAAAGACGCCATTATCATACCAATAACCGGCTTTTCAACATTTCTAATCTCCGATAATAATATCACTGTGCCAAATTCATTACACCCTGACGCATTTATTTCACTTCATATTGCACCATCTGTCGAGTTTTATGAATTTTTGCGGCTGAGAATAAAACCATTTTAGTGGTTGTGGCGCCTTGGCGATGAATCAGTTTGATGGCGGAGGGAACGTGTCAGAGTGGAGTGCGTGGCAAAATATACAGTGTGACGGCTGTGTTTTCCACGACCACTCTTTAAGACCACAATAAATCAATAGGAGCACAGGTCGAGGCGCTGGTTTAACTTGTTAAAGGCCAAACGTGCCTGGAATGAATGGAGCCAAGTGAAGCGTCTGCGCGGGGGGAAAAAAAATCACAAAAAAATAAACAAAAACTAACACGGATTGTCATGGAGTGAAGGGGATCCGTGGGGGCCGGGAAGTGGATTTTGGGAGATGAAAAGATTGGGGGAAAATATGTTCAGTTCTTTAACCGACAACATAGTGGCAGATGATAAAGCTGTATTAACTAACGCAGTGTCTAAGGAATTATCCAGTGAACTAAAACGGTTCCTTGGCTCATTATTATATTCAGTTGTGCTTGAAAATGTACACAGAACATTTTTACACACACGCAGAAAAAAAAAAACCTATTTTGGAGATTATGTTATTTTTACTATTATTTATATTATGTTATATTTTGTGCATAACATAAAATAAATAGGTAGCTCCTATTCTGAACCTGATTATCTATTTTGTTTATTTATTTATTTTATTTTTTTGGATCTCCATTAGCTTCCACAGGTGGTTGCTAAATTTCCTGGGATTAGAAGTCACCATCCCCCAGTACTCGATAGTGTGTATTGGCATCTATGACAGACTGGAGAGGTAAATATGAGGTCCTTTTACTATTATTATTATTATTATTGATCTTTATTAAGGACACAATACAATAGGGCTCCATAGGTTCTCTATCCTCTCCAATGGTAATGCTGCCCATTATTTTTGGCTAAATGTCTCCATTTCTTGTAAATTCCTGGGCTGCATTGCATAAGCTGTCTGAGATGTTTCCAGAGTACTTTTCACAATCACAAAGGGTGATGTTTTTGGCATTATTTTTCTTATTTCCAAACACCATTTGGTGCATCAGCAGACTTTCCGTCCCCCTTCGGACAGAGTGGGTTTTTGACAAAGTGGAATAATGTTTTGTTAATCAGAAAGGAAAACAACAAAGAAGTTCCTTGTAATAAATTCTGAGAAATTCATAGATAAAACATAGAAGTTTGACTAGAAATGTAAGAAAAAGATTTGTCTAATATGTGGGGTTTACACTGCATTCTTGGGAGCTCGACCCAGCGTTTCCTTTTTGGAGAATAATGCTTGTTTGGATGTTACCTTTATGTTCTGGTATTCGCCGTTCATTTATCCACACAAGGTTGTTTTCAAATGATTCATGCATGTCTGAGTAATCCTTTGTCTTTGCCATTTTCACCTGAATTTGAATAGACTAACATTAAAATAAAATCCTTCTGAAGCATACTGGAAGCATTTGTGGACATTTGACAGAAATTATGGACATTGGTCATCTGCCCCTTATGGACCAATGGCTCCATGTGTTTTTATCGTTTCATTTCTTGTGTTTGAACTGTTTCATTCTCTGATCTGTGTTGGCAAATTCTTCGGTTTTGAGATTACTACTGTTGTGATTTAGGGCTATACAAGAATACATTGAATTGAATTGAGTTGAAACTGTTATATCTGAAAGAAGACTAGTTTAATGTCAAACTGTTAAGATTAAGCATGTGCAGAATGTCTAAACATTGCAGAACACTGGGTGACCTTAGTCTTACTTACTTAATACGTTTGGGCCATGGGTTTGTGGAAATGCAAGCCTGCTCACTGTAAAAACATATGCTTATAAGAAAAACAAAATTTGGCCCAAAATGTATCGGTGTGGGGCTTCCAGACAGTCCAAACAGTAAAAAGAAGCTCACAAACGCATATCCTAATATTGAGTATCAAGTACTGGCTAGGTCATTTCTGTTTTTGTCAGTCCCTGAATATGAATTCCCAGGTTATAAATGTCTACTCGGTTTACTGTTGAACTCTTGAACTCTTTTTCCCTTCTCCTTCTGCCATCTGCAAACTGCTGACTCACCTCTGCAGTCTTTCTTACAGTAGCGGCTGTGAAACTCCCCTGTCACAGCAGCGTGGAAAATGCTACACGTCTCCGTGGCAACCTCAAATCTGCAATGGTCCCAGCAGAACCTGCACGCCGTTTGCGCTGCCGTACATCATAAAGAGAGGATGAAGGGAACGGGGCCAAAACGCACTGTGGATATGAGGCTTAGCATGAGCCACGCTGCCAAAGTAACAGCTGAACGGGTTTTATGGCTTTCATGGCAAACCCAGATCTCACGGGAACAGCTCATTGGTTAGCAGATACATTTTCAAAGAGGTACGGTTGGCGTTTCTACCTAATTGTAATTACGGCCTAACGACTTTACAATCGAAGTTTTATTTAATTCTTCAGCTTTGTCATAACAGGTGTTGGGCCATGGGATTGCCAAATGCAGAGGTGTCAAACTCAATTTGGTCAGGGGTAGAATAATAAAAGTAGGAATTGTTCGGGGGCCAAAACTATATAAGGGATTTCCTTTCCTTATGATTGTTTCCTTAATTTTTTTTTGAAGATATTTTTACATGACTTTTATGTGACATGAGTTTTGCTTTTTATTTCTATTGGATTTTAGTGAAAACAAAATGTGTTTATTGTTTAGATTTAACCAAGACTGGACCAAATATGTAGGTAAACACATTGTTTTATATTGAACTATTCTAACTTCTAATGATTGGGTTAAAATTTCAGAACACATTTAATTTGGTTGTTTTTCTGCGAGAAAATAGATTTTGTCTTGCATGCCTTGGCTTGTTACCATCAATGCAACAAGTTAATAGTAATAATAATCGAGCATCATTTTAGGGGCCACTAAATGTTGTCTCACAGGCCTGAGTTTGACACGTCTGGCCTAATGTGATGTCACACACAGCACCTCTGAGTTAAAGCAGTGTCAACTTAGAAGCTGATGATGCTGTATATGAAGTGAGCTTGATTTTCCAAAATAAGTGAATGTGTGTTTGAGTGATTCATCCATTTTCTTCCACTTATTCTAAGAAGTCTGGGTAAAGGAGCCAGTACAAGAACTCTCCATCCTCCACTCACTGTGGGCAAGACTCAAGATACTTGAGGAGGGTCCTCTCTACCACCTGGAGAGGGCAAGGCCCTTGTTCTGGTTTGAGAATAAAAAATGGTTTGAATCTGCAGGTGCTGATTTTCATCTCAGTCGCTTCACACTCGGCTGCACACCATCCATTGAAAAAACTTCCGGCTAAGCGATTATTGACTGCAACGGAACAATAACGGTAACAGACATCTGCGAAAAGGCGCATCTCCAGGAGATACAATGACACATTCTCCTGTAAGAAATTAAATCAAAAAGGTTGGAGCATAAGGACATTTTTGACCTTAACAGCAATAACTCAAAAGTGTAATGGTCGTTCTCGTTATTATAGTAATGCTAGTATTCTTAAAATCATTAAACATTTAAGATATGATTTAATCTTTTAAAGAAGTAAAAAGGTACATTGCCTGCATTGATTGCATTGACATCAACTTGTTTGCACCGAGAACCAAAGCAATTTCCTAGTTTGTGACCTCTTATTACTCACATGGCAAAAAAAAGGATTCTGAGGGGGAATGGGGATGTATTGACACCACTTCTTAAGCTGTATTGCAGATCTTGTCCAAATGCTTATGTACAGTATATGTATGCATGTACGTTAGAGAACCACTGTACTTGGTCACTCACTATTATTAGGGTCACTTTGTTGCTTTTTGATTTGGCTCTTAGATGTCACCACATCCAGCTAAAGTCCAACCAGCTAACTGGTAATAATTCTACTATTTGGGCATTTCTGCACAAATTGAAAGAGAAAACAAGAGGGAAGGCCATGTTCCTAATCTAAGTGATCTTGGAGCAGATGGTGGTTTATTGAATCCACCAGTGAATCCGGGTTTGATAGAGTGACAGTGAGCCAGCGCATGCCTCCAGCGCTGAGAGACACTGCAGCCAGCTCCTCAGTGCAGAAAACCAAAGCTGAACAAACAAAGCCAAAATTAGGGCTAAACAGACAAGCGCTCACTACTGAAGGGCTGCCTGCCATCGAGGGTCAATGTTGGAAATTTGCGCACAAAATACGCAGGTTACATGTGAATAATAATCCTAATTAGGGCAACACAATTAATGAGAATCGGTTCATAATCATAATTGTTGTGATCGCAAATAGTTTATGGCAAAAACTCAAAAGATTGAAGTTCTTTAAAAATAAGTACACTTTGAAGATTTGTCAATGGGGCTTTTTTGCAGAATAAATATTTTCTAAAAAATTGACTTTCAAGATTATTTTATGAAAGCCACAACTGTCAAAATGTGCTGCACAACTCTGTACAAAAAGATATTAACAAATTGAAAAAGAGCTTGAATACATTCAAAAAATTCTGTAAATCATTTCTTTTTATTCTTTTTTCATGGCGTCCAAATTATGTTATACTATAATTTTCTGTACAGGTTCTAAACAGGGCATGGTGTAAGGACCTCAAAATGTATAAACGTTTTTTTACTGAGGGAAGTATGCGCTGAGAGGACAGCCAATAGTACACAGTAAAATTTAAAGTTTTTCTGTTTCCGTACAAAGGGGTTGTTGTGGTACACTTTTTCATGTTGTGCATGAAATGAACTAAATATAAAAATTAAAAAAATATTTGAAGAAACTACAACTACTGCAACTGCTAGTTAGAGCTCTATATGAACATTATCTGAAATGTGTGGATATTGTGCATGAGATCGTTTCTCTTTCAAATGGAAGTCTCTTGAAGTTCTCATTTTACTTTTTAAATATACATGACGACAGAAATCATATTGTAATGTTTGTCAATATTTTCACATTTTGCCACAATGGTGCCACCCTACCATTTCAAACAATGCATTTGTCCTTCATCATGAGGGAAAACAATTACTTCTTTTTCTAACAAAAAATACAGAGAAAATAAATGCATGGCTTGGTTTTGTAATTACACAACTCGGCAACAAATATTCCCTCTCCCATTTGAAATCCCCATTGCAGTTCAAAGTAGTTGACATCCACACTTTTTCTTAATGTGTTTTTAGTTTAGATAGCGGCGACGGAACATCGCCAGCTTCATCACGGTTAAGTGGTTAGCGTCCTCTGCGGCTGCACCCATAGATCAGCCGGCAGAGCTAAATTGCTGCTTCTGCGCGTTTCCTTCAATGGGGAAAACAAATAAAACTGTGTAACCTTGGAACGTATCAGCTTTGTTTACGACCACGCCGACAATAGCAAATAATCTCCTACGTCTCTATTAGAAGCCATTCTGCCATTATTGGGTCTCTACAGCGTGGCACTTTGGAGGATTAGGTAGACTCCCAAAAACAAACTTAAACAAGGCCTGCACAGCAACAATAATAGAGTAACTTCATTTCAATCTGGACAGACAAGAGTTTAGACCCCTGCATGCACAATGAATCCTATCTGTGGTGGTGCATGACCTGAAATCTCAACCCCCCAGGGTCTGAACACAGGTGAAAGATGAACCCACAAGGCGTGAGGACTACTTTGACTTCAGTGTCTTGCCTAAGGACACAACAGCAATTTGACACTTTACAGCTACCCCACTGTGAAACCTGGTGTTATCAGGGGTCTCCCATCACAGTACTAACCAGGCCCTGCCCTCTTAGCTGATGAGATCTGATTTGATCAGGCTTTCACACGCAGGTGGCGCCACAAAGCAAAAGGAGGGATTGGGAAAGACGCCGGATAAATTTGCTGAAGGCTGACTGCAATATAAACTGTGTGGAATTTCCATCTTATCCCTGTGTCTGCGTAGGTTTCCTTCGGGTGCTCCGGTTTCACCTTCCTCTAAAAACACATACAATAAGTCTGATTATATGAGGGAATGAAACATGTAACATGTAACACACTTTGCTCTTGGTGTGTGAAATGCGCAGCCATTCCCAAACTCAGTAACACCGAGGCCCCCTTAAAAATCTGACGGGTCTGCGTGGCCCCCCAAAATAATAACCAAGAAGACAACATTAGAATAGGCTCTTCTGGTTATTTTATTTTGGGGAAATAGCCTCTGCTACAAACATTGTAATACAAAAATGATTACAGTGGATTATTCAAGTCAAATAATGAACACAAATATTTTAATATTACAAACAAAACATTATAAATTCAACATTAAATAATTATATTATTTTTTTTATTTATTTTTTTTACCTCCCGCGGCCCCCCTGCAGTACCCTCGCGGCCCACCAGGGGGCCGCGGACCCCACTTTGGGAGACACTGCGCTATAGAAATAAAGATAACTTTGTTTCTGGAAGTGGAAACCAACAGCAACAATATTGGGATCTTTATACAGCAGGATGAAAAAAATGAGGAAAAACATCTAAAATATGACAATTAATTAATATACATAAGAAATGTGAGAGCTTTTCATGAAACTCAACAATACAGACTTAGTTGCAGTTACCAGCTCTCACATCTCCTGTGGTAATTTCCCCACTGCAGGACTAATAAAGGTATCATTCATTCATTTAAGTCAGATGTGCATTTCCACAAGGAAGTGGGATTTCTTTCTAGTACGACCGACTTGAATGCTGATCCAAGACCAAGCATAACATGCCTACTTTTAACGTCCTACACAATCAAATATAATGGACAGTCATTGTTTTGATTGGGAATTGTCCTTATCTGTTTAAAAACCTCTCCTATAAAAGCACTTTTATTTAAAAAGCCTGACCTCCTCCACTCAGAGCATACAGTCTGTTGAGAAGCCTGGAGCTCCGTTTTGGGCTTGTTGAAAGGTTAATTAGCAGAGTAATCGGCTTACGGCTGGGAGCCCTCTGGGACAGAGTTGTGCCCCACAGAGACGCCTCCAGACACTGTTATAAGAGAGAGAAGGAGGAAGCCATCCAGCAACCTCCTATGTATGCGTAAGATGGATTTTAATGAAGGAGCATGGGGTTCCCAGCTTTTAAGGCCTTTTAAAATACAAAGCACTGCAGGGTCAGTGCAGGGCACAGATTATGAGAGATTATGAAAGGAAATGGGGAGTTTTTAAGTAAAATATGACAAGATTAGGCAGCACTTTGAATGTTAAGCAATAGTAATTGTCCTGCGTTCAAGTTGCCATGGGAACCCCAGTCATTTGTTTAACGGCCACCAGTTCACTCTTTGATGATTTCTGCAGCAAGCATTGTCTGTTTAGTCCAGTTTCTCCCAGAGGGTGGGTTATCTCCAGTTTTGCCGCAACCCGTGGCTCTGGAGCCACATGTGGCTTTCAGTGCTCCTCCAGTGGCTCCGGGAGCCTCCTCAAAAACATATTTTATTTCTAGTTTTAGTGTGGTTTATGTAGGAGGAAAAACATTTTTAATGTTTTCTAATGCCGTAAAAATGTGCATAAGAAATATTCAATTTCAAAATTTCTGTCAATGTAGATTTGCGTCATCTCCTGCAAAGCAGCTCCGCAAGGCAGACACTGTTGATAACAAACCGGCGTGTTTGAGGCTCCCAAAGCTAAAAAGAAAAATAGAGTTGATAAGAACCTAGAATTCAAGGAAGAATGGACTGAAACATTTGCTTTCATTGCCTATGAGTAAGGACTGCTTCATGTTTGCTTCACGTAATGAGAAGTTGTCAAAGAACAAGGAGTCATGTTGAAAAATATTTAACAAGGAATGTAAACATTTGCTGCTGACTGCCCAGTTCGGAGTGAGAGAAAGTTCTTCTCCAAACTTCTACTGCTAAAGTTTTGTTGCAACACGAGGAACACTGAAGCGTGAAGCACCTTTCACGGTGATTTACGCCAGCCTGTGACGTGATCGATATGAACAGTCAGTGCAGGTGTGAACTCTGAGCCAAAAAGCAGATTTATTTACTGTCTTTCTGCAATTGCATGAAATGAAAGTTCAATTTAAAGCACCATATAGCAGGAATGTTATGCAGTATAGCATTCTCTTGTGCTGCAGTGAAAATACACATATAATAAAAATGAATACATATGAATTTGTAGCTGTCATTTGTTGCCTTCATATAAGCCGTATACAAAGCTGTTAATTTTTGAGTTGCTGACCCCTGCCCCACAGGTAAAACCCTCCTGCTCCAGTAATCCTGATCAAGCTAAGCATAATCGTTGAGAGATGGTTCCCCAGGCACTCTATGGTAGCATCCACTGCTTACACAAAGCAGAGATGCCCAGACTTCCCTATGCATACTTCCTCCAGCTTCTACAGTGGAATAGTTTTGTCAAATGAATTATTATAAAATTACCATCATTCTCAAGTGACACGCCCAGTTGATTAATTGGTCCAGTAATTCCCATCCAGGGGTGCTGCAGGGGATACTTGAAAGCATGTCCAGGTGTTATAATCCCCTTAACACTAGGACCGCCGTGCTCTAAACATACCTTGCACCGCCCCCTGCGGTCAGTTGACCGCTATGTATTTTGCGCTGATACAGCCTTTTGCCAAATTGATTGTTCACTAAACCAGAATTTGTTGTTGCAAGGAAATCGTGATCATAATGAAACTGTGTAAATTATTTGTCTAAATATGCTAAGTAATTGTAATTCCAGCCGAAATAAAAAAAAATTACGAAGACTTTTCTGGCTAGATTTATTTTGTAACTTTGCAAACACGTAAAAGGTCGGTCACTATATGCTACATTTGACTCAGTAACAATATGTCAATTCAAACAATATAAATGATAGTTTAGAAAAGCACGGGACCATAACGTCTTCGCGCTGCTGTATGCGTCTGCTTCTTACGTCATCTCCAGACTGTTTTCTCTTTCCAGCCGAAATCACTGTGGGAAATATTATCTAGATAATAATAATAGTATTCGTATTGACACAAGATCATCAGCTAGGCTACCATCGTCAATGTACAATCTTCAATTTTACACGGGACACGTTATATATATATATTTGTATTTATTTGAGACAAGCAGTGCTCTTTATGATCAGAAGAAAATTATAATCATTGCCTTGCAGTGCGCGCTGTGCAGAATAACACACAGTGTTATCTGAATGAAATAAGAAAGATATCCTTATTGATATGATGAGGGCCGCTTCTGACCCACAGTCGCTCTCCTCCTGCAGGTGTCCGCGGGTGACGAGAGGCCTCACAGCGCTCCATCTGCACTCTGCCTTGATAGTTCATCTAATTGTTCTATTTTATTGCGATATTGTATTCTGCTTTATTGCCTTCTTCTATGTATAAATATAAGAATGTAATTGATGATGAATGAAAAGTCAGAATGGAGCAACAGCGCGCACACAGACACCTGCGTATGGCTGGCATTACGCGGGTCATGTGCGTTATTGCTTCTGGACTTGTTCCAACACTGCTGTCCGTGCCGTGAATGCACTACGGGTTTACGTTCAGATTTAGAATATTATAGGTGTTCTCCCCGCTGTGACATCTCACCTCCGTCAGACTGTTCTCATTCAATGTCTTGAAGCACTGTCAGGGCTTCATACCGTGTACTTGCAGCTCTATTCATGTTGTACTCCTCTCAATTCAAAACTCTTTCTCTCTCCCAAATAAAAACCTCAAGTCCCTTTAGAGTCTAATGACAACATATTGATACATTTGTATAAGGCGCGAAAAACCCCCGGGAAAGGTTACTATGACAACAGTCGCCCCTGCGCCATGTATCCCTATGGGGCAGCAGAAAGGGCTGTGGTTTAGAAAAGTTAAAATGCGTGTAAATCTTGTTTTCTTTACTTTTTCCAAAAACAAAAAACACCAAAATATAAACAACAAGTACCCAGTAAAAGTCATAAAATTTCAACTTCTGGCGTTTTGTTTTGAATACACTAATTAGCATATTAAAGTGAGTGACGGTCAGTTGACCGCTAGGGGCGCTCCTAGTGTTAAGAGGTTAGGAACAACCATGGCTTGTTATAATATTAATTAGAAAAAATACATACTTTATTTTATTATAATTTTTTTATAATAGCCTAAACAATTGTAGTTTTACTAAATTAAAAATCAGAAGCAAAGTATGAGATGGAAACCAAGCTTTGGATTCCATGGAAAAACAACCAAAATTGGGCTGACTTTAATCCAATCAATCAACCAACACCTTTGGTTTACATAAAAGATGTTTTATTTATTTTTATTTTCCATTACCATTGTTGTCAGTCCATTGTGTTTTCTCTCCGGTTTTATTTTGTATTTTTGTTATTTTTAAGGTTTGTTTATTCAATCTTATTTATGCAGTCCTGCATTTCTCCCTTTGTTCTGCATTCAGGGAATAACAGCCCAACAAAATCACAATACGTCTTTTTCAAAGGGGGTATTACCATGTTCAATCGACTTTAAAGAGCTTTCAGATGATTCCTATTAGGTGCTCGTTTTAATAATTTCCATTCTACTTTATTCAAGACCCCACTGTCCACATTCCACATTACTGGCGATCCACTCTACCGCTCTCTCTAAAGAACGATTTTGAGGGAAATGTAAATAAATAATGACCAAAGGATGTAACAAATGAATAGTACATAAACTACACTGACTTAAGATGAGAGGAGTGACTTCAAATATTAAACTGAAATTGTGTTAACATTCAATACACAGTGGGGCAGTTGTATTTAGTCAGCCACCAATTAGCAAGTCCTCCCACACCATACCTACTGTTAATGATGGGGGTGGAAACATCCTTCTTTGGGGTTATTTTTTCTGCAAGTGAACCAGAACGCTTGATCCGTTTAAAGGAAAAAATGAATGGGGCCTTGTATCTTGAGATTTTGAGCAAAAACCTACTTCCATCAGTCAGCCTTGAAGATGAAAAGTAGCTGAGTCTTTCAATATGATAATGATCCCAAAAATATGTCGCTCGGGCAACGCACGAGTTACAAGCTAAGAAGCATTTCCTGGAGTGGACTATCCAGACGCCAGATCTCAACCTCACAAAAAATTATTGAAGGGAGTTGAAAGTCTGTGTTGCCCAGCGACAGCCCCCGAAACGTCACTGCTCTAGAAGATATTTGCATGGAGGAATGGGCCCAAATGCCTGCAACAGTGTGTGAAAACTTTGTGAAGACAACTTTGTCACAATAGTATAACAAGTGGTAGTAGTGAGATATATTTTTGTTATGATGTGTTGCATCACCGGTAACAGAACAGTAGGAATGAGGAACACACAAATCAATACATTTATAATAATATATAACAACATCAAGTCAAAAATCTCCAACTTTAGCATATTGAAAAAGAAAGAACTAGGTATAACATATCTGAGTTTACCATAATAAAGACGTATACAATCTATCTTCTCTCATTGGCGACTTTATTACTGACCCCACTGTATTAAAATCCTTAAAGACATTAATTGTATATATTTCTAACATAAGTTACCAGCTCTACAGTAAATGACAACAGAGTCCATCTGACCTGAAGTGTTTAGCCTATAGCCCACCTGCACCATGCATTATTCACATGGTAAAAAAGTGAATCCAGCTAATACAGTGTAAATGGGCCGGAGAGCAAAAAAAGTCTATTGGATTTGTGCGACAGGAGTTTGAGGATGATAAAGTGGAGGTCAGTGACAGGTCCCAGAGCCGGCGTGTGAGCCAGCATTGTCCCGCTGACGAGGAGCAACTGTCGGCACCAATCAGAGCGCAGCGAAAGCAGCTGCAGAGAGAGGGCTGAGGTCTGGGTAAGTATTGACTTCACTTACCCAGCACTGGTTTTTATTTGATCCTTATTTTAATTATCTTTGCACCTCGTCACAATGTGCATCATAACAAAGAGAAAGCAGACTGCAAAAACAGAGATGATATAAGGCAGTGAATGCTATCATTACTCAATCATTATTCAAGTACATTTTGCCCAGTGTTAGAATAAAATCCATCCGAGCTCATTTTGGTTTTTCAATGAATACTTTCAAATTTCATGAAGAAATAATAAAGGGAATTTCATGTTTTTGTCTTCTGGCAGTGTGAATCATACCCTGAACTTTCTGCATAAAATTACAAGAAAAACCAAATTGCTTTTGCGAACAGAAAAATATATATATTTTTGTCATTCCAAGTGAAGGTTTGATTGTCTCCTAAAAAAAACCAAGTGATTATGCAAATCTTGTTTAAATTCTTGTTGGTCTTTAATAAAAAATTAAGAAAAACACAACCTTTCTTTGCCGGATATTTCACACCTCAAAAATGTTAATAGACGTTTCTAATGGAATCTAAAAGTACTCATTTAAAACCACATTATCTTGGATTTGAAATGCATTTGTCCAAGCACGCAGCTGGATACTTGGCACGATCCAATTTCCTTCTCAAATGAATAGCTTTGACACGACACTCCCCACATCCATAACATTTGGATTTCACTGATTCCCAACGTTCCCCTTGAATTAGCAGCTGCCTCGCTGAGCAATAACTGAGATCAGTGCATTGTCAGATGTTTTTGTGACACATTTAAACGTCCGCCATGATTTGCGAGAACACATTCCAAAAAAACAATGGCTGGGCGCGGAGCTGCGAGGCGGCCCAACTCGAGGCGGCGGGATACGATTGAACATGACAGGGAGAAATGGATTGGCTGCCGTTTCATACTGACATTTTTCAAAGGAGATAAATAAAGAGCTGCATTTAAAAGGAAGCGTTCATAGCCCAAGCATACGGCAAAAACGACAGTGTTGTTGTTCTTTTCTTGCGCGCGGATGCGTTTGTTGATTCGCGGAGAACTCAAAGTGACTCGGCCCTGACAAGCGCAGATTAAAGCGCGTGTTTGTCTTCTGAGGTCGAAGCATCACAAGCAATTGCTGTTTATACAAGACCCAAAACAGAGAAAATAGCGTTGGATTTGGTTTGGATGGGCAGGTATCAGGTACATTCGCTGGCCTCAATACTGTCTCTGTTGTTCTGTACAGATAAGCAAAACATCTGCAGTGGTCGGCTTCCTGCTTGTGGCCTTGGAAGTGGGATGCTCTACGGTATGATTGTCAACGACACAATCAACGCTCTAAAGTTCCTTCTACTTGTATATAGTAGTAATTTAAACTCATGTTATATAGATTTGTTAATTATTTGTATGCATTTATGTATGGTATACATATTTGTACTTTAGAATGATCCATTTTATTTTTGCTGCTACTGGACACCTGAACTTCTCCTCTGGGGGGGATCAATAAAGTATCTATCTACAATACTGCTTGAGAGAGGATTGGGAGTAGAAATTTGCTTCATCACACCGTCTTTAAACTCATAAACATACAGAGTGGATGTCTGTGAAGAAGTGTGGACATGGGTTGTGCATGTTTGGTGTGGGAAAAACTAATACACATAAACACAGAACCTGAATAAAACTGAAAGTAGGGGCAGCTGCCATTATTGTCCTTGTAAATAGAAAACTCCACCAAGCTCCTTCAGACAAAGACTAAGACTCTTGCTAAGAACAATGGGCCTCATTCACGAACGGTTCTTAGGAACAGATTTGTACGTAAATCCTACTTACGCGGTTTTTACGAAGAAAGTGGCATTCACGAATATTTCTCGTAACCAGAATTTCTCTTGGGCAAGTACAAATCCTACGAGTCCTCAGGAGCACTCGTACGCATTCAGTGCCGACATGTTCACACGCCGGGGTTGTCCTCTTTGGTGAAGTTGAATAAAAATACAACATTCCAGTGATATGTCCGTCAAATCGATGTATGTATTTATTTATTTGTAGTAATCTTTATTAGTAATCTTTATTTATATACCGCCTTTTTCACTGCAGATCTGGCCTACTTTTTAATTCATTTTGAAATGAAATGTGCCAACGCTTTATCAAATACATTGGAAATCTTGCCGTGTATTAGTGACCCCTTCCTATTTATAGGGGGCATTTCTTTATCCACGGGCCACAGAACAACGGCATATATACTGCTGCTGCAGGAGGTTACTGGGTCCGCGCTGAGTCTCTGCGCTGGTCTCTCCTATGGATCTATACGGGTCTGCACTGGTCTCTCCTATGGATCTATACGGGTCTGCACTGGTCTCTCCCATGGATCTATACGGGTCTGCACTGGTCTCTCCCATGGATCTATACGGGTCTGCACTGGTCTCTCCCATGGATCTATACGGGTCTGCGCTGGTCTCTCCCATGGATCTATACGGGTCTGCACTGGTCTCTCCCATGGATCTATACGGGTCTGCACTGGTCTCTCCCATGGATCTATACGGGTCTGCGCTGGTCTCTCCCATGGATCTATACGGGTCTGCACTGGTCTCTCCCATATACGGGTCTGCACTGGTCTCTCCCATGGATCTATACTGGTCTGCACTGGTCTCTCCATACGGGTCCGTGCTGCATGCTCCTGGATCCATACGGGTCCGCGCTGGTCTCTCAAGTCTGGTCTATGCGGTCTCTCTTCGGTCCGCGCTGGTCTCTGCGCACCGGTCTCTCCAGTCAGGTCACTACAGTCTATGCGGTCTCTCCTATAGGTCCGCGCTGGTTTCTGTGTGCTGGTCACTCCAGTCTCTCCTCGGGTCTGCATTGGTCTCAGCGCTGGTCCGCGCAGGATCTCCTCCCAGGGTCCAAAATATTTTGAGATTAATCTCAAAACATTTTGAGATTAATCTCATCATATTCTTAGATTAATCTCATAATTTTGCTAGTTCGACTTTATTATCATAATATTTCGACTTTTAAGTCAACATTTTATAACTTTATTCTCAGTCTGGGTGACTCTTTTGCTCCTTGTAAAGGCCTGTTGCTGTTTCCTCTGCCGTCTGCACACGGCCCTGCAGTCCCTTATATGGGCATTAGTGGGCGGTTACTTATGCTAAGTACCTATGCTAATGAAGCACCTGGCACGCGCGCTGTATTTACGAGGAAATGGGATTCATCAATCTGAGAGAACAGCTGCGAACAATTCAGCGGCTTACGAGTGCGTTGATGAATCCCACGTGGGGACTTCTTAGAAATCTACTTAAGGACAACTTGAGAAGAAAGTTGAGTAGTTTCTTACGAAGTTATTCGTGAATGAGGCCCAATCTTATCCTGCTTTGATTCGATCTGATTTTGAGTGTAAAAATTGCGTTATAGATACTTCTTATGTGCACTCTTTTACGATTGTCAGTAACCTTTAGAATTATGTAGGTGGTATGTTTGTTTGAATCAATGCATTTTTTGCTGCTGGACTCCTGAATTTGTCCCACGTGGATCAATGAAGAATCTATATATCTATGTCTATTTCCTTATTTTCTTTAGTGGAGTATTTTTGAAGGCCTCTTCTTTTTATGAACATATCACAAACCTCTGCATACAGTATTGAAGGCTTTGTACTTTTGCAGTCAAGACATGAAGCAAGATCAACCACCTCAAGTTTGATATTTCTTCTTATTTTGTCTAAGTTTGTGGACACAACTTTTACCCGCAAGCACGAACCTGCGGCTACGGTGTGCACGGAACAGACATATGTGCCGGTGAATTGCTTGATTCTCCCCTCAGCCTTCCAGCTTCGGAGACTGCTCTGTGATAAATTATCAAATATATGGGATATTTGCTTGTGGTCAGCCCAGGGTGAAAAGCGGCTAGTGTTGCATCATAAACAAGTCCATCCATAACCGGGATGTGAACCTGCCCGGCCGCCTGCCTTTCCTCCATCTGTTCATCTCAGTGTCACAGTAACTCAATACACGCTCCATTCTTCTCCTCTGCCTGCTACTCTGTCCACTCACAAAAAGGCCTTTACTTCCAGAGCTGTCAGAATATATTTGGTTACGTTTCCACTCCATCCAGATCAATTTTTCATTTTGTGGGTGTATAAAAATGTCTTCAGATGTCTCGGTGTTTCAGATGCGCTGTCCAAATCACGGGTCGTACTCTAGGCTTCGCCGTCACAAAGTCTGGTTGAGATGAGCCAGTACTGATGAGAATGTCACTGTATATTGTATTGTATTGATTCAAGTAAGTGAATATGTAGTAGTTAGAAGAACCCCTTTTAGCCATTTTTTTAACATTTATACATTATTGTTGAAGAATGTACCAGATTACGTGAACCAATTATGTTTGTCTGTATAGTAATGTCTGTTTGTATGTAGTAACGGAATTCCTTCTCTTATGAGGAAGACTACTATCCAATTTTCACATTTGAAAAGATAGAGTAAATATTTTTGTATCATTGATGCAAACAATTCTCATCCATCTCTATCTATCTATCTTGCAGGTGGCACGATGGCACTGATAAGCACTGTCTTGTCAGCCAGAAGGTTCTAGGTTATAATTCCAATCAGAATAGTGACTTTCTGAAAGGAGTTTGCATGTTCTCCCGGTGTTGGTTTAGGTTTCATCTAAGTGCTCCGGTTGCCCCTACCAGTAAAAGGGGTATATACACACTAGCATCTGCTTTTTTCAAACCCTGTGTTTCTGTTATGTTGTGTTTTCTGTTTTTTTTTTTTTTTTTTTTTAAATGCAAAGACAAGTTTGGAATAAACTCTGAAAGCTTCACAGCTGGAGATGGGGTCTCCAGGTGCTGCACTGTGAGGACCACTACTCCTGACAGTGGCCCTCGTAGCATTGTGGGATGGGTCAAATGCAGAGGACTAATTGCGCTCAATAAAGATATCTAAGCAAATGTAGATTGTAAGACATGACAACAAAACATCATCATTCTATCCAGGAGGCTTTAGTAATTAAAAAAGGGCTTCAAACAAACTGAACCCTCAGGTTGACTAATAAGATAAAAACAAGGAATAGTTACTGTAACTACCCAAATAGAGTACTTCCGCTAAGAACCCAAACTGCATAAAAAAACTGTGACCAAAGCAGACTGGATTGAAAATTGTTTATTCCAAAATGACCTTGTGTGGGATTTGACCATTTCATAAATTCATAATGACTTTATATCAGGCTGCATTTTGATTGACTGGTGGAAATATCCTTCCATATACAGCAGCTCAATAATGACCATCAGAAATTACTTTTTTAAAGTTCAGCATTTGTCCTATTAATCTGCCAAATATTCATTTTCCATGTTTGGTTTCAGCTGAGTATTAATGAGAGTAATTTCCCCAGAGTCAACAGAGCAGCGGGCAAACTGCTGGCCACTTGTAAGACCGCCTAACCTTCTGGGGACAACAGATTCCGACAAACTTTGTGATACAAATTCTATTTAAAAAAGGGAAACATGTCCTGCTATTGGTGCGCTGGCCGCAGACCTGACTGTGAATGGACCGAGACTTGTACTTCTGAGTGACATCACAGCTGTGACTGTAAATAAACTTAGTTTAGGTCTCTGCCTCTCAACTCGAGGTCCATCATGATGAGACAATGAAGAGGCCTAGACTTCACCCAATCTTTGTTTTTGTGTGTTTGTGTGGTTCTTTTTAATAATGCATTGATTGTACATATTGCTTTTTTGGACATTGCAACAAAATGTCCAAAATGTTCCCAGAGGTCTCTCTTCACAGTAATAACCAGGCCCTGCCCTGCTTTACTTCAAAGGTCAGACAGGATCTGTTTTTTACATGCAGGTATGGCCACATTGACTAACTCTTACCTCTATCAGTCCATTTACTTCTGTCATTCAACTTACTATGTGAAGGTAATATATGATAGACACACATTGTGAGATATGTTAGGGCTTCATTTGTTTTAATGTTAATAGTTATGGCACAGGGGCCTGTAAAAAAAAAACAAAAAAAACATCAGAATTAAAACAACTTTTTTTATATAGATTTGTTAATATTGGAACACAAAGTAAAATACACTTTTGAATGATATTCTACTTTTCGGATTTTTACCTATATGCTTTATGCGTGATCTATAAACTCACAATGACTCATAAGAGGTTTGGTGTATTTTGAAAAGTATGACCCTTTTAAACATGATCTGAGAATGAGAATAATGACGATGTCCATGATGTGATCGTCCAAGGATTTGTCATTGAGCAGTTTGAACAGTATCATTGAATATTTGGATGGTGGAATGTGTTTTTGTGTCAGAAGTCTTTGAAGAAATTGCAATGCGAGTCACAAAATTGCAATCATTTTCCCATCAACTTCAAGTTAAGCCCTTACTAAAAAAACATAATCCTCTATTTTCTGAAAAAGCAGACATTCCCATCACATCGCAGTCCTCTCTCCTCACGGCTAACAGCTTTGGAGTGGTCCGTGTGAGCGAGTCCTGAGCTGCTCACCGGCCACATCTGTATGGAGGTCAGCCCAGCTCCTGTAGGAAAACTCAACACGGGCCCACCTGAATACAAACCACCCCTGACATGAATAAACATCTGCTGGAACACGGGAGGACCAGGCACCGCTGTGGAGACACCAAATGTGTGCTTTTGACTCACGCATGATGATACTGCTTTATATTCCGCTTTAGACACGGCTCAATAGATGTAAGTAGTGTTTCTGATGTTTTTGGACAGGTTTGCTAATGGACAAGTTTAGAGTCGACATTTGTTGGTAGAACTTCTGAGAGTGACCTTGGATTGAACGCCTTTCTGTGGCAATCATAACATAATGCACATGATAGGGGGAAAGTGGTAGTTGATTGCGAAGGCCGGTCCGGGTTTAGAATAAAGAGCTTCCCTGATCTCTCAAACCTTCAGAACAGCTTTGAATTGATATTTGGCTGAAAGAGGAAACAGAAAATGGAGGTGCACGTACACTCTTTCTGCTCTTTCTTTTGAGGATGTGTAGTCAAAACCGTTGCATCCGTGATCTGACCGCCTTCCATGCGCGAAGGCCGCAGAGCATGAAACGTGTACCCACCGAGCTACCCACCATGCCTTTGCCATCGACCGGTATGTTGCGATCCGTGTGTTGCAAACCCTTGCTCTGGAGCATTGAAGCCTCTGATCATCACCATCCGTTTAGTCTTTTACATACAGACCTATTGCACATGTGTTTTAGTGGTGGAGAAACTGGAGCTTCCGGAGGAAATGCTTGCAGACCCGGGGAGAGCATACCAACTCTGCCCAGTAAGTAAGTAATCTTTATTGATATATCGCCTTTCACAGACTAGAGTGAAGAAGCGCTTTACAATTGTTGGGATTTGTCTCTCACTCCACACGGAGATGGGAGCAAGTGCATGCCAGACCTATTATACAGGTTTTTAGTGGTAGGGGAAACCGTAGCACCGAAAGAAACTAACACAGACACGAGGAGAACATGCAAAACCACACTGAAAGGATGGCAGTACAGTGGCTTTCGGATCCCGTAAGATGATAATACAAGTTACGCCCTTGTTTCTAACCATAAGAAAACAAAGTCACTTTCCAGCACATTTTCATTGAACACTGTGTGAAGAGGTCCTCATATTGCACCTGGACACAGAAAAGACAAAAGCCTTGCACTTCTCCGTCCTCCTGTAAATCCTTTCCTGGAGCTTCATTTCCTCTTCAGAGCAAAAACACAAACACAACATTTGTATTCAGAACGCAGTGTCTTCGGGCCGCTGCGCTGCTTTGATCCACGTCTCTCACCACTTTACCAGCAGCATGAACAATGACCAGGCCTTTCGTCTCCTGCTTATACTCTCAGACTTGGACGGAAAAACTATTCTCTTTTAGCCCACTTCAAACACCTTTCCTGAGAAGTAAACCTGGTTTGAAAAGACTGCTCTGCTAAAATAACGGTCTGTAGAACTGTCTTACCGTTCTAGATCTGAGGCACGTAACTTTGTCATTTCCCCAAAATAATATATGCTGTTTTGTTAACCTATTTAGAAAACATTTAAAGGTCTTATATTTCCCTCTTCTTCATTTCTCACAGTCCATGTGTGATAATTATTTGGGTGTTACAGCAGACAAAATTCTTGTGAAAGTATAGCCATTTCTTACATAGAAGTGATGACACCTGAATTGAAACGAGCTGATCTCTGCTCCTTCCCCTGTGAGCCCGCATCCTGCAGGTGGCCTCACGCTAACTAGGAAGTAAAAAAGGCAGGGTGAAAGCTATGTAGTCGGTCATTTTAGACCGGTCATTTTAGACCTGAGAATTATTGTTTTCCAACAATGGCGATCCATCATATAAATCCCTATGTCCTCGATCCCGAATTGAACCTCAATTATGTTGTTTACAGTAGTATACAACAAGTTAGTAGCACTGTACTTACAGATCTAGGCTCCTCGTTAGTTTTTTATTATGGGAATAACTCATGTGTTAAGATAAGCTTTTGAATAAGTTCAGTTTCAAGGTAAACAAGCTGCGTTTGGTGAAGTGTCACTTGCAGAAAAACAGATTTGTCACAAATTTCAGCAGTAGATTGTGAAAAAGTCCAGCCACATTTGCTGCATTCTTTGTTATTGGGCAATATTTATACCCAAAAACATATTTTCTCCAAGTCACTTGATTCTAACACTTTTAGTCGCTGACAATAGCAAAAAATCAACATAGAAGCTAACACAGAAAGTGGTATACGCGAGGAGAGGCTGTGCGCGCTGATTTGCTGATTTGATTTCTCACCTGTCAATCACCTCCTGGAGGTGGGCTTCTGGGGTTCGAGCCATGTAAAAAAGTGAACCGAGTTGTTTTGCTGCCTCTAGAGAAGGAAAGAGAAAGATTGCTCTCTAACTAAAGGGAATAAATGAAAACATGTTCCAGGCATGTGTATGAAGGCCAAATAGCACTGTAATGATGTATAGGTAAAAAAAGTATAAGTAAAATATGGGACCTTTAAGACAGAACGGAAGGAGTCTCATGACCTTCACATGGATCAATCCAAAAATTACTAAACAACAAGTAAGGTCTTTGATATTATGTAATATAGATGTTTCAGGCAAGTGGTTGAAGAAGTTGAAGTGTTTTTATATCATAGAAGTGGCACCTTTTTCCTTGGAAACAATCACATGGCACACCACCAGCTGAAACTGATACAAAAATGAAACTCTGCAGCCTTCATTAACAAAGCAAAGTCATTCCCATCAAAATGCATTACATAGAAAATCAAACAAGCACAACAAGGTGTTTTTAATTTACTCACATTATTTTCCTTTCCCAGCATGACCTCTAAATCTCGAGGCACACGTCGTGCCATGGTCCACTGGGAAAAAGACAATAATATAAACCATGTTGAAATAAAGGCTTTTTATCTTTACTGTAGGATTTCTTTGGAGTTTTTGTTTGCTTGTGCTTCAAGGAATTGTAAAAATAAATAGTTTTCAAAAACTTGAGGAACCAGACTGTGATAAAAAACCAGAGAAATTCCATGTAAAGTGGTGTAAAAGTAAATAGACCATAGACTGTAAATGTAAATGGACGTAGTCTCCGCCGTTGGAACTAATGTGCCACCACTTTTGTCAAATATGGGCAGTTTCAATATGGCCGCGGGGAATGGAAAATGTAAATAAAACGCATGTGTGCATGTGTCAGCCGGCACAAGCCACAATCATTTAAACGAGTGCCTTCAAAATTTTACAACGACTAAACTGGACTGGTCGAAAAACATTCGCTCCTGTCAGCATTGATGCACATGTGGAACATGTGTCAAATGTGTGTCAATGCTGTGAGGAATGTGGCCAAGAGCCGAGTTTTGGACCATCCTGTAAATCCGTTTTTGAGAGGTGAGAAGATGCGCACATTAGCACTGAATAATTCTTATTCCGGGTCCACCTCCATCGGCCCGATGTGATATTGCAAGCATGTCAGCGCAAGTCATTTTGGACATTTTTTAACCGAGACCCGCCCCCACTGAGATAGACCAATATTGTCGATGGTGAATAAAAAAAACAAATGTGTAATTAAATCTGTTTTTGCAAAAGACAATCTGTTTTGGTGGAGAGAACATGGCCCAACACGAATAAAAGCTCAGAAAAGTAGATTGTACGTCTCCTTTTAAGTTAAAGGGACCTTGAAACTCTGCAGATTTTAAAATAAACTTTGGGAGCAAGATTTCAAAAGTCATTTATTACTCTAATAGGCAATATTAGTTTTTGCTGCGCCTGACCACGGCAACTCAAAAGGTCGACTCAAAGTGACATAGTGAAAATGGGACAACGCAGAGGTCTGGAGAGGAAAGGCTTTACAGAAAGGGTCGAGCGCTTTTTAATTTCCTTCTATAAATTATGCATATTAATTAGAATCTAGATAGCGGCAAAAACGTGTATGGCCATTTTTTTCCAAAACGAGTTCTTAGATGAAGCCATTAATTTTTAATAATTAACCCCCAAGACAAGGGCAACGCTTCCGTTTTTCTTTTGTTTTATTATCTCCAAGGCGCAGTGAACAGATACAGCCATTTCAAGGACGTCTGAACATGTGCCGTTTCAATTGGCCATTGTATTTTCCCATGTGTAGGCTTATGAAGAAGATGGAAAGACTTCATGAACCGCTTACGTTACGGATACAATAACTAAAGGATTGAGTCACCGAAGAAGAATTTCATGAAGAATGGTTCAAGGAAAATATATCTAAATTTGAGTACCGTTTGACTGCCTTAAAACAAGATTTGCCAATGGGACAAGACAACTGATCTAGTCTTCAAAATACATACAAGAAATGTCTCCCTTGGAATGGGAAAATAAACAACCGAATTTAGACTTTTTTTTAAGAATGTATTTAAATTCAGATAAAAACCACTAAATTCCAGCAATTATTATCTCAAATGTAATCATTATTTGCAGTGTAAGGCTATGCACAACAAGCTTTTTGAATCGCTTCTGTTGTGCCAATACGCAGGCTACACTCAAGGCAAAGTCATGTAAAAGATGAAAAAATATGAGGAACGAAAATTCACTGGTAATTCACTTTTACGTGCTTGCATATAGTAGGACATGCATGCATTGATTGAGGAAAGTGCTTGTGCATAATAGAGACCTGTTGGTGTGCAGTGGAACTTGACAGCATCGAGATTTCAAGGATATATATACTGGCATTACATTCCTGTGAATATGCCTGAATAATACATACTCTTTCATGAAACAGATTTGCAACTTAGCTATTAGGTCATACTGAAGTCCTGATCACGTTTTTTTTTTCTTTTCTCAAAACTGCAGCTATTCAGTATCCAGGAAATACCCATGCTGCTGTGTGCACTCAAATTAGTTCAAACACACAACAGTCTGGAAACCCGGGCCAAAGGTTTTGCATGGATTTTATTAACTGAAGATACTAAAAGTGATTGGTTAGGTGGGGCTAATGAAAGGCTTACATGACAGTGGTTACAATGAAATGAAACGGAACCGGTTTCAGTTTTTGTCCAAAAATAACCCAATAATGAACACAGGTCCAGGGTAACAACACACATAAAAAACATGTTTTGAACACTTCAGTTATCCATGTGCCAGTTCTGACCTTACATGTCTGATGTGTTATCTCCCACATGTCTCCTGCGGTCTGGCTGTCTGACAGTGTGTGGGTGCTGTGGGTTTGCGCATGTGTCAGGTGCATGGTCCTTCTTTCACCTTAACGTTATGTCTCCTCCCAGACTGGGGACACATCAAGGGACTGGCTCTACCGACGGGGCTTCATGCGGCAACCTGCCAGTGCAGAGGAATGGAAATGAGGTGCCCAGAGTCTTGGCTTTCTCTCGGTCCCCAGAGTGCCCAGAATGTCCAATGTCAGGTGCAGAATTTGAAATCTTTGGCATAAACCTGTTTTAGCCGGTTCATATCTCACTCAATGAAATACTCAAAATGAGTGCATTATATATTCCAGCCTTGAAGAGGCCTTGATCAAGCGAGACAATCATGTTACAATTGAGTCTTGAAATTAAAATATCATATTCACTATCATCGGACGACAATTTGAGAACTAAAGGAAGTACTTCTTTGCTTGGGCAGGATTTTTGTAAGAAATATATCCAAATAACATTTGTGCTAAAATATAGTGTGTAATATTGGCTTGATGCATGGATCAACCTTCACACACAGTCATTAGAGAACAAGGGAGTAATTGGTTGATTCTGTGGATCTGAATTCTGAGCTCTTCTGTTCCATATTTTGCACATATTATTAGCGATTGAAGTCTGAAAGTGCTTGTCTCAGATAATAGACTTTAAAGCAGCTCTGCTTGTGTATAGGTCTCTCCATGGCCTTGCACTGTGCATACAACTGAAGGATTTTATTGTCACTCTTTTTAATGTACTGTGATTAGAAAAATGTCTTCTGTGATTATTTCTATTGTGCTTTGAGTTGCCTTGTGTATGAACTGTGCCTTGTCAGCCATCAGGTGGTGGAGGGTGGAGGTTGAAAAGTTGTATTCTAAATGGTTTGACTTGTCCACCCCCACAGGAACCCTGATGGACTTTGATATTTATCATCACTATACCAACATACAGCAGCAGCATCTCAAGGAAGTTTTTCTATTCTGTTTTTGTCCATGCCCAAAAAGTCCTGCACAACACTGCTGGATCATGTGCTGTCTGCTTATGCTACAAGTGAAAGTGACAGTACAATTTGTGCAGGAAAGTGTGGAAGTCTCTGGAGCTGTGTCTGGTCAGTGCTCCACAGCCCCTGCCTGTACTCTGCAGTAATACACTCCACATCGATCAGCCTCTGGACTGCCCACACAGGGTAATAGAGCAGCACTGGCCCACTGCAGCTCACAGCCATACAGATAAAATACTAAGAAGTGGCTATGAAACTACAGCCGGATCAACTCAAATCACCCGGGAAAGAAAAACAGCCATTGATTGAGCAAGAAGAGAAATGTTGAGAGAAGAAATGGGTTTTGTAGACTATTGAATTATCTGTGTCAACAACGCTTTAATACAATGAAATTCAATGACAGACAATGATATTATAAAAGCATAGGCTCAGCAGCAGCCTAGAATATTAATATTGTGAGGATAACATTTTGAAATGCTATCCTTTCTTTCTGCTGAAAGAATCGAAGATATTTGGTTCAGAAAGCAGAGAGGTCTAGAAATACTTCAGTGAACAGGATTTGGTTTCAAAGTAGAAACAAATCAGCAGAACCTTAACCCTCCTATCATCTCAGGTACAGCAATGGTGCTTCTGGGTCAATTTGACCCGATGCATTTTTAATCATCCAAAAGGTTCTAAAAAGAAAAAAAGAGCCTAACTATAACTCTGAATATTTAATCACTAACTCATTACTAATGATTCTACCAATATTTAGAGCAATGGTATCCATTTATCCACTGTGATATTAGGGCCTGGGTTGTAGAGTAGCCAAAGTTGCTCCACCCTCTTGTCCCTCACTGTCCTAATAGCTGCCAGCTTGTCTCTTTCTACTAGCCTTTGTTTCTCGATTATCAAATCAGATTACTCTGAGAAAATGTGAAAAGTCTCCAGAGACATTGTGGCTCGAAATATAGTCCTGCATCCCAGAGACTGGCTGTCCACTCATTCATTGACTTTATACTCCAGCTAGGATTATGAGCCCCAAATACGCATCTACTGTAAATGGGTCTTGTCCAGCTCCTTCCAATTCTCCTCAAAAACCTTTCTCCCCTCTGGATTGGGCATATCAAGAATTGTTTTTGTTTTTTTATCTGGCAGGAACAACTCAAAAGCAGACTTGCTGTCGGTCACACAACTCACTGCCATTCTAGTGGGCCCTGACACTGACAAACTAAGAATGTTTTCTGCAGACAGTCTTGCCTTTGGGGATGAAGACCACTGTATTTCACCATTTTTTGACATAAAGGTCTTGCTTGGAGTAATAAGAATAGCAATTCCTCCATCTGGTTCAAAATCAGAATAATCAGATTCAGAATTTAGCTGAAGATAGTCTTCATCTTCAGATACATCCTCCTCTATTTCAGTGTATTGTTGGCAGGACTCTCATTGACATTCAGTGGACACTCATACTCCCCTGTTGAGTGTCCACTGAATGTTTGAAAGGTTTAAGCTCTCCAAGATAAATAGTGGCTATTTTTCATCAAAATTCTGTTATATCTGGAAATCGAGATATGTTACAGTGTCTTTTTTCAGTTTGAGATTCAAACGAACACCCAGGCACTTCTACAAGTAACTGGGTATTCAACTGACTCACAAGCTGGACTGGACTCATAACACAGACGCCCTCTTCAAGAAGGGCCAGAGCCGACTCTACCTACTGAGGAGGCTCAGGTCTTTTGGAGTGCAGGGGCCACTCCTAAAGACCGTCTATGACTCTGTGGTGGCATCAGCCTCTTGTACGGTGTGGTCTGCTGGAACAGCAGCATCACAGAGAGGGACAGGAAGAAGCTGGACAAGGTCATCAGGAAGTCCAGCTCAGTCCTGGGCTGTTCCGTGGACACAGTGCAGCAGGTGGGGGACAGGAGGGTCCTGGACAAACTAATATCTACGCTAACCATGACTGTCACCCCCTGCAGGGCACTCTGTCTGCTCTGGAGAGCAGTTTCAGTGACAGACTTATTCACCCTCGTTGTGTGAAGGAGAGGTTCTGCAGGTCTTTCCTTCCTGGTGCTGTCGGATTGTCTAATGAGAACTTCTGAGCCTCTACATGTCTTCTTATCTGTAAATAGTAAACACGGCAATCATGTGCCACTCTGCAATTTCAGAATTTTCTCTGATTGTCATGTTATCTACTTTTTATCCTGCCAGATATGTACATAACTTTACACTTGAAGTTATCTTAAAGTTTACATTTTACAAAACATTGCCTGGTTTTCCTGACATAGATGTGTCAGCTGACTCAAGACAAAGTGCCACCTTCCAAAACTATGGAAGATTTTTTGTGTCATCAGATTTTGAATTTTTTTTGGCTTGAATTTTTCCGTTTGAAAATTTTAACCCTGAAAAAGCATGTTTGAAAATGTTTATCTTTACATTTCAGTCACTAAAAATTCTGTTTATGAATTTCAATGTGATAAAAAAAAATGTCAATAAAATAAAAAAGACGGATTATTTGTTCCATCAGAAATTTATTTTTAAATGGACCTGAATTCATCTATTTGAATGTTTTTAAACTCTTGAATATTTCATTTATTTCAGTCACTGATTATCAATTTCATAATGTTAAATTCAACAGTCAAAATTCAACGAGAAAAAATTCAATGGTGAAAAATGCACATGACACATCCGGTGTTCTGACGAGTTGTGTGCTCTGTCAGTTGGTCTGCGCATAATGAACTCTGTTTTCTCTTCACTGATGTTGGAATCTCTCGTTATCTACATTAGACCCTTTAGAACTAATGGAGATTTTGTTAACTTAGAATATTTTCTTTGTTTACGGAGCGAGTGAGGCCGAAAGAGCACGTAACTTTTCACAGCTCAAGAAATAAGGAGCCATACAGTGTTCTTACTTTCAGAGACAACTCAGCAAATATCATTTAGTGTACAAGAGTTCGAGCTGTGGAATACATGTTTTTTGTTAATTCCTTTTACATGGAGCTCTTTTTCAAGTAACACGAGTCCTGTAGAAACTGCTACACAGGAAACTAGACCCAAATACTGTGTAACGTAACCAACAATAACACTGTCCTTTGTTGCTATAAATGTTAAAATGTGATGGTTTTCATGAACACAAACAAACACACACAGCCTAAATAAATAAACAGCAATATACAGCAATAATGATTTGAAACAAGCACATTTACCCAAAATGTTCAAAAGACTAACTCATCAAATTAATGTAGTATCATCTTGTTATTCGCCTTGGTTTTATTACAATCCATACATTAGAAATCCTATATCAACCTGATAGATTCATGTTATCAACCGATGGACCTGCTGAAAGCTAGCGCCTGTCTTTACCTCAGTAAAATGACGCATGCGCCGACAAACTGACAGAGCACAGAACTCGTCAGAACACCAGATGTGTCATGTGCATTTTTCACCAGTAAATTTTTTCTTGTTGAATTTAACATTATGAAATTGATAATCAGTGACTGAAATTCACAGAAAAAAATATTCAAGATATTAAAAACATTCAAATAGATAAATTCAGGTCAATTTAAAATTCAATTTCTGATGGAACAAATAATCCGTCTTTTTTTTTTCATTGAAAAAAAAAAAAAAGGATATTTTGAAGGTGAATATGTCATTTTGAAATTTTAATAACATTGAAGTTTGTAAACTGAATTTTTAGTTATTGAAATGCAAAGATAAAAATATTCAAACATGCTTTTTCAGGGTTAAACATTTCAAATGGAAAAAATCAAGCAAAAAAAATTCAAAATGTGATGACACAAAAAATCTTCCATACAAAACCATGTTCTGAAAAAAAAATCAGATAAAATGTATGCGTTTAAAAAAAAAAAATGCATACAACTTGGTATTCTCCATGAAAAAAAAAAATGCAATAAAACCAGACATTGCAATACCACATATATGACCCTTCGTGAGAAAAACTCCAGCTGAAAACTTCACAGCCTCATTTGATCCGAGCACTGTGCCTTGTTTCTGCTGCAAGATACTAAGACCCACTAAAGCCATCACACTCGCACTTGTTGATGTCCGCCCTATTGAGGACCACACATCAATGTTCATTAGAATAACAAGCATCCATACTTCACCTTTATTACACCAACAGTACATTCCCCAAATCCAAACACCCATTTCCAAGTGTTTACCAGCGTCCTCCTCTGTACGCAAAGCAATTTCGGCGGCATAAACAGATGTAGATTGAAGAGCCCAAATTGCGCGTTTGCTTTTCGGCACAGACCTCTTGACAGCTCCGATTGACTGCCAGGACTCGCACTCTTTGGGGTGAGTGATGTCTGTATTAGGCCCGTGTCTCAACCATGTTCTGTCGACATTCTCAGATCTTCCGCCGGTAAAACTCTCCCCAGAGAATGGCTAAGTGCTTCTCCTTCATCCCCTCTGCTATTCCCCGCCACACTGCTCTGCAAACACCCCCGTGATCTATTATTTACACTTTTATCACATAAACAGCACACTCTCAATCGGATGCGCCGGCTCAGCGTGGAATCGCAGAGAAAGTCATTTATGTCCGCTTTCCCCATCAATAATGAATCGCAGCCTTTCTGAAATAGACACCTTGGCTTGGAGAATCCGATCGCATCTTGCAACATTTTAGGGTAAACTGTTACTTTTAGTCCCAGCATGAATTAGTAATGAGTGTGAAATCTGTGGACTGACTGAAACCCGCGGGCCTGATTCACCTGCTGCCATTTTCTTTCAAAGGGATGTCAATAAATGGCTTATAAAAGGCGGAAAGAGCACGGTTCACATTTAGAAAAGTCCATTTGGTTAGTCCCCAAACACAGAGGGATCTAGCACTGAAGTTCAAGGCCTTAAAGTTCCTGTCAACTGAAGTTATGTACATGAAAGTTTAATACAACACAAAGGGAAGTTGAACTTTTGCACAAAAGTGATGTTCAGATTTGAGGCCACAGTTACATTGGAAAATGTTTAGAATGTTTATTAAGAAATAGAACTTCCTGGCCTTTCTGTAGCTTTCTATACACTACATGCAACATGAGTAGATCAACTCATTATAATGTTAAATGAAAGTAGGAATGTGGCAATATATAAAGTTTAATCATGTATCTTAGAGAACACTCTCCCACTCATCTGCATTTGTCCAATCCCAGTGATGAGAATAACGGCGTTACTAGTAACGGCGTTACTAACGCCGTTACTTTTTTCAGTAACGAGTAATCTAATTACTTTGACAGTAACTATAACACCGTTATCATTTCCGACATTCCGTTACTGCGCGTTACTCAAGACGCACAATGAACGTGTTGTCATGAGAGAAGGGAGGATGAGAAAAACTCTCAGCAATTATTGGCTGATGTAAAACATATTTCCTTTACAATCTACATGTCTACAGTTGAGAGGATGGCTCATAAATTGTGTTTTTGAAACAAATATTGGTCTTAATCGCGCTCAACCACGGCTTGTATCACCGTGAGGCCAGCCACAGAGTAGCGCATGTGAGCGCAGAAGTCGGCTGCATACAATTCCATCGATAAGCTCCTTTCTCCTCCTGGTTTATCTGCTAAGGGCTCCAAAAGGTTTGGCTAACATACATATAACACATTTTAAGATAATCTAAAATGCACATAGGGTAATTTTTCAATGACTATAGGAATGATAAGAAAGAGAGAGAGAGTGTAAGACGGTTGATTTTAGGAATTGGATGCACCCGGCTGCCGCTAGCAAAACAGAGGGGTTTATGGAGGACACACGCGTTTTGTTTTACTTTTTAAAACCCATTGGACTCATTTCCAAATGTAGGATTACATATCTACGCTCAAACCATTATCTGGACTTAAACACGGAACTGGTCTGAACCGAAGTGGACTGTGCAGGTCATTTATAAGGTATAGCTATAAGGTAAGACCAATAACTCATAGTTTTGCGTTTTGTTTGAACAAACAATGCGGGCATGAAACATATTCTGCTGTAGCCAAACAAATTGTCCACTTGATTTATATGATATATATGTTCATCTGATTGGGCTGAAGTCAGTGCTTCACCAGCCTCACCGCTCCTCACCGGTGTTTCCACATTCACAGTGGAGCGTGTTGGTGTTTAGTGCTTACAGCACAGAGAGAGATGAAGAGTGAACAGGACTTCAGCAGAAAAACAGACTTTTCTAGATGGAAATATTGGCACTGTTAAAGGTAAAAATGTGCACGTCGGGTGCACATTATGTTCCAGAACAAAACGAAAAAGTAACGCAATAGTTACTTTTACTGGTAACTAGTTACTTTTATAGTGGAGTAACTCCGTTAGTAACTCAGTTACTTTTTGGGAGAAGTAACAAGTAACTATAACTAATTACTTTTTCAAAGTAACGTGCCCAACACTGTCCAATCCTCATGTCACTAGATCAACTTCTCAGAAGCATTGATCGCCACAGAAAAGTATTGGGAGACACACGATTGAACACATGACTTTCTCACAGTGAAGCAAAAGAGCTCCCCACTCTGCCACAGTGCCAAAAAATAGATTTCTCTAAAAACCTGACTTTTGCTTGAAGTCCGCACGCCAAACAGGCACATGTTGGGGATGTCCCCTCTCAGCCCAATAGTTACTTAGAAAACATAACATAAATGTAGTAAGTCAAACTTTTTCATGTGGAGGTCTTTCAAGGACTGTTTATAATATCATGTTGGTTTCTGCAAGGAAAGAATGTCATGTTTTCTGAGCCCTTTACACAAATGGAAACAGAAGGTTATTGTCTTTTGTTGTTCTGAGTGTGGTTTGTTGTCACATATAAAACTTCATATTGAGCTGATTGCATAATCCACTGTGAATACTCATAAAGAAATTATGATTCTCTGAAAGAGTCTCAAATATGACCCTAGTGAACCGTGCTATTTCTGTTCTTACCACATCATTTGTTTTCTAATGATGTCATTGTTGTTCATACAAATTTCAATGCAGAAAGTCATTCTGTGAGATGTCTGGTTGTCTTTCTTCTATAAAGGTCACATGAATCGCATACAGCTTTGAAATGGATTTATTGAACGCAATCTGTTGAAATTCTCCTTTTTTCAAGTTTTCTTTTCACCATCCCAAGTAACTGAGCACAGCTGGTTGGGCTCACCCAATTGGACTGCCACCATTTATCCAATTAAACACAATTACACGCTTGATTAAGAGTCCGGAGGCGGAGTGAAGCCCACAGCTTAATTAGAAATGTTTCACTTTTTTGTTCAGGGCCCAGAAAAGGCTTTAGAATGGCGAATGTCTGTGAACATGAGAGCACAATGATTCTTTAATGACCTCAAATAATCCTTTTAGTGACAAACCGAGGTTGCAGCACACACAGAGCCCGAATTTCTCAAACAATTCTTTTTTTGAGCCGAACTATCAAAGTGCTTATTCTCCACCTCTCCGCGCTGTTAAAGAGGCTTTGGAAGTCGAATCCCAAAGGAAAACGTAGAGATTTTTTATGCCTCTATTCATTCTTTATTCATTTTGCCTCAAACTGCAGCTCAGAGAATTATGCAGAATTCAAAGAGAACGTGGGATTTGTAGGTAATATTTGCTCTAAAGGCAAATCAAAGTCAAAAGCAGAACGGTGACCTCGTGAGACGAGCGGATCCCGGGTCTACGGTGGGAACTTTTATGAAGCAGATATTGGAAGGGTAAATGGATATAAGAGGCATATCGAACAGTTTAGTTTTATCTTGCCCCTTAAAAACAGATTTAAATGTTAAGAGCCACAAAATATGACGTGTTTTTTGAATGAATGTGGACAAAAGGTGCATCTTCAAGGAGATATATATTTGACTAACATATTCAATCGTCTGTTATGAAAGCATGCGGTACATTTGAGATGACAGCCTTTGGACAATCGAGCTTCTTCTTCAAACAGTGGTTAAATTCGAGATAGTGTTTCATTTTATTGCAATTGTATTTTATGTTTAAAAGCCCCAAGTGGACTAGTGTTGAAAATGAGCACATTTGCCATAACACACAACAAGGGATCTGATTTGCCCAATGTTATTGTTGTGTCCATATTAAATAAATACATGAATACAAAGTGATAATACCAAACTGTTTTGACATTGTTTTGAATATTAGTTACAGGTCTCATATTGGGCTTTTTGACTTTTCTCTGCTTTAAACTTGATTACAGTGCTATTTTGCCTTCATACACATGCCTGGAGCAGTTTTTTCAAGCCCTAGTGCAATCTTTCTCTTTCCTCCTCAAGAGGTAACCAAACAACTCAATTCACTTTGTTAAACAGCATCACTTTCTTAAATCAAAACAGCAAATCAGCGAGCACAGCCTTTGCCAACGCATGGTCCCGCGTCTACCACAGTCTGTGTTTACTTCTACACTGTTTCAGCTTTTTTCAGCGTTAGCATCATGTCAACTTGGAAAAAATGTGTGTTTTGGGTGTAAATATGTGACGCCACTGGTTGGGCCGAAGACAAAGAATGCTGCGAATGTAGGACTATCCATTCATGGGGATCTACCGCTGAAATTTGTCTGTGATTGACACTTCACTAAAGACTGCTTGTTGAGGCGGGCTCACAGGGAAAGAAGCAAAGAACCAACCGTTTCAATAGAGGTTTTATCACCCCTATGCGTGTTGTATGATGCATCACCCAAATTATTATCACAAATGTACTTAGGATGGACTGTGAAATATGAAGAAAAGTGAAATTTGGAACCTTTAAGCGAATTTATGACTGATATGCAGGTCAGATCTATGATGATGTAAGGCCACTCAAATCAATGCACCAATTATTCTGCCCTTTCCGTACATCTAGCCATTAAAATAGCATACATTTGAACATTTCAGACTAAATCTCTGACAGGGCAGAATAATTAGGTCTGGAAATAGCATGTTATTGGATTTTTTTTTTCCCTTAATGGCTTGGCCTCTTTTGTCCACTTAAAAGGTATTGTATCCATCCACATTGTGAGTTTTATAATGAAGTTGTGGAGGGTATGCTGTGTCTTCATTCAGAAAATATCCCAGAGGCTTTTGTCCTTGAGGATTGCCAATTGTGTACAAGGTTTCCACATCTATAGTGGCCGACAAAGCATGCGTAGACCACGATGCCACTATCCACCAGGCTCTTTCTGTAAGATTAGCGTTGCCTATTTTACAGAAATAGTTTGAGCCATCAGTATTATGATGCAGATAACCCTTTTAGGGCTGGAATCAATGGTTATTTTGATTTTGAATAGGTGGGCCAATTTTGTTTTTGATTCATCGAGTAGCATGGTTTCTCTGCTGTTGTGTTGGCTGTCATAATGGTCTTTGAGGCAATCCTAGCATGAGAATTTGATAAATATCCCTCCCGATGTCTAAGGATCCTTCCTGGTGTCTGGGGGTGATAATCACACTGGACTTTTTCTTTTGTGTTTGAGTATCCGCATGTACAGTATAGTATAGTATAGTTGGTGTGCCCTTGTTTCATAGCATGCAGATATGAGTGTCAGAGCTCTGTCTTTGTCATCGCCTTGATAAACTTCATCACAAAAGAAATCTGTGGTCATTAATACAACACATCATCAAACCAATGACATTTGTTTGGGTCCAAAATGTCAGTGAAAATGGGCTTTTTTATACACTTACCCCTGAAGAACATCATTAGAAAGATACTGAGTTGGGGAAGTTTGACTAATTCTATATCCAGATAATATTCATTTACACAACTTTAAGGAGGTTATACACATACTAATTCCTAAAGTTTGTAAGTGATTTGTAAAAATGAACTCCCAGGAAACTGCATTAGCTTATAGACGGGGCAATTATTATAGAAGTATCTAAGTCATAAACATCTCCTCAGCCTATTTAGGATTCAACACATGATTAATTAATTACTAAATTAGTTGACAACTATTTCAATAATTGATTAGTCGTGATTAACCGTTAGCCTGTTATAGCATGAATACTTTTAAAGCCGCATTGCTGGAATGTATGATTGTGTGTATTTTTGGGACAAATGTAAAATGTTGCCAGTTTTGGGTTGGACGTTAGAAGTAAATCCATGACCTGTTTATTAATAAATGTCTTATAAATACGGGGCCACATTTACTATGTGCAGAAACATCTGGTGTCATAGATCATAGTAATAGCATTTTACTATAATTACTAACTACAAGTTTTCTTCTAGGGTCAATAAATAGAAGTAAGTTTTCTGAATTGAGTCTGCAAACTTTTGTAGAGTAAAAGCCCTTGGGACAGAAGTGCTCCTGCAGCTCAGTCATCACATCAGTGTCCAGGGGGAACCAGGTGAAGTCACACTCGTGTCCTCTCTGCGAGTGTTCTGTCTGGTGTTGAAATGAAAGCAGTCGGTCTATTGAAACTTTCCCCTTGACTGTCCTCCTGCGCATTCAGCTGGATTTGGTAAATTTAGAAATCCATGGCAAGCCAGGGTCACCAACTCAAATCAAGAATAGACTAAACTGGTGAAACAGTATAGAATATTGTATATAATATTAGTCTGTTCAACTGTTTAAATTAAAACCCTATTTTACTTTCAAAATTAATGTATGACATAATATGACATATTACGTGTTGTTATGTGTTATAATGTTGATAATTGCTTGTAAAAACCCCAAATATAACATGTCAGAAATGTATACTAGTACGAAGTATTAAATAATAACAAGCATGTAATTAACCTTTATTATAGCTCGGTTTCACATTCTAAGTTGAATTGCAAAAATACTTTAAAGATCATTTAATGTTCAGCGTTTCACTTGCAATAATAATTAACCTTTGTAGATTTCGATCTCAGAATATTGTGGTACACTCATGTTAATAAAGCAGGATGAAGCAAAATTACAGAAAATGCTAAATATAATGAATCTCTGGTGCACTGTATGGAGATTTTTACTTCTATTTTGGACCAACATTGCTTCATTATTCTGCTTCTTGGCTGTACGTTCCATGAGAATATGACATTTTCTGAACTAGACAGGTCCTCTCAGACTCTGCAGGAAGGGCCCTCGGAGCTGCAGTGAACAAGATTAAAGTTTGTCCTTCATTTTCCTGATTCTCTGGGGTAGTACGTATTTCAATCATCTTGATTACTGCGATAAACCCTTCAGTCCCTCGTCACACATGGTTCATCACGTGAGGCAAAAGTAGTGAACATGGTACGTGTAATTTTACTAAAGAAATGAAATGACTTGTACTCCAGCTATGGATAGTGTGTGAAAATAAATTAGCTCTAAAGTCTCAGTAAGAAGCACATTCCGCGTATTATGATATAAAGCGCCCCTCATGAAGACTGGGACAAGAGTGGTCCGACCGGTTTGGGGTCAAAGACGACTAGAGTTTAGTTTTGTAGTTTGGTCCATCTTCTCTTTTCATGTCAAGTTGCACAATATTTTTGTTTTTTGTATTAGAAAAAAAAAAAAAAGGTTGTATTTAATTTATTTCTATCTATCAACAAAAGATATTTCAATACTGCAAACTTTCTTTAGCGTTTCAAGTGGTTTGCTGCATGAAATTCACTTTTACAACATAATCAGTTAAAATAATAATTCATAATGTTTCTGGTCTGTTTTAATTATGTTGAGCACCATTACAATTTTGAAGAGTGTTCCGTTGAACCAAAAAGCGAAAAAGGAAAAGCACCAAAGAAGTTGGGGACAAATTGTTGACGCCTTATCATTGGTAAGAAAGTCTGCATAGAGAACTTTTTGGTTTTTGAGTGAATGTAAAAAACACTTGCTTATATTTCTGTGTAATTTGTCTGTCTTGATTTTAAGTTTCCATAAATAAAATTAAAAGCGAGATTTACTTGTAAGGAAGATATTAATGATTACAAATGGACGAATTGTCAGAGCCTAAGTTAGCCCCATGCGCTCACAGCAGGACAACTCCGCGGGAAGTCTCCAAAGAGCATTATTAAGCAGAATATTAACATCGGAGCGGGTGAAAGCCAGTGCCATCTTTAATTGATCATAGTTGGCTCTTCTCAAGCTACACATCTTGACTGCTTATTGAAGTTTCGAACATTCTCCAACACTTTTCCCCAGAATGCCCCATATATTCTCCCCCTTTGTGCAAAAAAACCCGTCAGCCGTCCATTCTGACTCATCGCACTTGTAACATCTCTCACATCAAAAACCAAGCATTGCATTAAAGATTAAACCGTGCAATCACAAACGCATTTCTTCTCCAAATTGAGGTCAGCTTACAAAACACCGAATTGATCTGCGGTAAATGATTGCTCATAGTTCGCGCCCCGGCATAAGCCCTCATTCCAAATAACTGATTAGCGTCTGCCGGCGAGCCATGGCAATCTATCTGAACTTCTCATCAAAAAATGTGATCGCGTCCAATTTTACGGCGGACATAACTCGCCGTAACCGGAATGAAATGTTCGGGCAGAAGGGAATTTCACAGCAGCCGCATTCATCACAGGCGTTATCAAGGTAATAGCGCAATGGCTTGTTTGAATATTGGTTCCAGCCATGTATTGTAGTGCTTTTCTAAAGACGTGAAATTACACAGGCTTGGGTTGTAGATGTGCCGGAAGATTTTGTTGATTTAAAGGCGGTGGGCGTGGATTTATGAGATGCATACCAGGGTAGGAACGTATTTTAATGGTGAAATAAGGATAGCCAAGTGTGAAGGGGAGGGGAAACATGGGATGGGTTCTGGTGGAAAGATTGAAAGCTATGCAGAGATAAAAAGTTACATTTACAAGAAGCAAAACTAACTTTTTCTGTATTTTTGGCATGTCAGGGTTTTATAGTCAAACTTTAGTTTATGCAGCACGACAAGGAGGTTAAAACTTTGGCTGCATATTTTGGAAGGCACTGGTCTAAATATGCATTGTGACTGTAGATCTTTAATGTTTTGTTGACAACATCTGCTCTATCAGAACTAAACAAAAAATAGATCTAAAAGTCTTATTGATATCGGAACTAAGCTATGACAAGAATCTGTAAGCAAGTAAACATTTATTTTGTTCCCGAGTCACAATTGGAATAGGTAAGGCAAGGCAAGGCAAGGCAAGTTTATTTGTATAGCACAATTCATACACAAGGCAACTCAAAGTGCTGAACAAGATAGCATTAAAATCATAAATAATCACAGAACATTAAAAAGAAAGATAAAAATATAAAATCCCTCAGTTGTATGCACAGCTAAACAGCACCGTTTTTAACTTGGTTTTAAACATCCCTGTGCTCCTCAGAGTCCGGGCTGGTTCATATGGGACTAACATGTCACTAATATATTTTGGTGCGAGGCCATGGAGAGACTTTTACACAAGCAAAGCTGTTTTAAAGTCTATTCTCTGAGCCACAGGAAGCCGGTGCAGAGACCTGAGGACCGGACTAATGTGGTCGTACTTCCTGGTTCTAGTCAGGACTCGAGCTGCTGCATTTTGAATGTACTGCAGCTGTTTTACAGCCTGTTTGGACAGACCTGTGAGCAGGCCATTGCAGTAGTCTAACCTACTGGAGACAAATGCATGGATAAGAATCTCCAAGTCTGCTTTAGACACTATGTTTTTGATCCTGGAAATGTTTTTTAGATGGTAAAAAGCTGCTGATGTTACTGATTTGATGTGGCTATTAAAATTTAAGTCTGAGTCCAGTATTACCCCTAGATTTCTGACCTTGTTTGAAGGTTTTAGGGAGAGAGACTGTAGATGACAGATGACGCTCTCTCTTTGTTTCTGGGGACCAAAGACAATCATTTCAGTTTTGTCTGCGTTTAGCTGAAGGAAGTTGTTTTGCATCCACTCACTGATCTGTTGGATACAGTGAAGGAGTGAGTCCACTGGTCCATGTTCTCCTGCAGTCAGTGAGACATAGATCTGAGTGTCGTCTGCATAGTTATGATAGGAAACTTCGTTTCTGCGTATTAACTGACCTAACGGCAGGCGGCTGCCAGCGGCTGATACAGGTCGTTGCCGCCGTTATTATCTGAGGTTACTGCCCGCTGCTGCTACTGCTACTGCTAACTCGCTGCAACCCCACTCTCCTCAGAACTTATCCTGCTTTCTACTGATGCACCCGGCCGAGTAATCCGCGCGGCACTGGACTCCTGCCACCTATGCCCCAGGGTCCTTCGGCGTCGTTGCTTCATCTCTCTACTTAATCTCTGATGCATCAGATGCAGCTGGCCGAGTAGCTGCGCTGAAGCCGTCAATGGACTCCTAAGTCAAAGGCATCCATACCGTGTTCTTCACTCTTCTGATCGCAAGCCCCCATCATGCTGCCCATCCTCCTGCAGCGCACTGAAACGCGGCTCATCTTCCAGTACATGTCCTGCCCTCCTCCGCAGCATCTTCTCTCGCCTTCCCAGGCTTCTCCTCATAAGCGTTCACTACTGCACAACTCTAACCTTCGTGCGGTCCGAGACACGGCTTTTCCCGACATCCATACTATCCCAGATTACTACTCTCCAACCCAAGATTCTAAGCGTAGGGCGCCTGCAACTTCATGGCCCCTCTCCGATATGTCCTCTGCGCCCCTGTCCAGGTCCGGCTTCTACACGGACTGCCCCTCATCCGTGGGTCATGGGGGGTTTATTTCAGGACCATCCGCGGCCACTCGCTGGGCTCCCCCACACCTCTCTGCAACAGCGGGGCGCCGTCCTCTGCGGCTTTCTCCGCCTACATCAGGGCCAACCGTCCCGCTATCCTGCTGCAACAACGTCAACTGGCTTCCTCGTAAGCTCGCCAGCAAAGCATACCAGCAAAGTTAAGTGAACCAATAAGATTCGGTGCGGCACGCACGTCTCTCAAACACTCCTCCCGCTGCCGCAATCGTCCTGACGAACGTGATGCGAGCGCTCACGTTCCAGTTAATATCAAACGGTAAAAAGACCATTTCCTTCATATTATGTCCAAAAGTAGTTACTTCAAAAGTAGATAAAGTTCATGAGTGTAGCCTAGATTAATGTAGCTTAGATTAATGAGATAGATTAGAACCAACAGAGATTCAAAAACATTTAAAAGCATTTTGGTGAATTTGGGTATAGCACAAAAGTAGATGTTTAGGTAGTTTTGAGAATTTTTAAGAGCTGTCGATTTGTCAGCAACAGATTAGAGAATCAAAATACCGTTGTATAGGGACTGACCCCAGAGAAACCTGCTAAAATAGATTAGCTCCTGTACGGATAATACCAATTTGATTAACGATGTACATTTATCCCAAACGGTCTGAGAGAAGGAAGTGACAGCACTTCCTGGTTCAACAAAATGTGTTTGGAAAAATGAGCAAAGCCCCACGAAATGGCACAGAGCCACTGATAATGAAAGCAAACCACCAGTATAGATAGATTTATTAGATAAAAACATATGTTTAAGAATAGGGCTCAATAAAAGCAAAATAAGCAAACATATTTGTAAATAGATTAGAATAGTTTAAACCAGTGTCTCCCAAAGTGGGGTCCGCGGCCCCCTGGTGGGCCGCGAGGGTACTGCAGGGGGGCCGCGGGAGGTCATAAACAAAAAAATAATATAATTATTTAATGTTAAATTTATAATGTTTTGTTTGTAATATTAAAATATTTGTGTTCATTATTTGACTTGAATAATCCACTGTAATCATTTTTGTATTACAATGTTTGTAGCAGAGGCTATTTCCCCAAAATAAAATAACCAGAAGAGCCTATTCTTAATGTTGTCTTCTTGGTTATTATTTTGGGGGGGCCACGCAGACCCGTCAGATTTTTAAGGGGGCCTCGGTGTTACTGAGTTTGGGAATGGCTGGTTTAAACTATAGTGAATAGTTTTAGTGCATACATTACAGACGAGGTTGAAGAAGAATCAGAATGACAGCAGTGGTCATCAAAGAGTTTAGTGAAGGAATGGTTAGAATGTGGTTTGTTGTGTGTTGTTTGTTTTCTCTGTATTAACTCTTCACAGATATCGAGCCGGAACTAAGCACAAGGATTGATGATAAACGACGATGTGGATTGTGACCTAATTTTTAATCAGGTCAAAAGAGGGAAACTGTTGCATAATTAAAATGTTGTATACTAATGATTTTGAAAATAGGCCCTCTGAAGAATGTGCACGGGGAAAAGCCCCAAGGACAAGGATTGCAAACAGGAATAAAGAGGGTCAAATGGAGAAACTACAATCAGTCATAGAGATACCAACTTTCAAAACGGGACAAATTATTAACTCCAGGAATAAACATTCTTGTCTCTCTGGCGAGACCAAAAGTCCAAAACACCATCTGGCTAATCTCTCTCAGGCAGACTGGGAGATTCTCCAAAGGCATTCTGACATTCTGACGCCTCCCAGTGGACACGGGACGCCAGCACACCCGAAAAGAACATTCGGGAGACGCCCACAAGTGACGTCATCAGACGTCTTGATAAAACTGTTGGTTTGAGTTCTGGGAGGAAGGATCAGCCGAGGGCCAGAGAAAGGGACATATTAGTTTTAGGAGCACTTTTTGTTGAATATTCTGTATCTGATTGTAAAGATAATTAAATGCAGATGTTAAACGTGAAGATCTCTTGTCTCGCTCTTGCATCGACTTTGGATACGTCAGTCAAAGGGAATTATTGACTTCAATGGCCATAGTTAATCCTCACCTCCATCGTGCAATTTTCTGGAGACTGTCAGGGATAAAGACTACAGATCTGCTGTGGGTGATCAGGCACAGCCTTCCAGCATGGAAGTACCTAGTAAGCTCGCGGCTGGGCTGGTCTCACCACTGCTTTAATGTGATCTGATCCCATTTCACCCAGAAAGTTTTTGTATACCACAGTTCATTCAGACGGCAACTCCATGTGTTGAATAAAACTATAAAAACCACCACACAAGACACATGGCATAAACACATTAAAGATACAATCCCTCGGTGGGATTGGAGAAGAGACTTTGGTCAAAACGTGGATTGAGGAGCAGTGTGATTTTAGTCCCTGCCGCGGAACACTAGACCAGTGCTATACTCATCGGATGCTCGAGGGTTCATGTGAGTTCGCCCAACCGGTCCACATGTGCTTTGTGGACTTGAAGAAGGCAGTTGGCAATGTTCCTCGGGGTGTCCTTTGGGGGGTTCTCCGGGAGTATGGGGTCCGGGATCTGTACGACCGGAGCCTGAGCTGTGTTCGCTCTGCCGACAGTAAGTCAGACCTGTTCCCGGTGCATTTTGGCCTCCACCAAGGCTGCCCTTTGTCACTGCTTCTGTTCACCGTCTTTATGGACAGAATTTCTGGGCCCCGGTTCGGGGACCACATAGTTTCATGTCTGTTTGCAAATGATGTCCTGTTGGCTCCAACGAACCAGGACCTGCAACATAGCCTGGGACGGTTTGCAGCTAGGATGAAAATCAGCTCCTCCAAATCCGAGGCCATGGTGCTCAACCGGAAAAAAGTGCCACCTCTCCAGGTGGGTGGAGAGGTCCTTCCTCAAGTGGAGCAGTTCAAGTATCTCGGGGTCTTGTTCACGAGTGAGGGAAGATTGGATCTTGAGATTGAAGGAGGATCGGTGCAGTGTGCGCTGTGATGCGGTCGCTGTATCGGACCTTTTTGGTAAAGAGGGAGCTGAGCCGAAAGGCAAAGCTCTCGATTTAACGGTCAATCTTCGTTCCCTCCCTCACCTATGGTCATGAGCTTTGGGTAATGACCGGAAGAACGAGATCGCGGATACAAATCGAAATGAGCTTCCTCCGCAGAGTGGCTGGGCGCTCCCTTAAGCCTAGCGTACATCGACAGAGAAACCGGGGACAACTAGTTGCAAGGCGGCTTTTGGCAACTGAGAGGAGATGGTGGGAGATGATCAGTTGCCGAAATCGGTCGATGTGCGCGCTCTTACAACTGGAGATGATCAGTCGGTCTCCAGTTCCAGTCAGTTGCCCGTGTTCTACTTTTCGGCAACTAGTTGTCCTCAGTTGCCCCGATGTGCGCGCTCCATGCGCCACTCCAACAACGTGTGTGTATTGCGTGTATTGCGAGCCCGCAACAGTTTGTTGTCAGAAAACACACTGTAGTTGAGGCCAGTTGCTGTCGATGTACGCGCTGTTATTCAAGAGACTGGCCTGCGACTCAGAGTTGCCCGTTTTCGCCAGATTGTCGATGTGTGCGGGGCAGCAACTCAGAGGCGACGGATATAATCAGTTGCCAGTCCGATGTACGCTAGGCTTTAGAGATAGGGTGAGGAGCTCAGTCACACGGGAGGAGCTCAGAGTAGAGCCGCTGCTTCTCCACGTCGAGAGGAACCAGTTTTGGTGGCTCGGGCATCTGTTCAGGATGCCTCCTGGACGGCTTCCTGGGGAGGTATTCTGGGAACATCCATCCGGGAGGAGGCCCCGGGGAAGATCCAGGACACGCTGGAGGGACTATTACTGCTTTTCCATAGTCAAGGTATGGCACGGCACAGCGCGGCTGAAAGTGTTTACTTTCCTGAAGTAAACACTGAGGAGAAAAACCAATCAGGAAGAAGAATACCTCACTCCAGAACATTTTTTTGGGGTTTATTTATGTTGTTTATTTAAATTGAAGACATGACAATACACCACATTTTACAGTTGCATTTCAAATAATTGTGGTGAGTAGAGAGAAGGAAACATATCATGTTGCCTGCCCTTTTCTTAATGTCTGTTTATTGCTAAATGATTATGTTTGCACAACTTTTTATTTCATATTAGAGTTGATTCCACAGTTTGACTCCAGCCGTTAATTTTCCCATGTGTTTCTGGTTCTGGCCAAAGGGACAGAGAAGTCTTGTTTCATTCTGTCCTGGTTGGATTTGAGAGAGAAAGAGAATTTGGCTTTAAACATCACAATGAGAGAATGTAGTTTGATACGATCATTTTAATTGACTGAGTGCTGTCCACTCTTGGCACGGTGGATAGTCAGCCACTCAGCAAGTGGATAGCACTCTCCCCTCTAAGCAAGAAGGTCCTGGGTTCGAATCCCGGTTGGAACAGGTTCTTTCTGAGTGGAGTTCGCATTTTCTCCCCGTGTCTGCATAGGTTTCCTCCAGGTGCTCTGGTTTCCCCTACCACTAAAAACATGCACAATAGTTATGAATGTAAATGAGAGAGTGAATGGATGGTGTTAATTGGAGCTGATGGTCCAGTGTGTTTTGCGTCTTGCTTCCTTCATCACTGTAATCACAATAAGAGCCAGTAGAGAGACCCTCAGGGAAGACAGACTCAGAGATATGGAGATTAACCAGGACTAGTCCACAATATTATTGAATGACGTGTATTTATTACATCCTGCCATAGCGCATCCGTAAGAGCTCTGTGCTTAGTGTGTTCTTTGTCATTCTTACCATCCTCATTTTCGGAGCTGACCCAGGCTGAAAGCGCTAAGCCTGAATTTGACTTGATGTATTCTGATTATGCCATTAAACTCTTTCTTTAATACATAACTCAAAGTGCATTCCTTCTCCAACACTACATAGTTTGTGCGGGAAACCCCATCTTTTGCTGAGGGGAAGATACAACAATAGTCGGTTGTACATAGTGAGCTAGCAACATTTAGCTATCGATAGCAACCTAAGCTAAAATGTCCTTCCTGCGCTAGTGTGCTGTATTTTGCTATTTCACGTTTTGCCATTCTGTTTTGTGCTTGTACTTAAGTTGTGTGTATATTTATTTGTTCGAGAATCCCTTCCCACAAACGAGCAATGAGTGACCGGAGTACTTAATATTTGGGACCTGGTCTCAAACGTACTTTGGACTTTGTAAATTGATGGTTTTGCACTTTACTTTGGTTTATAATAAATCTGTGATCGTATCAAGACTTTGTTTCATTCATTTGTCTGTACACATGCATAAAAGGGGTTCAAAAGTTACGATTTCCTACCAAACTTATACTTCTATTTACATTACATACATTATGTTTGTCAGTAAATCCGTATATACCGTGGTTAATTTATGAACGAGGATGGAGACATATTTGCTAAATACAAAAAGGTTTTATTTTTGATAAAAACACAAGGGGAAAAAATAGATGTTTAGGCATATAATTTTTATCATATATACCTTTTTTACTTCTCTCTCCTTTTCGAGTTGATACTTAGATTTACAATATACATGTATTTTAAATAATTAAGTTATGTATTGAACTCAATAAAAACATTTAATTTCAAATGACAAAAAGTGATGCATCAGACCAATGTTACTAGTTACACGTCGCGCATAAATTACATGGTTTGACAACCCCTCCCACGCTGAGGAGAAACTTGGAGGTTCCATTTTTTATGGAAAAGCACCCAGACTCGGCCGCGCTGTACCGTGCCATACCTTGACTATGGAAAAGCAGCAATAGTCCCTCCATCGTGTCCTGGGTCTTCCCCGGAGCCTCCTCGCGGTTGGACGTTCCCAGAACACCTCCCCAGGGAGGCGTCCAGAGCAGATGGCCGAGCCACCTCAACTGGTTCCTCTCGACGTGGAGAAGCAGCGGCTCTACTCCGAGCTCCTCCCGTGTGACTGAGCTCCTCACTCTATATCTTAGGGAGCGCCCAGCCACTCTGCAGAGGAAACTCATTTCGACCGCTTGTATCCGCTAGCTGGTTCTTCCGGTCATTACCCAAAGCTCAAGACCAGAGGTGAGGGAGGGACCGAAGATTGACCGATAAATCGAGAGCTTTGCCTTTCGGCTCAGCTCCCTCTTTACCAAAAAGGTCCGATACAGCAACCGCATCACAGCGACCGCATCACAGCGACCACATCGCAGCGCACACTGCACCTATCCTCCTTCAATCTCAAGATCCAATCTTCCCTCACTCGTGAACAAGACCCCGAGATACTTGAACTGCTCCACTTGAGGAAGGACCTCTCCGCCCACCTGGAGAGGTGGCACTTTTTTCCGGTCGAGCACCATGGCCTCGGATTTGGAGGAGCTGATTCTCATCCCAGGCTATGTTGCAGGTCCTGGTTCGTTGGAGCCAACAGGACATCATTCGCAAACAGACATGAAACCATGTGGTCCCCGAACCGGCGCCTAGAAATTCTGTCCATAAAGACGGTGAACAGAACCAGTGACAAAGGGCAGCCTTGGTGGAGGCCAACATGCACCGGGAACAGGTCTGACTTACTGTCGGCAAAGCGAACACAGCTCAGGCTCCGGTCGTACAGACCCCGGATCCCATACTCCCGGAGAACCCCCAAAAGGACACCCCGGGGAACATGGTCAAACGCCTTCTCCAAATCCACAAAGCACATGTGGACAGGTTGGGCGAACTCCTATGAACCCTCGAGTAACCGATGAGTATAGAGCTGGTCTAGTGTTCCGTGGTAGGGACTAAAATCACACTGCTCCTCAATCCAAGTTTTGACCAAAGTCTCTTCTCCAGTCCCACTGAGGGATTGTATCTTCTCTTTATGTGTTTATGCTCTGTCTTGTGTGGTGGTTTTTATTCAACACATGGAGTTGCCGTCTGAATGAACTGTGCTATACAAAAACCTTCTGGGTGATATGGGATCAGATCACATTAAAGCAGTGGTGAGACCAGCCCAGCCGCGAGCTTACTAGGTACTTCCATGCTGGAAGGCTGTGCCTGATCACCGTCGCAGCAGAGCTGTAGTCTTTGTCCCTGACAGTCTCCAGCAAATCACACGGTGGAGGTGAGGATTAACTATGGCCATGAAGAACTGCAGCAACATCCGTTTTCCCAAGCTTCCCTCAGCTGGGCTTCAATATGAGGGAGCCGATACTTGGTTTCCGTTGCACCAGCCGGGCTACTGCACCTGGTGTTTTGTAGGGATAATAAATGTAGTGGGAAATTACTGAGTTTTAGTGCCATCAAAACGAGATTTGATGTAGAGGGGCAATATACACCCTGCCCCATAGTTCAGTGTAGCCTGAGCCAATTTCTGGTTCTCTTGCAACCATGACATTATGGTTTTTACTTACAAATGCATGCAAGTCACGTTCCCTGTACTTTGAAATAAGCCAAGTATGAAACCACAGCAACATTGTGGGGAAAAAAAGAACACTGCTGTAAATTCATTATTTAGTAAAACATTTTATTAAAAAGCTTCAATGCGGAATGACTAGCTCGTCTGAAGAATGTTTCACGTTTTTGCCGTTTTACCATTTCCTCAGACGAGTGCGCCGTCGCGTTCTTGGAGGCCTGGTCGGAGTGCGCCGTCACGTTCTTGGAGGCCTGGTCGGAGTGCGCCGTCACGTTCTTGGAGGCCTGGTCGGAGTGCGCCGTCACGTTCTTGGAGGCCTGGTCGGAGTGCGCCGTCACGTTCTTGGAGGCCTGGTCGGAGTGCGCCGTCACGTTCTTGGAGGCCTGGTCGGAGTGCGCCGTCACGTTCTTGGAGGCCTGGTCGGAGAGCGCCGTCGCGTTCTTGGAGGCCTGGTCGGAGAGCGCCGTCGCGTTCTTTGAGGCCTGGTCGGAGAGCGCCGTCGCGTTCTTTGAGGCCTGGTCGGAGAGCGCCGTCGCGTTCTTTGAGGCCTGGTCGGAGAGCGCCGTCGCGTTCTTTGAGGCTTTGTCGGAGAGCGCCGTCGCGTTCTTTGAGGCCTGGTCGGAGAGCGCCGTCGCGTTCGTGGAGGCAGAGTCGGAGAGCGCTGTCGCGTTCGTGGAGGCCTGGTCGGAGTGCGCCGTGGAGTTCGTGGAGGCAGAGTCGGAGAGCGCCGTCACGTTCGTGGAGGCAGAGTCGGATAGCGCCGTCACGTTCGTGGAGGCAGAGTCGGATAGCGCCGTCACGTTCTTCGAGACAAAACAGTGAATTTAGACCAACTTTCTGTGTGTCAATACTGTACATGATACTAATGAAGAAACAGCCCTTCAGCCTTAATTTTAAGGGTCAAATAGTTTTAATATAATGCTCCCCTTACAGAACTATTAGGATCATGCTAAACCTTAAAGGAAAGGATTTCATATCTTAAAAGTGCTGTGACCAAGGAAGCAGCAACGTTAGAATATTTGTGATACTCAAAGCTCAAAGGGTAAAGTAGAGTTGAAGGATGTCTACACACCTCAGCTTCATCATGTACTAGGTCAATTTGCAAGATGTGCTTCTTGACCACGTGCTCTGCTCCCGTTTCCACTTCATTGTTTATCAATTGTTCTGCAAAGACATGAGAAGCACATGTTTACTGCTGAACACCGCTATACAGTTTTACATCTTGACATTTCTGAACGTTTTTGGCTGAGTTTTAATGTAAAATAATTTCAAATCTGCATGAACTCACCCTGTGTAGCATTGGCAGCCAGGTGCTGAACCACGGAATTCTTCACGGGTTTAGTGTCAGAGGACTCAGAACCTACAGCAACAGCTCAAACACTCATTCTATACAATGTAAATATATTCATAAATAAAATAATGCCAATGTTACCTTTTGCACCATAATGGATTTCATTCTGGCTTTCATCACAGCTGCCAACTAATGAACAAAAACTATTTATTTAGCAATTGTTCAACACAATGAAATGTAACAATCTGACGAACCGTGGGCTGTTCCAAGGAAAAAGAGACACAGGATCCAAAGAGCTGCCATTTCACCAGTTTCCCAGAGAAAAGACCCAGTCAGTCGATCCACAGGCAGAGGTGAAGAAACACAGCTGCATTGATTGGCATGAGTTTATAAAGAACAGCTGGAGAGCTCTGATTGGACGAAAACAGAAGCCACGCCCACAGAAGATTTGGACTCATGTCTGTTCACTTTGGATTCACTTTCCTGAAGTAAACACTGAGGAGAAGAACCAATCAGGAAGAAGAATACCTCACTCCAGAACATTTTTAGGGGTTTATTTATGTTGTTTATTTAAATTGAAGACATGACAATACACCACATTTTACAGTTGCATTTCAAATAATTGTGGTGAGTAGAGAGAAGGAAACATATCATGTTGCCTGCCCTTTTCTTAATGTCTGTTTATTGCTAAATGATTATGTTTGCACAACTTTTTATTTCATATTAGAGTTGATTCCACAGTTTGACTCCAGCCGTTAATTTTCCCATGTGTTTCTGGTTCTGGCCAAAGGGACAGAGAAGTGTTGTTTCATTCTGCCCTGGTTGGATTTGAGAGAGAAAAAGATTTTGTACAGATTCTGCAGAAAGAGAATTTGGCTTTAAACATCACAATGAGAGAATGTAGTTTGATACGATCATTTTAATTGACTGAGTGCTGTCCACTCTCCTTGGCACGGTGGATAGTCAGCCACTCAGCAAATGGATAGCACTCTCCCCTCTAAGCAAGAAGGTCCTGGGTTCGAATCCCGGTTGGAACAGGTTCTTTCTGAGTGGAGTTTGCATGTTCTCCCCGTGTCTGCGTAGGTTTCCTCCAGGTGCTCTGGTTTCCCCTACCACTAAAAACATGCACAATAGGTATGAATGTAAATGAGAGAGTGAATGGATGGTGTTAATTGGAGCCGATGGTCCAGTGTGTTTTGCGTCTTGCTTCCGTCATCACTGTGTGTGGAATGATTGGAACAATATCTGAACTCTGAACATTGTAAAGCGCTTTGGGTGACCTTGGTCTATAAAATGCGCTATATAAATAAACATTACTTACTTATTTAACCGTTTTGATTGTTGTATAAATAAACCCTATGAACCCTATGTTAAAAACAACCCAATCCCTGCCATCTTTAAAAACGGCTTCTCTGCTTCAATATGTCCTCCCATGGATCTATTTTAATAACGTATTCCTCACTCCAGAGAAATGGAATCACACAGAAAGCTCCAACAGTCAGCGTTCTGGTCGGTCGAGGAGGTCCACGTTACTCTCTTTAGGCCGAAGAAAGAATTCAAAGGCAGCTCGAACGCACAACACGGAACAAGGTTTTCAGGGAGATTGCCCAGCTCTTGATTTGTGACTTATGTCTGTGGTAATCCTGGAAATAACTGGTTAGCTACGTGTCCCATTGGCCCAAAATGTTTGATAGTGTAGTATCTGCTATTATAACCCATACACATATTCATGTATCTTCAGTATGTATAAAATAGTGTTTAGAACATTTGGGCCCAATTGGAGAGACAGCTGACTCTACTGACCCTTCTCTGGGATCAATGGGCTGTGGACATCTGGAAGGACAATAAGAGCCAGTAGAGAGACCCTCAGGGAAGACAGACTCAGAGATATGGAGATTAACCAGGACTAGTCTACAATATTATTGAATGACGTGTACAGTATTTATTACATCCTGCCATAGCGCATCCATAAGAGCTCTGTGCTTAGTGTGTTCTTTGTCATTCTTACCATCCTCATTTTCGGAGCTGACCCAGGCTGAAAGCGGTAAGCCTGAATTTGACTTGATGTATTCTGATTATGCCATTAAACTCTTTCTTTAATACATAACTCAAAGTGCATTCCTTCTCCAACACTACATAGTTTGTGCGGGAAACCCCATCTTTTGCTGAGGGGAAGATACCACAATAGTCGGTTGTACATAGTGAGCTAGCAACATTTAGCTATCGATAGCAATCTAATCTAAAATGTCCTTCCTGCACTAGTGTGCTGGATTTTGCTATTTCACGTTTTGCCATTCTGTTTTGTGCTTGTACTTAAGTTGTGTGTATATTTATTTGTTCGAGAATCCCTTCCCACAAGTGAGGAGATTACAAACGAGCAATGAGTGACCGGAGTACTTCATATTTGGGACCTGGTCTCAAACGTACTTTGGACTTTGTAAATTGTTGGTTTTGCACTTTACTTTTGTTTTTAATAAATCTGTGATCGTATCAAGACTTTGTTTCATTCATTTGTCTGTACACATGCATAAAAGGGGTTCAAAAGTTACGATTTCCTACCACAAACTTATACTACTATTTACATTATATACATTATGTTTGTCAGTAAATCCGTATATACCGTGGTTAATTTATGAACGAGGATGGAGACATATTTGCTAAATACAAAAAGGTTTTATTTTTGATAAAAACACAAGGGGAAAAAAATAGATGTTTAGGCATATGATTTTTATCATATATACCTTTTTTACTTCTCTCTCCTTTTCGAGTTGATACTTAGATTTACAATATACCTGTATTTTAAAAAACTAAGTTATGTATTGAACTCAAAATAAAAACATTTAATTTCCACTGTACTCACATGCCAGGAGACTTGGGAAAGCAACGGGACAACACGGCACCGCCAGACCCAGTGTTGCCAACTTAGCGACTTTGTCGCTAGATTTAGCGACTTTTCAGACCCCTATAGCGACTTTTTTTCAAAAAAGCGACTAGCGACAAATCTAGCGACTTTTTCTGGTGTTATTGGCGACTTATCTGGTGTTTTGGCGACTTATCTGGTGTTTTAGAGACTCGTGAAGCACGTATTGTTCTGCTGTCCTCAACGTGAGCCCCTCCCCCGTCCCAAAGCACTTACAGGCGGCCAGTCTCACAGTAGCCTTGCGCAGCAGTCCCAGCTACAGTCTATGGGCGGAGCAGAGAGAGAGAGAGGAGACTCAAAAGCACAGGAAGTTTTCAGGCTGCTGCAGACTGAACTTCAGCTCCACCACCACCACACATCCAAAGCTCCCCGGCCACTCCTACCACCGCCACCCCCCACTACCCCCCACTCCATCCGCGGCAGCTCTGTCCGTGACTCTGTTTTCTCTCAGTAGTGGGTCACATTAAATCATTTGTTATGCCAAACTATGAAAAAAAAAAAAAACTTACAAAAATAAACCTAAGTAACTCTGCCAGAGTGTGTCTTTTGGGTCACTTTGCCGGTCCCAAGCCCGGATAAAGGAGGAGGGTTGGTTGTAGAGCTAGCAATTTCACCCTACATAACAATCTTTTGATTACATTTGCTGTTATAACATTTAACAATACAGGACAAAACTGATGTGTGTAATGTGGATCTAGACAAAGCATTAAAATCATTAAATGTTGTTAATGTTGAAATTATTTTTGTACATTTGTAGTTCTAAACATATTTAGGGTGTTTTTACTCACTTTTGTCTCTCCCACGACCTTATTCCTCTCTCCTACAGCGTCCGTTACAGTTATTTGCAAATGGCAAATTATGCAAATTAGGCGATGACGTCATTTAGCGACTTCTAGCGACTTTTGGGACAGCCAATAGCTACTTTCCTTACTGAGGAGTTGGCAACACTGGCCAGACCGTCTGCGCGCGGCAGCAGACCACGAGGAACGAGCAGCACAGAACCTGCAGAGGGGCCCCGCGGAGGGGCCCCGCGGATCAGCCCACAGAGGAGGAGAGCAGTGGAGACACGTGAACCACAGCAGGTGCAGGGACGCCGAGGAGGAGCAGACCACGAGCAGCCAGACTGAGGACAGCCGGGCCACGCGCACGAGCAGCACGTGAGCAGAAGCGACCCCTCCAGAACAACGCATGCATTTGCGAACAGGTGCGTTAGCGACATGCATCTTGCAGGCTTCAGAAGTTTGCAGACTTCAGAAGGCCAGGAAGTGGGCGTCTCCGGCTTTTAACTTGCTGTCCTGGTGGTTATTGGTGGATTGGATGTGGGCGTTTTGCTGGTGTAATGAGTAGAGGATGAGCAGGCTTGTAGCAGCGGCCGGGTCTACCACAGTGAACTTTCGCGAAGAGCTTCATCACAATTCTCCTGTAGACACTGTTCACAAAACACGTGCCCTTTTTCTCAAAACTCTAAACACATTTTACTTTTGGTAAAACACATTTTTCCTTTGCTAAAACACATTTTTCCTTTGCTAAAACACTTTTTGCATGTATCTCTGCTCCTATAATCATTGTGAGGCTCATGTGATGAAAAATGTCTCCCACTGTCAGCAAAACTTGAACACAATGAACAGACCTGGTGTCATTCAGAAAACACAACCACTCAGAGCTGAAAACTCCTGTTGCAAATGATGTGACCACAACTTTATAAGTCAGTGCAGGAGAGGAGCAGGTCAAAGAGGGAGAGGAGCAACATGTATTATGAATGCACGGGAAATGTAGGTACCCCAGCTTTAATTTAGTGAGTTTTAGTTTCAGGGCGACAGGTGGAGACATGGGGGACACTTCCAGAGGCTCACATAATTCAGCTGTGTTTCTCTCACAGCGGTGGATTTATCGCGTCCACAGGTTGCGCAAAGATCCGCACTTGTCCTGTCAGCGCTGGTCACATGGGAATCAGTCCCTTCATGCAGCACCAGAGCATGTGGAATCCAGTTCCACGTACATAAAAAAACAATAAGTGTCCCACGGTCACGCGCACTCCCTCCAAATAGTGAGCCCCCCTGTCATCGCACCACGCCCCCCCACTATTTGAGAAGCACTGCCCTAAACATTGTGTTTACAATTGTTACTGTACTGTAGTATCTGTAATGGATCCATAGAGTTACTCATGTTTGCATTGAGTTGTGATATAACTGCATTTTCTGCTTTTTGTAACTATTCTCATAAAACGCACACATCTATAGTAAATGGCCAAAATATATTTGAGAAAAGTGTTGCTCAAATGCATCCTGACAGGTGTGATACTGTAAAAAGAACAGTCTCACATTCTGAAAATTGTGTTTTCAATTGTTTTGGTGAAGTGGTTAATAATGCTCAGTAGTGTTCACATTTTTGCAGACCATGAGAGGTATTTTGGTGTGATGGGTTGGTTTTGAGAATATGAGAAACTGTTTTGGTGTGATGGGTCGGTTTTGAAAAGAGACTGTGTTGTTGTGTGTACGTAGCTTTAGAAAAGAGGTTTGTGTTTAGAGTTTTGAGAAAAGGGAGGGCAGTATCGTGAAATGTTTTTAAGCAATAGAGAAAAACTGTAATGTGTACTTTGTGCCATTGTTATCGTGCACTTTCCCATAGAACTACTGATGAAGGTGACGTTCATGTACAGAAATACAAAAGTGATTCAGAATATTTGGAATTGAGACTTGAATGGAACATGACAGGTCTTAAGGCAGCATGTTTTTACCCTCATTAAAAAGTTAGAGAGTTAATTTAGCAACATTTACTGTCATAACACTCCCATCCTGTATTTAATGGTTATTAACTGACAATATAGCACTAAAATTACCACTGAGGTCCATGTTATTCTCACAAAAAGCAGCGTTTCTACTTTTTCCCAGTCTTTCCAATTTATCTTTTCATCAATCAAACTTGATGAAGCCCGAAAGAAAACGTTGTCGACTCTGGTGCATGGAGCCGACAGGTATTCTCAGGTAGCTTCCGATCCAATCCACTTTAGTTATATCACAGTTTCCAAAGTGCTGCACAGAGACAGCTGCACTCACACATCTGTCAAGCTTGAACAAGAACTGGGAACCATGCATCTTTTTTATCTCCGGAAAAGCAGGTGATGTTGCGAGTCTGCACCATTTGCTCCACCATATGTGATCTAAGAGGTGTCCCGGGGCGTCCTCTGTCCTTAGGCCCTTCTTCTTAGCATTAAAATCTCACAAATCCCAATAGGAGTAAGAAACAACATCTCAGGGAGAAACACGGTGCACAAACTGGAAGCTTTGCTCTTTTTTTTTTAGTTAGGGTTAGGGTTTGATTTAATTTCGAACATGCAGAACACAATTTTGCATATTTACACTAATGCCAGTTTGAAAAGGGGTTGGATAAAGCAGGTGCCCCCTCACCCATCAATACACACTACAATGAATCAATAAACAGCAGGTGTATATTGATTCACACCCAGAGAGCTACTTTCCCAGGACGATAAAGGCAGAGAGCTACTCATTTAAGTGGCCCAGGGAAAAATGTTGGTGATATATTGGTGCAAACAAACCTGGTATTGGGTATACTCACTTTTTATCATCACATATTTATCATCACATATTTGTCACCAGTGCACAAAGTAAGTGCATTTACAATAATAAATAATGATAATGAATAATACAATGCATACACTCATATACAATACCCTATCATAGTGTAGGAGACACACACACACACAAATAATCAGAATAACACAAAATGAGAAGGTTGAAATACAGGTACTTTGGCTCTAAATGAATTAATGCATAGTTTGTTAGGCTGCTTTTATAAGGGTTGTTCTCCACTGTAAGCAATAAATGATGATAGAATCAGATACTGCTTGAGTGAGAACCAATTCAACAACACAATGCTGAACGCTGGCTTTCCAGTTAATAAAGTATGCTAGTTCTGAAGAGCGAACAAAGCCTCCTTTCTTTCCATTGGAGTCTGTTGATTTGTTTATTGCTTCAACATTATCTCCCAAAAATTACAGTTCCACAATGGCGCCTTGATGACTGAGCGCACAAATCAACAAAATGTAAATATGAAATCGTCCCGGCCCAAGATATAGGTGTTAATTTAAATGTAAATGAAGAGATTATTGATTTCATAACAAAAACCGAGGCTGCAATAATGGTTGTTGTGTTAGCGCCTGCCTTCTGTGCCGATTGTGCCGGAGAGCCAGGGGCGGCCGTGTAAGACAAAGAGTATTGACTGGTGTTTATTATGTCAGCGCGCATTAATTTGTTGCCTAATATCAGAGCGTGTTATCGGCACATTGGCAGGAGAGGGAGAGGCGAGACGGCTGCTGTAAACAAAGCCCAAACAAGCCCAGCCAATTTCATGGCATTTGGCAGCAGAAAAGCAGCTCCACTTGCAATGCTTCGAGGCACAAAGTCTAGGCAGGAGTCTATCCCGTGTATCGAGAGGTCAGGTCTGTGCACCTGGGTTAAGTTTGTTACGGTGTGGTGAGCTGAAAGAAAAAAACAAATAAATCAAGAACTGTGGGAGCTGAAATTAAGTTTCAGGTTAGTTTGAGGTTTTCCATTGTTTTTTTGGGATTGGAAGAACTTAGGCAATTGTATAATGGAAGACTTTAAATTATTGCAATTTGGTTCAATGGGTTCTGTGACTGTGGAAGAGTTGGGGGGAGTTTTGTGAGCGGTGTGTGTAATGCAAGAGTCTTTTTGTTTTGACCCAGCTGAAGCAGAGAAGAAATGGGACGTGACAAGTGATGTGGACAAACTGAGTGCCGTAGAGTTGAAGATTTTATGAGAATGTGGCGCAACAGCCAGTCAGCAAACATCTTTGGATAGACAAAGAGGGATTGCTGTAAAAAATCTCGAAAATGCAAACTGGGCTCATATTCTGATTCAAACTACTTTATTTATCCTACCAGGGGACATTTGTTTGAGCTGCACAAGGCATAGAAAACATTTATAAAAAAACAAAACAAAGAATTGTCAGACACTGATATACAGTAGGTGATATCATATAAAGTGGAGTGGAGCCCATACGAACATACTGTATCAATATAAGCTCAAGCAGAAAAGTCCATATCGTTGGAGGAATGTTGTTGCCCTCAGTGTTTGAGTTTAGAGAACGAGTTGTCTTTTGTTTGTATTGTTCAACCAGTTCATCAGGGAGCTCGAGACATCAGTACATGATATTATCTCAGTAGTGTAGTACTAAATTCAGTAGAGTTTTCTGAAGTGTACACTGCACCAGGATTTCACCAAGTATTTAACTGCATTGCTTTTTTCCACCGATGCCTTTTCTAGACCAAGAAAGATGCTTACATGTGTGAGTTGCATTCACTTTTTGAAACAAATCTGATACATCTCACTTTTCCCAACAAATGTATTTCAAAAGCTGCATCTATGGTTTAAATAGCAGTGTCAAAGGCGTCTTATAGCTTCAGAAGTAAAAGAGAACACACAAAAAGACCTCTAGACAACCAATCGAGACCTCGAGACAACCTCTAGACAATTTTACAACAACCGCCAGTGAGTTATAAAGACTGAAAATTTAAATGTGAGTTTTGAAGGTTGTGAAGTTAAGGTTCATTCAAAATCACTTGAGAGGAGCTTCTGATCGATAGTATTGGATTCAGGAGGAGAAGTGTGGTTTTCATCCTGGTTGTGGAACACAGATCCACCTCTATACTCTTCATCAGACACTCGAGGGATCATGGTTGTCCACCCAACCTGCCCACACGTGTTTTCACATGTGAGGATGTCGGAATAGCGGATCAAGTGCGCTCTTGCCTCTCAACAGGAGGAGGCCCTGATGAAGACCCAGGACACACTAGCACGGGTCAGGAACCTATGGCCTAGGAGCCAGATGTGGCTCTTTGGATGATAGTGTCTGGCTCTTGGACAAATCTTAGTAGGCATTAATATTGATAATATTTTGTATTAATATAATATGACATTCTAAGACTATTATTACACTCTAAATGTGTTGATCTTGTTCTTAAAAAAATCACACATATTCACAATAATATATATTTATTTTAACCTTTATTCAATCAGGAAAGTCCCATTGAGATTAAGAACCTCTTTTTCAAGGGAGTTCTGGACAAAAGTTACATACAATTACAGATTATAAAGGCAGTTACAAACAATTTAATAAAACATCTCTTTGTGTGAGTGAGTCTTTTTTGGCTGTCTCAGCTAAAAAGGTTCCCGACCTTTGCACTAGAGGGACCTGCGTGGAAAACACGTTAGACTGTTGCTCGCACTTTTGAGATTATGTACTTTTACTTCAAACCCATGGGAACTCCAATGTGCTGGAAATCAGATCCCACAAGAAAACTCAAGACATCTCATCCACCCTGATGTACAAAAAGTCACTCAAACTCTCAAAGAACTTGATTGTTGTTATTTTGTGCCACTCTTTGGTTCTTCAGCTTGAACTATTATTGTAGCTTACCTTTCTGCATTTGAGAGAGCCATCGCTTACCACAGGGGCGACAGATTTAGTCATCAAGAAATATCAGACAAATATGCCAAAGTACAGAGCCATTCAACATCAAGGAAATACTCCGTCAGCTTGATTAAATAATTGTAGTCGTGAGTCATGACTATGCAGTGGGAACTATTCAATCATTTCTTTATTTCTTAGTTTCCTAATCAACAACAAGAATAACATCACACACTCAAGAACTAACTATTAAAATGCTGAGAATGGACAGCTGAGTGTGACTATATAATTGTGTAATTGTTGTGTTCGATTGTAGTGGAACGAGCCGAAAGCTGTTGAAGAAAATGTATCCAGACAAACATGTGACATTGAAAGTATAATCAATAAGGCTTTTTAATTGTTTACCTGACCGGGGCAATGCACAGCGCTCTTGGGGAAAGCAAGGTTCAGCACAGCACGCAAATTATGTCAACAAGACCTTTTTCACTTGCAGTCAAGATCCTCAGGCAGCTGTGGTTTAGTGTGTGTTGTTTGGACAATGGAAAAACTGAACCAGAAACATGGAATACAAATAGTTCTGTGTTGACTTATTCTCATTAACTATTTTTTTAGAGGAATATTGGTAGGGCTGTAACTACATACACATAAAGCTTTGTCTTTTTATTGGCTTTCCGTGTAGACCGTTATTTAAAAGCACATATTCGCATTAATTACTGCTGTGAAATAATGAACATAAATTGATAGCTATTGCTGTTTTTTGTTTGTATGATGATGATGATGATACAAATCAGGAATGTCAAAGAGTCACTTAAATGGGGAAGGCACATAATCTTTCTGCTTCAGCCTTCTCCTTTTTCTTGAAATTATATGTACCAGTAAAAAAACATTGTAAAAGTGCTCAAATAAACTGCTTTTACTAAATAATTACATAATTACAAATTATGGGCATTCAAGATCATGACAAGGGTTAATACAAAATTGGTGGTCTGTTTTAATTACATCTTTTGGCTTTTTTTTTCTAGGTTTGATGTCGAAATCTTGTCACCGCATGCTTAAATCTGTGTCCTTCCAAAAACAACTAGAAACTTGCAATGGCTGAAGCCATTGCGATTGACTGCGGAACAGATCTAATGTGGAAATCTGCTAAAAAAAATCCTTGAAATCCTTTAAAAAGCCTTGAAACTGTTAAAATACTTGATAGATATTTGAAACTCCTGAAGTCCTTGAAATTGTTGAAACCTTTAAACTCCTGAAATCCTTGAAACTGTTGAAACATTGAAACTCCTGAAATCCTTGAAACTTTTTTAAACCTGGAAACTGTTGAAAGTGTGGAAACTCCTGAAATCCTTGAACCTCCTGATATCCTTGAAACTGGTTAAATTCTTAAACAGCTGAAATCCTTGAAACTACTGAATGTATTGAAAGTGTCCTTGAAACTGAAAAATCCCCTCACCGCTGAAACAATTTGGTTCCTGTAACTAAGGAAACCTGGTCTGTGGTCATTATCTGGTGGTGGTCTGAGTCTTCGTTTGGGTCTTGGTCTGGTGGTATAATGCAACCTATTAGGTTGCATTATACATGAAAAAACCCTATTAAGTTGCATTATACTGGTTTACATGGAAAAATCCCTATTAAGTTGCATTATACTGGTTTACATGGAAAAATCCCTATTAAGTTGCATTATACTGGTTTACATGGAAAAATCCACATTAAGTTGCATTATACTGGTTTACATGAAAAAAACCCTATTAAGTTGCATTATACTGGTTTACATGAAAAAAACCCTATTAAGTTGCATTATACTGGTTTACATGGAAAAATCCCTATTAAGTTGCATTGTACTGGTTTACATGGAAAAATCCCCATTAAGTTGCATTATACTGGTTTACATGAAAAAAAAACCCTATTAAGTTGCATTATACTGGTTTACATGAAAAAAACCCTATTAAGTTGCATTATACTGGTTTACATGGAAAAATCCCTATTAAGTTGCATAATACTGGTTTACATGGAAAAATCTCCATTAAGTTGCATTATACTGGTTTACATGAAAAAAACCCTATTAAGTTGCATTATACTGGTTTACATGGAAAAATCCCTATTAAGTTGCATTGTACTGGTTTACATGGAAAAATCCCTATTAAGTTGCATTATACTGGTTTACATGAAAAAAACCCTATTAAGTTGCATTATACTGGTTTACATGTAAAAACCCCTATTAAGTTGCATTATACTGGTTTACATGGAAAAATCCCTATTAAGTTGCATTATACTGGTTTACATGGAAAAATCCCTATTAAGTTGCATTATACTGGTTTACATGGAAAAATCCCTATTAAGTTGCATTATACTGGTTTACATGGAAAAATCCCTATTAAGTTGCATTATACTGGTTTACATGGAAAAATCCCTATTAAGTTGCATTATACTGGTTTACATGGAAAAATCCCTATTAGGTTGCATTATACTGGTTTACATGTACAAATCCCTATTAAGTTGCTTTATACTGGTTTACATGTAAAAACCCCTATTAGGTTACATTATAGTGGTTTACATGTAAAAATCCTTATTAAGTTGCATTATACTGGTTTACATGTAAAAACCCCTATTAAGTTCCATTATACTGGTTTACATGTAAAAACCCCTATTAAGTTCCATTATACTGGTTTACATGTAAAAAACCCTATTAAGTTGCATTATACTGGTTTACATGAAAAAAACCCTATTAAGTTGCATTATACTGGTTTACATGGAAAAATCCCTATTAAGTTGCATAATACTGGTTTACATGGAAAAATCCCCATTAAGTTGCATTATACTGGTTTACATGGAAAAATCCCTATTAAGTTGCATTATACTGGTTTACATGGAAAAATCCCTATTAAGTTGCATAATACTGGTTTACATGGAAAAATCCCCATTAAGTTGCATTATACTGGTTTACATGGAAAAATCCCCATTAAGTTGCATTATACTGGTTTACATGGAAAAATCCCTATTAAGTTGCATTGTACTGGTTTACATGGAAAAAACCCTATTAAGTTGCATTATACTGGTTTACATGGAAAAAACCCTATTAAGTTGCATTATACTGGTTTACATGTAAAAACCCCTATTAAGTTGCATTATACTGGTTTACATGGAAAAATCCCCATTAAGTTGCATTATACTGGTTTACATGAAAAAAAACCCTATTAAGTTGCATTATACTGGTTTACATGAAAAAACCCTATTAAGTTGCATTATACTGGTTTACATGGAAAAATCCCTATTAAGTTGCATTATACTGGTTTACATGGAAAAATCCCTATTAGGTTGCATGATTACACTGAAGTCCTTGAAACTGCTGAAGTCCTTGAAACTGCTGAAGTCCTTGAAACTGCTGAAGTCCTTGAAACTGTTGAAGTCCTTGAAACTCTTGAAATCTTGAAACTGCTGAAATCCTTGAAACTGTTGAATCCTTGAAACTGTTGAATCATTGAAACTGTAGAAATGTCTGAAAGAGCTGAAGTCCTATTAAAATGCATGGGCCTATTAAAATGCATTGCAGAATTCTCAATGCAGATTTTTGTCCGATTGCGGAAAAACCGGAAATCGCTGAAGTCCCAAAAGTAATAGCAATAATCTCCCAAACATGTGGAACGTTTTGATGTATAACTTGTGGAAATTGTTGAAAATGTGAAAGCTGTGAAACGTGTCAAAAAAAATGACGGAATAAAGAAATACAAAACCAATGGTTGACTGCGGAAGGTTCCGCAGTCAATCAATGAATGGATTGCTAATAGTACCTGACAACTATTGAGTATAATTGATTGACTGCGGAACCTTCCGCAGTCAACCATTGGTTTTGTATTTCTTTATTCCGTCATTTTTTTTGACACGTTTCACAGCTTTCACATTTTCAACAATTTCCACAAGTTATACATCAAAACGTTCCACATGTTTGGGAGATTATTGCTATTACTTTTGGGACTTCAGCGATTTCCGGTTTTTCCGCAATCGGACAAAAATCTGCATTGAGAATTCTGCAATGCATTTTAATAGGCCCATGCATTTTAATAGGACTTCAGCTCTTTCAGACATTTCTACAGTTTCAATGATTCAACAGTTTCAAGGATTCAACAGTTTCAAGGATTTCAGCAGTTTCAAGATTTCAAGAGTTTCAAGGACTTCAACAGTTTCAAGGACTTCAGCAGTTTCAAGGACTTCAGCAGTTTCAAGGACTTCAGCAGTTTCAAGGACTTCAGTGTAATCATGCAACCTAATAGGGATTTTTCCATGTAAACCAGTATAATGCAACTTAATAGGGATTTTTCCATGTAAACCAGTATAATGCAACTTAATAGGGTTTTTTCATGTAAACCAGTATAATGCAACTTAATAGGGTTTTTTTTCATGTAAACCAGTATAATGCAACTTAATGGGGATTTTTCCATGTAAACCAGTATAATGCAACTTAATAGGGGTTTTTACATGTAAACCAGTATAATGCAACTTAATAGGGTTTTTTCCATGTAAACCAGTATAATGCAACTTAATAGGGTTTTTTCCATGTAAACCAGTACAATGCAACTTAATAGGGATTTTTCCATGTAAACCAGTATAATGCAACTTAATGGGGATTTTTCCATGTAAACCAGTATAATGCAACTTAATGGGGATTTTTCCATGTAAACCAGTATTATGCAACTTAATAGGGATTTTTCCATGTAAACCAGTATAATGCAACTTAATAGGGATTTTTCCATGTAAACCAGTATAATGCAACTTAATGGGGATTTTTCCATGTAAACCAGTATTATGCAACTTAATAGGGATTTTTCCATGTAAACCAGTATAATGCAACTTAATAGGGTTTTTTTCATGTAAACCAGTATAATGCAACTTAATAGGGTTTTTTACATGTAAACCAGTATAATGGAACTTAATAGGGGTTTTTACATGTAAACCAGTATAATGGAACTTAATAGGGGTTTTTACATGTAAACCAGTATAATGCAACTTAATAAGGATTTTTACATGTAAACCACTATAATGTAACCTAATAGGGGTTTTTTACATGTAAACCAGTATAAAGCAACTTAATAGGGATTTGTACATGTAAACCAGTATAATGCAACCTAATAGGGATTTTTCCATGTAAACCAGTATAATGCAACTTAATAGGGATTTTTCCATGTAAACCAGTATAATGCAACTTAATAGGGATTTTTCCATGTAAACCAGTATAATGCAACTTAATAGGGATTTTTCCATGTAAACCAGTATAATGCAACTTAATAGGGATTTTTCCATGTAAACCAGTATAATGCAACTTAATAGGGATTTTTCCATGTAAACCAGTATAATGCAACTTAATAGGGGTTTTTACATGTAAACCAGTATAATGCAACTTAATAGGGTTTTTTTCATGTAAACCAGTATAATGCAACTTAATAGGGATTTTTCCATGTAAACCAGTACAATGCAACTTAATAGGGATTTTTCCATGTAAACCAGTATAATGCAACTTAATAGGGTTTTTTTCATGTAAACCAGTATAATGCAACTTAATGGAGATTTTTCCATGTAAACCAGTATTATGCAACTTAATAGGGATTTTTCCATGTAAACCAGTATAATGCAACTTAATAGGGTTTTTTTCATGTAAACCAGTATAATGCAACTTAATAGGGTTTTTTTTTCATGTAAACCAGTATAATGCAACTTAATGGGGATTTTTTCCATGTAAACCAGTATAATGCAACTTAATAGGGTTTTTTTTTTACATGTAAACCAGTATAATGGAACTTAATAGGGGTTTTTCCATGTAAACCAGTACAATGCAACTTAATAGGGATTTTTCCATGTAAACCAGTATAATGCAACTTAATAGGGTTTTTTCATGTATAATGCAACCTAATAGGTTGCATTATACCACCAGACCAAGACCCAAACGAAGACTCAGACCACCACCAGATAATGACCACAGACCAGGTTTCCTTAGTTACAGGAACCAAATTGTTTCAGCGGTGAGGGGATTTTTCAGTTTCAAGGACACTTTCAATACATTCAGTAGTTTCAAGGATTTCAGCTGTTTAAGAATTTAACCAGTTTCAAGGATATCAGGAGGTTCAAGGATTTCAGGAGTTTCCACACTTTCAACAGTTTCCAGGTTTAAAAAAGTTTCAAGGATTTCAGGAGTTTCAATGTTTCAACAGTTTCAAGGATTTCAGGAGTTTAAAGGTTTCAACAATTTCAAGGACTTCAGGAGTTTCAAATATCTATCAAGTATTTTAACAGTTTCAAGGCTTTTTAAAGGATTTCAAGGATTTTTTTTAGCAGATTTCCACATTAGATCTGTTCCGCAGTCAATCGCAATGGCTTCAGCCATTGCAAGTTTCTAGTAATTATTATTATTGATAATAATTGCTAAGTCGCACTAAATTGTATAACTATTTACAGCTTCATAGATGTGCAGTGGGACTGTAGCTCACCACAATCTCTGGTCACGCCCCCATAGTTACTCAGAGAATGTCCATAAACAAAAAATGTCATTATATTTACCCAAAGCCAACGTCAGTATTCCGCTCCATTTAAACAAACCAACCCCAATGCACAAACATCCTCCTAAATTGCGTGTTTAAACTCAAAATTCCACAATCCCTTCCTGTTTCAAGCAGCAGTTTAAGAACCTGTTCCCCCAAACAAAAATAGAATGCATTGTTTTAAATAGTTTGCTGAGAACAGTACAACTCGTTCTGATTTTGAATATTTTGCTTTTACAGGAGCCGTTCTGTGGGGACAAAGAAATCTCTTATTTATGAGACTAAAAAGTTAAGTACCCCAGCACAACACGATGAGTCAAGCATTTTTTGCTTGACTTGGCGCTAACACAAACATTGTTTTATGGATTTTTATCAGATTCAACTCAAACTCTTACTGCAACTGTAGTTTAATTTTAATTTTTAGTTTTAGCTTGGTTTATTTCAAGCACACAATGAAAAAGTGTACACTATTTTCAACAAAAAACAATGGTCATAAGAACCGTGATTGTTCTTTGCCAGCTGTTGTTCAATTATTGCAAAACTTTATAAACATCCAAGCGATCATACGTACAGAGATTTTTATTCATTAAAAAACGAATGTCAAGCTCTATGTTTGTCCATTACAAAATATTATTAGGCTACTTACTAGTGTATGAGAAATACTTTCTGCCTGTAACTCCCTATGCTACCACCAAAGGAAAGAGTAGTTTTTATTTTTCCAAAATTACCAGCTGCAACAAGCTATGGAATTTTAAAAAACCTGATTTCATTTGAGAAATTGCCAAAACTGATTTATTGGCACTACTTTTGTTTAAAAGACTTTGCCAGATGTCATAGTGGCACAATTACACTATTACAGAACTGAAACTGGAGCTTGTAAACAGAATGGACGGAGTTACATGTTTGTGCCATAAGACTCTGATACTATGCCTCCTTTAAAGCCGGGGTACTTAACATATCCATCCATCCAACTAGTTTCTCACAAATCAAGTATTTTTGGCCTCTGTCACTTTACCATAGCCTGGCTCTGCCAGACCCTTGTACTGTAGTTCCGCCATGCTCCACCAGAGGCGTTTGGCTGAACCACATGGGTCTGGTATCGACGCCATAGCGAACGCCTTCCCCAGATTATTTTTTAATCACCCAATCAGGATTGCCGGTGTTATGTGGGGTTTGCACTGCCTTCTCAAGCTTCTCTCGTGCAGCAGCGAGAGGAATCCAAGATGGCGGACGTAAAGTCCGCGAATCTTTTTAAAAGAGTAAATACGATCGAATTAAGACACGGATGTCACTTTTAATGCAATTAGAGGCGAGATGTTGATGGTTCTATGTTGATATATGTCTGTTTTAAGAGTCAAATGTTCCTGTAAAGTTTGGTTGAAGCACTGGTTCAGTGTTCCTGTTTACACACCATTCAGCAGGGTTGCCAGGTTTGGTGGTTCCCGCATATTTTTTTCCAAGAGACTTGTAGGTATTTATGGAAACCCGTTTCCGGCATGTAAAAAAAAAAAAAAGCCTACAGAAAGTCAAAATTTCGACTTTAAAAGTCAAGATTACGACTTTAAAAGTCAAAATTACGACTTTAAAAGTCAAAATTTCGACTTTAAAAGTCAAAATTACGAGTTTTCAACTGCGCATGTGCAGTTGAAAACTCGTATGTGTTGTTGGCTGGAACGGTCTCTGGTCATCCCTGTTATAGATCCATGACCATGGGTCATCCTCTACCTGCAGATTATGTGAAGATTTTGCCTACAGACAGTGACCACATCCATGAAGTAGCAGCAATAATGTTGTGGTAGTAATTGCGTTAAAATGCAAACGGTCTCTCCGTTTATGATTAGAATCCGCTTCAGAAGCCTCTATTTAATTTATCCTAAACGGACTGTGGAAGATTAATAATAAAACACATGCGGCTGTTCAAAGTCATTGAGCATCAACTGGTGACGTCTGGTCAGTATCATTGCGATCGATGGATGCACCAGAAATGCAGTGAATATTATTGTGACTGACAGAGAGACCGTTCGCGATTACTGGACAGTGAGAGAGGTCCGCAGAAAGAGGCAGGAGAACCACAGACAGAGGCAGGAGAACCACAGACAGAGGCAGGTAAACCACAGACAGAGGCAGGAGAACCACAGTCACGGGCACTGACAATAATACCCTTTTGGAATTGTGATCAGTGCATTGAAGAGTATGTGACGTGTTTGCGTGCACGCGGGGGTGAGCTGATGGAGCGAGCGTGCGGGTAAAGTTGTTGGCGTATGAGCAAGAACACAGAGACATACAGGGAATAAGTACCTTGTCTGATTATTTTATTGTGACAAAATAAAGCCCACGACTCTTTTAGCAACAAACCGGAGAAATAACTCCGCAGATAACAGTGAGGGTCTTTGAAAAGGGTTAGAAATAGATAAACCCATTATAGATGCATGAATAAAACCCCGTACTCAACACGTAGAAAGCGCATAATTTCAGCCGTGGAAAGACTCGCTCCGTGTGGACCCCTCTCAGCGCCATCGTCTGGTCAGAGTGGTCTACAGCAGATTGGATTGGAATGTCTCGATGGCTCATTTTCCTTTGATTTATTATAAAAATGTATTGCTCACATTATTTGTTACTATGTCGAAATAAGAAGTCGTTTGAAGTCGTTAAATTGAATTTAACATAGATAAATAAAAAGACAGCTCCTCCCTGCGTCCTACGACCGTGGTCTGGGGCTTAAACAGGAAAGTTTTACAGAATCAATCAAACAACATTATTTCTGGCTACTTCAAGGATGCAGTGGTCGCTGTCAGCAATATCTTCACATAATCTGCAGGTGAAGGACGTCCAGAGACCGTTCCAGCCAACAACACATACGAGTTTTCAACTGCACATGCGCAGTTGAAAACTCGTAATTTTGACTTTTAAAGTCGAAATTTTGACTTTTAAAGTCGAAATTTTGACTTTTAAAGTCGTAATTTTGACTTTTAAAAGTCGTAATTTTGAGTTTTAAACTCAAAATTTTGACTTTCTGTATGCTTTTTTTTTTTTTTACATGGCGGAAACGGGCTTCCATAGGTATTAAATAAACAAAGACAAACAGAATCATGATAGCCCAAGTTGATTACATTACGTTTTTAGCCAAAAAAGTGTTTTTTTTTTGGGTATTCTCGCGGATTTTGTGTTGGAAAATCTTGCTTGGATTTGGCAACCTATCGTGTTGCTTCGATGTGAGTCGTTGAAAGCAGACTTCATTCAAGATAACAGACAAGTGGTCTATCCAATCACATACAAGGATTTCACATACAAGTCCCTGCCTTCTGAAATCCAACCACTATGGCTCAGTACCAGACTCATGTGTGAAGTGCAGCGAACTACATGGGTCTGGCCAGAGTCAGGCTAACTTTACCAGCCCTCTCTTAACCAATCAGCTCTCAGTATGTCAAATATAACATGTTTTCTGAGAAGATAAAGATAGCTATGTGGTCTGATTTTTTTCACAATATGATACTTAAACAAGAATTTCTGTTGGTTCATTCAAAATGTATTCATGAGACAAATTAGCTTTAACAACACTTCGGTACAATAATTAACAAAAACAGCGCTCGCTCCCTTTTCCCCACTGGGTTTTCTGGGTAAATAAGTACAACCAAACATGCTGCTGTTTTTCCTTTTTGCTTCTGGCGTACGATCAATGGCCTCACCCTGAAATACTGCTCCGCTCGGCCTCCTGGGAGATGAGGATCAATGGCTACAAACACCGCCACGGGGCCACGGGCGCTCGGAGTCACACTTCTGTCCTGTTGCATCAGCGCCACGCCGTGTGAGACCCTTGCTTAAGATGGGAAGCCGGTGCTGGTCAACGTCACGTCTCGCTGCCTGCTGGTTAGCCATTCGTGCACTTAGAAAAAGTATTTCAGCTCACATCAGGTGCCAAAACTGATCCGCCTGAAGTGGCATTGGGAGGAAAATTGTAAAAGTACTTAAAGTTGGGGCACTTAAATTTCATGTTACCAATGAATAAACTACTATTTCACTATACTCTATGTCTATTGTGTGTACTTGTATATAATCTAAATAGTTTTTTTTTTCTTAATGCCTGGTTGGATAACGCTCTCACTTCTCAGCAAGAAGGTCCTGGGTTCGAATCCCAATCGGAACGGGGACTTTTTGAGTGGAGTTTGCATGTCTGCATAGGTTTCCTCCGGGTGCTCCGATTTTACCTACCACTAAAAACATGCACAATAGCTATGAATGTAATGAGTGAGTGAGTGAGTGATGGTGTCGATTGGGGGCTTTGATGCCAATGTGTTCAGCATTGTAATGTTGTTAACGCTTGGGTGACCTTGGTCTGTAAAAATGCACTATATAAATAAAGATTACTTACTTACTTCTATATTTACTTGAATAACTTGTTTGTACTGAGAGCCAATGCAATTATCCTAATAAAAGAATCAGTACCTAGTTCCTGCCTCTGGCCCTTTACCGCGAAACACATGTTTGAGTGTGTTTATCAGTGTGACTGTGGTATAACTGAAAATGTTAAGGAAACAAAACAGTGTATTTAGGCACAACTGTAAATTAATACACATAAATGTATCAAAATAAACTGAGAAATAAAATACAAATAGAGAAATATCCCGGTGAAACCCAGACATCTCTCAAAAACCCATTTTCTTCTGTAATTCAACTTAAAATGTGAAATGAACTTAAGACAGACTCGTTACACACAATGTGAGCAGTATAAAGGCTTCATTTGCCCAATCCACTGATTCTAATTGTCCAAATTTCACCTGGTCATGTATTTTTGGCCTCTGTCACATCTTCAGACAGAAATATGAAAAAGTAGATCATCCCTCATTCTGCTAATAAAATCTCTCTTACAAGTTGGCAAAAATGTGTTCACATTATGCCAGACTATTTCCGTTGAGAAAGAGTTTCAACAAGAAAACTAAAAACTATAGGAGTAAAGCACATGAAGAAATAAATCACATTTTCCCCTTCTACCCTGTGATAAAATGCAGACAAACATGATAAGATTTTGAATAATCCCATAATCGTCCTCTCTCATCTTCAAGCCTGGAGATATCCTGTTCCCAAATAGCCTCGTTATCTTTATTGAGTTAAATGAAAATATTCAGGATTCAGGATTTTGAGACGAGCTGCAGCTGTTTCACAGACAGGTCTAAGACAAATACTATTCCCCATGGGCCAAAGCGACGTTTTGCTGACTGTACGAGGACTTTTGGAAATGTTGGACACAGTTTAACAACACTCAAAGAAACTTGTGATACATTTCCTTATCTGCATATATTAGGAACTTTCTTAATTGTATAAGTGAAACTTTTTTTAAAGAATGCCTATCCCCACTTCTTCCTAGTGGACATTCCTTAAAATCCTTGAGGCCATTAATCCAGTAATTAGCCACACCCCTGACCTGGTCCGCTCTTATAAAACGTGAGGTTACGGGTTTTTCGGGGTTCTGTGCTGATCTCTTGACATATTATTATGGGCGATACGGTGGCTGAGTGGATAGCACCCTCGCTACTAAGTAAGAAGGTCCTGAGTTTGAATCCCGGTCGGAACAGGGGTCTTTCTGAGTGGAGTTTGCATGTACTCGCACTGTCTGCATAGGTTTCCTCCGGGTGCTCCGCTTTCCCCCTCCACTAAAAATGTGTACAATAGGCCTTAATTTAGTGATTTAGTGAATGGATGGCGTTCATTGGGGGCTTGGATGCCCCAGTTTTTTCAGCGTCTCGCTTTTGTCATCACAGTGTGGGGATCTCCACTCTTCCCATTACATTGGTGTAACCCTTCTCCTCCAGCAAATGTTACTGTGCCAATGGGAGGAACCAATTCAATGATAATATTGTTTAAAAATACTTGAATACTTACTGTACGCGATAGTAGAGTTCTCCATGTTCTGAAATATGCATTTTTTTATTGTGAAATACAATTGAAGTTTCTGACATCACCGTTTCAGCAGGAATGTCAATTTTGAAACCACAAACAAAGCTATCAATGAAATCCATCTAACTAGTTCCTCACTCTCAAAACGGTTTCACTAGTATCCAGATGCATGCGTGTTTTGGCCTCTGTCACATCAGTAGATCAGCTTTTTCACGGTCAGCTCTCAGTCCGAAGGGTCAAATAGTGACTCACAGGGCTCTTACTTATGCAAAAGATAACAGGTCTTAAAATGATAAAGACAAGTTATGATCTTTGTCGGGACAAAAAACACATATTTATGAAACTCAACCAAAAAAGTACTTAAGCTTTGATTTGTAAGAGACAAAGTGTGACTATTGTGCAAATTGGTCACTGCTGAAAGAAAAAACCTTACAATGAAATTATATGACCGGGGGTCGATGAAAACCTTTAGGAATCACTCCAAAAACAAAATTTTAAGTGTGTCTGGAAAAATTAAAACAAAGTAACACAGAAGCCAAAAGTTAACTTTGAATTATAGATTGCACTTAAGAAGAGCCTTCAAAACTTCAGCCTCTGCATTAGACGACAAACAGCTTTGTATTTTACCATCGAGTGTCAAAAAAACAAAGAGACAAACACAAAAACAACACAAAAGCAACATTCTAAAAGGTGAAGCGTAGCAGCAGGTGGGCGAAGCGAGCTTTGAAAGAATGTTTGATTATTTGGATACAGTCCTCTAAATCTTTCTAAGATGCCACCTGCAGGTGAAAGCCAAATCCCATCATACCTCTAAAGCTAAGCAGGCCAGACCCTGGTTAGTACTTTGATGGGAGACCTCTGAGATCATAAGGGTGCCACAGTGGAGCAGCTGTAAAGTGCTAAACTGTTGTTGTGTATTTTGGCAATACACTTCAACAACGTTTGTGTGAATGGTTAGTGGCACACAGCCCAATGTCAGTGTGCCCCAGGGCTGCTGTGACTACAGTAGTAGTTTATCACCACCGTGTATGGAGTGAATGAATAATGGTAACACTTTACATTACGGGCCGGTAAGTCCATGGTACTTACAGTGGTACTTACAGAGGTACTTACAGTGGTATTTCTAGGTAATTATTGTGGTACTTACAGAGGTACTTACAGTTGTACTTACAGAGGTACTTACAGTGGTACTTCTAGGTACTTATTGTGGTACTTACAGAGGTACTTACAGTGGTACTTACAGAGGTACTTACAGTGGTACTTACAGAGGTACTTATTGTGGTACTTACAGAGGTACTTATTGTGGTACTTACAGAGGTACTTACAGTGGTACTTCTAGGTACTTATTGTGGTACTTACAGAGGTACTTACAGTGGTACTTACAGAGGTACTTACAGTGGTACTTACAGAGGTACTTACAGTGGTACTTCTAGTGGTACTTACAGTGGTACTTACAGTGGTACTTCTAGGTACTTATTGTGGTACTTACAGAGGTGCTTACAGTGGTACTTACAGAGGTACTTACAGTGGTACTTCTAGGTACTTATTGTGGTACTTACAGAGGTACTTATTGTGGTACTTACAGAGGTACTTACAGTGGTACTTCTAGGTACTTATTGTGGTACTTACAGAGGTACTTACAGTGGTACTTCTAGGTACTTATTGTGGTACTTACAGAGGTACTTACAGTGGTACTTACAGTGGTACTTAGAGGTACTTAGAGGTACTTACAGTGGTACTTCTAGGTACTTATTGTGGTACTTACAGAGGTACTTACAGTGGTACTTCTAGGTACTTATTGTGATAATTCTAGATACAGCTGTAACTTAGTAATTCAAGGATACTACAGCATTATTCCTATGTAGTAAATGTGGTACTTCTACATACATACATACAGAGGTCATTTGTAGGATTGTTTGACTATAAAACATAAAACAACATTATGTAAAACAAACGTCTTTATTAATATGGAATAAGTAGCACAGAAAGGACAGTATAAATACATTTAATGCATATTTCAAAACAAGTTTCAAGGACAAGGGAAACACTGCAAGAACTAGGTACCCAACCCAAGTAACAGTAACAAGAATTGGCAGCAAGTACCAGGTACTTGGCAGCAAGTACCAGGTACTTGGCAGCAAGTACCAGGTACTTGGCAGCACAGTAAGTACCAGGTAGTACCTGGTACTAGCCACAGACAAAGGACTTGGCCACATACAAATGACTTAGTAATATGTCAAAGACTTAACCATAAGTACCAGTGATAACACCAGTAATTATACAGCAAGTACCAGGTACTTACCATAGGAACTGGCCCATAATAAGACAAAGGACTTAACCATAAGTACCAGTGATAATACCAGTAATAATACAGTAAGTACCAGGTAGTACCTGGTACTAGCCACAGACAAAGGACTTGGCCACATACAAATGACTTAGTAATATGTCAAAGACTTAACCATAAGTACCAGTGATAACACCAGTAATTATACAGCAAGTACCAGGTACTTACCATAGGAACTGGCCCATAATAAGACAAAGGACTTAACCATAAGTACCAGTGATAATACCAGTAATTTTACAGCAAGTACCAGGTACTTACCGGTAAGTACCATGTACTTACCATAGGAACTGGCCCATATTAAGACAAATAACTTCAATACAAGTACTTATGATAACACCAGTAATTATACAGCAAGTACCAGGTACTCAGTCCAGGTCTCAGTTCAGGTCTCAGTTCAGGTCTCAGTTCAGGTCTCAGTCCAGGCCTTGGATTCTGCAGCTGCAGATTGAAACATTGTTTCTCTTTGATGGCCCACTCTGAATCAGCCAATCAGAGTAGCCTACGGTCCCGCCCCCTGTGCACTTAGTATCACAGCCTAAAACTAAACATGTTTAAATGTGTTGTTTTAACACACACAGTACAGGAAAGGGCTTTAACACGAGTTCACCAGGAACAAGTTTCATTTGAAAACTTTGAAATGTTGTAATTGTAAGTTAAAAACTATATTTTTTGAGGGAGAAAGAAACAGCTTGCAGGTGGATTTAACCAATCACAACACTGTGTATCTTAACCAATGAGAGCGCACAATGAGCCACGCGTGAAACGAATGCACGTTCTGTCTGAGTTCACGTGCACTCGAGGACCAAGCGAGGAGCACACGGCGACGAACCGGAGAGATGGCGCGTGAGAGCAGAGCCGATGCGGTAAGTACCTCTGTCTTATTTCTGTGGGTAAAGTGAGTGCTTTTCATTGTAATAACTCCGGCCAAAGTAACTTCTCCGTATCAAATCCGGTGTTTTAAATACAAAACGTGGTGCTCAGCGGTAAGTTCGTTTGATGGCGGCGTGGGTCTGTGTCTGGGTCTATGCGCGGGTCTGGGTCTATGCGCGGGTCTGGGTCTGTGCGCGGGTCTGGGTCTATGCGCGGGTCTGGGTCTATGCGTGGTTCTGTGTCTGTGCGTGGTTCTGTGGGTCCAGCGTTAGTGGTATGTTTACTACTGTAAATGCCGAAGGACTGTCATAAATGAAAATGTTTGCGTCCGAATATAACGGAAGGGTTAGATTTATGTTCAATTGTAATCGTTGCATACTGCTTGTAGTGTAGTAATTCAAATTTTACGCGGGAGGCTAACGCGCATGTGCGTTAATGCATCTATCCATTGTGCTGGTATTATCTAAAATGTAGTGTGCAGAAATTTATTTTTGGAACAAAACGGGGAGACAAGAGTTGTTGAAAGTGCGCAAATTAGTCATTTATTCACAGACAGTCGGAGTAACACGGATTAAAGAGAACACAAATGAAGAGATATGGGGTGTGACTCTGTGTTGAGTTGAAAATGAGTGGTGTTTGAAGACCACGACCAAAAGTATTGCCATGTAATACCCCCACTCTGATAATTAGAAGTGTAGATAATATCAACACAAATACCATTGAATAAAAGTAGTGTTTTGATTTGATCTTTTACGTGACTTACTTTGTTTCTTGACCGTAATTTACAAATGTATGCCGTTTCAAATTGTATTGAATAATCCATACATATGTGTATATTAATATTATATTGTTCTTCTCTTGACATCAATGTGCATCATGGGAGGTGGCGCAGATTGTAGAGGAGGACGGCGGCCAAAGGATGGCATATGTACTTGGACATAGAGACAGAGGGAGGACCAACCGTGTGCCACCTTTCATGCAATAGTACTGTGAGCTCACAGCACTGGAGCCGACATGTCAGCTGCACCCTGCCACAGCAAGTAAGGCATAAAAAACACAAACAACGGAGACCATGTCTCTACACACCAGACAGTAACTATGATTGTACCAAAAGCACAATGATATGAGAGCATAAACGAATTGTATATGTAGCAACGCACATAATATTACTATAGTAGTAGTGTTACCCAACTGGCTTCAGTCTGTGTTTGAAAGACCGCGTGTGAATGTGGGCCAATGAACCAGTCAGGACACTTTACAAAAGTAGGCCTCAGAATGCTCAGCGCGTTCTGTCATTGTCGCTAATGCAAACTTTCTAAAAAACTTGATCAGATTAACAATATTAAATATTAATATGCTAATAAAGTCGAGGTTGTTAACACATGTTCTGCTTTTAATTATCAGGTCGAGAGAACAACAACAATATGAGCACAAAAAAAAGTAAGTAATAATGATGTCCACATGCTGTTAATAAATGCATGGTTGTAGCCATGGATTTATTTATTGTAGGTAAAGGTAAATGTTTAATGAGCACAGGAACTGAACCTTAGTATTTGTAAAATCTTGGCTACAGTCCTGGCTAATAATTTTTCAACATGTATTTTACCTTTTTCTTGCAGAGGCAAACTTTGAACAATGCCATGGCGGTGGAGTGAAGAATGAGGACTGAATGGTTTTCTAAAGTCCACAAGCCAGTGCTCTTTTCCCCTGGCTGACAACAGTCATCAAAAGCAGAAGAATCAGACAGAGCATGCATCAAACATGCATGCAAATCTGTCGCCTTTCATGGAAATTCACCATTTTGACGTGGGAAAATATAATTCACATGACTCATCTAAATCTGCAATATAAAAACAGGAGGGGGGAGGGCATAAACTGCACTGGTTGAGCCACGGACAGTAGGCCAATACACTAAATTGCATGTTTACCTTTATTGCCGCTTGGATTCATGAAGTAGTGATGGGCAGCGGGCTAATGCATCAGCCTACGCTACAAAGCTGCATTGACGCAGCGCACCTGTGCATGAGACATGAGCACCGAATCTAATGTAGGTTTTCCAATGATAATTAGTATTGGACAATAGCGGCATGAAATGTGAGTGCAAGCCAACCTATAAAGGTAACGGATAGCTATAATTTACCGTTTGGTGGAGGCTTAACTGACCAGGTAGGTGCTCATGTCCCCGTGCGTGCTCTGCGCTCGCTTTTATGAGCAATCGCGGTCAGCGAGGCGTGTGGTCATTGTGTGCTTTTGATGTGATTTATGCTCATCAGAGATGTGAACTTGGCAAATTTACTAAAACTGAACCAAAGTCTACACCGTTGTGGGCTCACAACTATTCAACTATCCTTTTACACCATGTTTGTGTTTGCATGTCGGTTTAAAATAATGGATACACACACTAGATGCTGGTCAAATTTGTTAAAGTCCTTTGTCTTAATATGGGCCAGTACTATGGTAAGTACCTGGTACTTGCTGTATAATTACTGGTGTTATCATAAGTACTTGTATTGAAGTTATTTGTCTTAATATGGGCCAGTTCCTATAGTAAGTACATGGTACTTACCGGTAAGTACCTGGTACTTGCTGTATAATTACTGGTATTATCACTGGTACTTATGGTTAAGTCTTTGACATATTACTAAGTCATTTGTATGTGGCCAAGTCCTTTGTCTGTGGCTAGTACCAGGTACTACCTGGTACTTACTGTATAATTACTGGTGTTATCACTGGTACTTATGTTAAAGTCCTTTGTCTTATTATGGGCCAGTCCCTATGGTAATTACCTGGTACTTACTGTATAATTACTGGTGTTATCACTGGTACTTATGTTAAAGTCCTTTGTCTTATTATGGGCCAGTCCCTATGGTAATTACCTGGTACTTACTATATAATTACTGGTGTTATCACTGGTACTTATGTTAAAGTCCTTTGTCTTATTATGGGCCAGTCCCTATGGTAATTACCTGGTACTTACTGTATAATTACTGGTGTTATCACTGGTACTTATGTTAAAGTCCTTTGTCTTATTATGGGCCAGTCCCTATGGTAATTACCTGGTACTTACTGTATAATTACTGGTGTTATCACTGGTACTTATGGTTAAGTCCTTTGTCTTATTATGGGCCAGTCCCTATGGTAATTACCTGGTACTTACTGTATAATTACTGGTGTTATCACTGGTACTTATGTTAAAGTCCTTTGTCTTATTATGGGCCAGTCCCTATGGTAATTACCTGGTACTTACTGTATAATTACTGGTGTTATCACTGGTACTTATGTTAAAGTCCTTTGTCTTTTTATGGGCCAGTCCCTATGGTAATTACCTGGTACTTACTGTATAATTACTGGAGTTATCACTGGTACTTATGTTAAAGTCCTTTGTCTTATTATGGGCCAGTCCCTATGGTAATTACCTGGTACTTACTATATAATTACTGGTGTTATCACTGGTACTTATGTTAAAGTCCTTTGTCTTATTATGGGCCAGTCCCTATGGTAATTACCTGGTACTTACTGTATAATTACTGGTGTTATCACTGGTACTTATGTTAAAGTCCTTTGTCTTATTATGGGCCAGTCCCTATGGTAATTACCTGGTACTTACTGTATAATTACTGGAGTTATCACTGGTACTTATGTTAAAGTCCTTTGTCTTATTATGGGCCAGTCCCCTTTGGTAATTACCTGGTACTTACTGTATAATTACTGGAGTTATCACTGGTACTTATGGTTAAGTCCTTTGTCTTATTATGGGCCAGTTCCTATGGTAATTACCTGGTACTTGCTGCTAAGTACCTAGTACTTGCTGCTAAGTACCTGGTACTTGCTGCTAAGTACCTGGTACTTGCTGTTAAGTACCTGGTACTTGCTGTTAAGTACCTGGTACTTGCTGTTAAGTACCTGGTACTTGCTGTTAAGTACCTGGTACTTGCTGTATAATTACTGGTACTATCACTAGTACTTATGGGTAAGTCCTTTGTCTTATTATGGGCCAGTTCCTATGGTAAGTACCTGGTACTTGCTGTATAATTACTGGTGTTATCACTGGTACTTATGGTGAAGTGTTTGACATATTACCAAGTCATTTGTCTGTGGCCAAGTCCTTTGTCTGTGGCTAGTACCAGGTACTACCTGGTACTTACTGTGCTGCCAAGTACCTGGTACTTGCTGTGAAGTACCTGGTACTTGCTGGTAAGTACCTGGTACTTGCTGGTAAGTACCTGGTACTTGCTGGTAAGTACCTGGTACTTGCTGGTAAGTACCTGGTACTTGCTGGTAAGTACCTGGTACTTGCTGGTAAGTACCTGGTACTTGCTGCCTGGTACTTGCTGTTAAGTACCAAGTAGTTGCTGCCAAGTACCTGGTACTTGCTGTTAAGTACCTGGTACTTGCTGTTAAGTACCAGGTACTTGCTGGTAAGTACCAGGTACTTGCTGGTAAGTACCTGGTACTTGCGGCCAAGTACCTGGTACTTGCGGCCAAGTACCTGGTACTTGCTGCCAAGTACCTGGTACTTGCTGCCAAGTCTTACTGGTGTGTTAATGTGTAATTCTTGTTACTTGGGTTGGGTACCTAGTTTTTGCAGTGTTTCCCTTGTCCTTGAAACTTGTTTTGAAATATGCATTAAATGTATTTATACTGTCCTTTCTGTGCTACTTATTCCATATTAATAAAGACGTTTGTTTTACATAATGTTGTTTTATGTTTTATAGTCAAACAATCCTACAAATGACCTCTGTATGTATGTATGTAGAAGTACCACATTTACTACATAGGAATAATGCTGTAGTATCCTTGAATTACTAAGTTACAGCTGTATCTAGAATTATCACAATAAGTACCTAGAAGTACCACTGTAAGTACCTCTGTAAGTACCACAATAAGTACCTAGAAGTACCACTGTAAGTACCTCTAAGTACCACTGTAAGTACCACTGTAAGTACCTCTGTAAGTACCACAATAAGTACCTCTAAGTACCACAATAAGTACCACTGTAAGTACCTCTGTAAGTACCACAATAAGTACCTAGAAGTACCTCTGTAAGTACCTCTGTAAGTACCACAATAAGTACCTAGAAGTACCACTGTAAGTACCTCTGTAAGTACCACAATAAGTACCTCTGTAAGTACCACTGTAAGTACCTAGAAGTACCACTGTAAGTACCTCTGTAAGTACCACTGTAAGTACCTCTGTAAGTACCACAATAAGTACCTAGAAGTATCACTGTAAGTACCTCTGTAAGTACCACAATAAGTACCTAGAAGTACCACTGTAAGTACCTCTGTAAGTACCACTGTAAGTACCTCTGTAAATACCACTGTAAGTACCTCTGTAAGTACCACTGTAAGTACCTCTGTAAGTACCACAATAAGTACCTAGAAGTACCACTGTAAGTACCTCTGTAAGTACCACTGTAAGTACCTCTGTAAGTACCACAATAAGTACCTAGAAGTACCACTGTAAGTACCATGGACTTACCGGCCCGTAATGTAAAGTGTTACCTGAATAATGTCATATGGAGTGTGTTTGAGTGTCCAAAAAAGTGCTTCGTAAAAATCATGCAAACAAAGCCAATGTACTATAATGTGATGAAATATATCATCTATCCATTCATTTCCTTCCCCTTAATCTATTTCTGGGTTGGGCAATCAGAGCTGCACCCATTCCTCAGGCCCTTCAGGCAAAGTGTCTTACCCAAGAACACAACAACAACAGCAGTGGGAGTCGGTGGAGAGGGTCTCGAGTTGGGGTCAAACCCACGACCTTCAGGCTCAGAGGCCAATGCTCCACCAACTGAGATCATCTCTGTGTGTCATAAATGAGTCATAGCAGTGGAAATGGCATTTGTGGTGCATGTGTCCTGTACATCACTTGTTGTCCCTCGTTTGTCAGTGCACATATACATTATTTATGTTTGTGCTCTGCTCCTTGCCTTGTTAAGCCGAAGTCGTTATGCAATAGAAAGGCACTCATTCCGCTGGGCTCGTACAGTCTGTTATTTGCCAGCTAAAATTCTAAAATTGGAACCGTGCAAAGAAGATTAGCATTAGGATGACACACACATTTGGAATAAAGAATTACTGTTTGCAGGAGAGCATCAAGTGAGGATCACCACCACAAAATGTCCACTCTGATACATTCTGTAAACAAGATGCAGACAGAATTGATATATTTTTGATATATAATTGATTGATGATTGATGTATAAATACATTTCTATGAATACAAAGTATTCCAAAACAGATATAATAACTCAAATACATGAACATTTAATAAAAAAAGCAAAAGTAGTGTTTTTACTACTGTAGGGGTTGACTTCCTTTGTCTAAAGGCAGTCACACGGGTGATAATCTGCTCTACTTAAAGTCAAGGAGTGAGACAGCTAATCTAATAAATGAAGAAATAATTTGTGCTCTCTGCGCAAGGAGATTGTCATGGTGTGGATTTAGTTATTTTGTATTTTGGTTTTATTTTGACTTTGATGTCCTGTTTTCCCCTGTCTTGATTGTCTGCCCCGTCTATATGTACCCTGTGCTTCTCTCCCCTTGTTGCTGGTCCATTGTCTTGTCAACACCTGTCTTGTCCTGTTCTTGGTTATGTGTTCCTGTTCCCTTCGGATTTTTGAGTTTTATTTTCACTTTGGACTTATATATATAATAATAATATAATACAATATTATGAAAATACATTGTACTGTATAGAGATAAACTATAATTGTTGATTGTGGCTCATGAAGCTGTTGGAAGGCTGTAGTGAGTGTTGGCCTCTCTTCTGTCTCCTCTGCCTGCTGCTGTAGGTTTGCTTGGTGCGCCTAGGACTGGTGGGAGATGGCAGTGCTGAACTTACCGGTGCGCGTTAGCCACTATGGCACATTAGTCTCAAAGAATATGTGTGTGTATATAGATACATATTTTATATATGACAAGATAACAACTATAGTATGTGTGTATGAATATTGTATACATATGTATGGCTATATCTGTATGTGTGTGGGCGGGTATGTGCAACTGCATAAAGTGAATATAGGTATAGGGGGTGGGAGCCTATAAGCTTGACTTCTTCCCACTCCTTTTTGAGCTTTAAGGAGTGGAAAAAAAAGGAATTTAATTATATATTTATGTATGTACATATATGTAATTGCTGTTAAATCTATAATTGATTCCTGTTTATAAGCTTGAAATAAAATACAATAAATCAATCAATCAAAACCACTCGAATTGTTAGCTTTCCACTGTCCTCTCAGCAGCAAGCATTTGTAGAGGAACTTGTCAATAAAATATGTCAGTACTACAGCACACACATAGACACAGACACACACACACACAATTTGCTTCTAAGCAAGCAGAAGATTGGGAGATGTCAAAATCGTCCAAAAGTAATTGCTGTTTTTTCCAATGCCAAAGGAAAAGTTGGAGTTTGTTATTGAGTCATACTAGTGGGAATCCTCACCCAGTGTAATGCGAAAGCACGTATGATCACCTAAGTGCATTGTCAGATTAGGGCTGTGTGATTTATAATAATTACACTAATAATAATAATAATCATAATAATAATGAATCGGTTTTACACAGCGCATGCACCCAAATAGCTCCTATGTATTTGTTATTATTGCATTTCTGTGTTCGAAATCCTTGATTCTCTCATCTGTTGTTGGAGAATAAACACATTTGGAAAAGTCCTCTGGGACAACTGCAAGGGATGTACAAAATTTGAATAGAACTGGTCCAAAGTTAAGCCCAGAGAAGTAAATACAATCCAGAATATTGTTGCGTCGTGGTATGTACTTTTGATCCGACCCCTCACTTTCCAGTCAAGTGCAGGCTGAGGGGCCACATTTATGCGACATAGATTTGAAAACCTTTCGATGGCCTCTGGTAGAAGCTCTGGCCCTTTGACCCTGTCCATACAGCAGTCATTGCAGCAAAAGTATTGTATCTAATTCAGCTATAATCCACACAAAACGGCAGTACGTGGATTCTGATTTCACAAGTTTTCTAACTTACACGATAACATAACCGCTTGTGTGGCGATGGCACAAGACTTTAATCATAATGACAAATAAGTGCCACCATATAGTATAATCGTTGAAAAACTAGTCCCATTAGTATGTATTGATGCACTTGAAGCTTGAGGAGATCAGGTGTTCCTTACAGAGTCGTGTAGATACATTTACTAGGACAGTCTGTTTAAAATAGATAGTTAGATCCCTGTAGGAGAAATTCTATCTAACATTTCTAACTGACTAACAATAGTGCACATTTTAAACTCAAGCAGGTCCGTTGTAAAATGGGAACTTGACCTACAAATTCTGTTTACATTGTGTTTGTATGTCCACATTAATCCACTATTGTCTGTATGTTTTCTCATTGTAGTCTATGTGAATGTTCCTTTCTGTTGTGTTTGTTTTCTGTTTTTCACAACATTTTTTCTGCATTTTGTAAGATACATCTAACAGAATAAATCAATCTAACACTGTGAATTTAAATCTGTTGGTTTAAAATTGTGAAAACCCAATAAACTGAATGTAAAAAAGAAAGAAAACTAGTCCCATAAACAAAATATTGCATTAACATTGCATTAGTCCTTGACACCACAAAAACATATAAAACTATTCAGATTTTTTTCCAGCTCTTTTCTTTGTTCTTGTAATTCTTTCATATCCAGGTACAGTGGAGGAGAGACAGTGGGAGAAGGGCATCATCTATTACGCTTCCATGACAACGCAGAGCATTGGGGGAAAAAACATGTCATTGTTCTGAGGAAGTCTGGTGGGACACTTTTCAGATCCGAGGGTCACAGTGGCACACGCCGTGTCCCAGAGGAGTGCGAGGTGTTCTTTTGTGCTGTTTTGCCCTGAGGCTACGCGCCAGGTGCTAATAATATCTCCCGAAACTACATTTGAAAATGAGCAGGTTAATGGCAGGGGAGTGCTCAAACTTTTTTTCAGCAATTTTGGCTGTGGAGAATAGTTGCATTTCAAATCAATACAATTTCTTTTTGTATAGTGTGTGTAAATCTCAACAGCAGTTGTTGATTTACCAACACAGATCAGAAAATAAACAATTTCACACTGTCTAAACTACAGCAAAGTGTTAAAATATAAGACTGCAATTACTGACTGCAGTTCTGGGCTGTCCAATGTCAATATTGATCTGGAAAAAAAAATGACTTGCCACAAAAACCTCTGGAGGATTTGCATGTTTTGATGCAGGAAACTGGAGGAAATCCACCCAAGGATAAACATGCCTACTTGACTATAAGGACATATCATACTGTAACTTAGTTATAAACTCAGTGACAGACTTATTCACCCTCGCTGTGTGAAGGAGAGGTTCCGCAGGTCTTTGCTTCCTGCTGCTGTCAGACTGTACAATGAGAACTGTTGAGCCTGTACATCTCATTCATCTGTAAATAAGTATATACAGCAATCCTGTGCAATGCGCAATACTGCAACTTCAGAATGTCCACGGAATAATGTCACTTTATCTACTTATTACCCTGCCCTATATGTATATAACTTTGCACTATATATATATTAGTGCTGTCCAACGATTAAAATATTTAATCGCGATTAATCGCATGAATTTCATAGTTAACTCGCGATTAATCGCAAATTAGTCACACATTTGCGTGCTGTGTGCAATTGCTTTTTTTATTGAAAACAATGTGTAGTGTTATATTACACACTAACATTTGATGCAAAATCATCAATAAATGGATGACAAAATAAATAATTGGTAACAAAAAGCCCCTTCAATGTGTGTGTGTGGGTGGGTGTGTGTATGTGTGGGTATAGACCATAGACTGTATAGAAACATCATGGTGTCATTATGATGATGATAAACAATCTGTAAATATTTTGTAAATTTGTTCATGTAAATACTCTATGCTGTTTCTCTGTTTACCTTCGGTATATCTATGACTGTATACTGTTTGCTTGTATTGCCTTTTTTATTAACCCCTCCCCCCATCTCCCACTTCATGTCCCCCCCCCCCCCCCCCCCCCCTCCCCTCCTATGTGCCCTTCTGGGTTTCTTCTTTGGCCCCCTGTATCTCCAACTACATATTGTTTGTAATCTCTGTCTACAATGTATCTGAACTAGTCCTTTTCTTTGTTTCTATGTGTTTGTCTGCAATAAAAAGTAAAAAAAAAAATCTTTTTTTTTTTTTTTTTTTTTTTTTTATCGCGCGATAAAAAAAATGACGGCGTTAATATTGATTTGCGTTAACGCGTTAATAACGCGCTATTTTGGACAGCCCTAATATATATATATATATATATATATATATATATATATATATATATATATATATATATATATATATAAATAAATATTTTGAGAGATTGATTTTGAAGCATTTACAGCTAGCTAAGAAACATAGCAGCCACTTATATTGTACACTTGTGCTCTCGCTGTGCTCTCACTACTGTACTGTATGTGCGCTGCAACATTGATATTTCCCCATTGTGGGACAAATACAGGACCATTTATCTGATCTTATCTATATGTTGAAAAATCAGCAGCAGCTAAACAAAACAAAAACAGGTAAGGGAAGGCCAATAAAACCGGAGCACCCAGAGGAAATCCACCCAGACAAAAAGGCTCAGGCTGACACAGGATTGAACCCAGACCCTCGTTGTGAGTTTTGATCACCGTGCCAATGCTGAATTGCATCTGCACTTTTACTTAAATGTCATCACAATAAAGTGTAAAAGTAGCAGACAGCAGGTGATTTTGTGGCAATGGGACTCCAGGAACACGGCACACTGAATGCAAGAGGAAAAAGGGTAACATAGAATATAAATAGGCTGTAAACGTGAAACAACAATGGCAGGTTCAGGGGTTGTAAATACAAAGATAAACAAGGCAATGAATTTTGATTAAATATTGAATACAAGTTATAATATTATAGTTCCAATGTCCCATACAATAGTTTAGCAGTGGTAACATGTAATACAAAATAAATCAGTTTTCTGTACAATATTGCAAACCCTTTAAACATTATTTTTAGGCATGTGCTGTTCATATATGCTGCTCCTTATGGGACTTCAAATCTAGAACACGCCTCCCCCCATCACCTCGGCCTCGGCCATCGTTGGAGGCCCTTACGTGTAACTTTGGCGCGTGCATACATGTCAGCTATTATCTGCAGCTCGAGGTGTTTTTCGGGAAGGTCGGCGACGACAAAGGCAAGCTGCGGAGAGCAAACAGCGTGCGGTAATTGATTCAAAGTGCCGTGGCGGAGGCTGATTTATTACCTATCTGTGCATTTGTGAACATGGCTCGCAGCTGTGGATTCTCGCGCGCCTGAAATTGAGGGGGGTGGAAGCTCGCGCAAGGGAACACGGATAAGCGTGTCTCTCGGGTGGAGCGTGGAAAAGCACGGGTATAAATACAGTTTAAGTCCTCATTAAGAGTGGTTTAGGCCTGTGATGGAGGCTTTATGTAAATGTATGCACCTGTAATTTGTCTATAATTGGTGCCATTAGTGAAGGTATAAATTAAAACAAGGAGGTGGCAGGGAGAGTGCAGTAACAAAGTATTTGGTGTTTATGTTCAACAAAACATTATGCATTGGACAGGTTCTTTTAAAGCCGCATTTACATTCAAGAGGCAGAAAACAAACTGATTGATGCCTTGAAAATGAACATTTAAAGCTAGGATATCCAACTTTCAACGAACCCACAGAAAAACATACCTATTTAATCGAATCTACCTACACAACTAGATCCTCGCTCTCGGTTCACTAGTTTACAGATGTATTCTTTTTTGGCCTGAGTCACATCCTTAGATCCACTTGATCAGACAGAGAAGACCACCCTCCCTCAGCCATCAGCTCTCAACCTAAGGAGTCAAAAAGTGACTCATACGGCTCTTTAGTATGAAAAATATATTAAGTTTTCTAATAAAATGAAGCCAGCATGTAGTGGTCTGATTTGTTCATAAAATATTTACTGTACTTTTTATGAAACAAAAAAGTGTTGTACCTGAGCTTTAAAATCATGGTATGAAACATTCTCTCTTTAAATATATGCATTTAATGCCATATTGTGAAGCATTATAACAAAAAAACATTTACATATAAACCGGGAAGCACACGTCAGCATGCTCGCATTTACAGTTAACATAATTTAAAAATATATATATATATATTTTTCTTAATGTTTTATTATTTTTTTTAGCACAATGATGCAGGTTATTTTTGCATTGGAGAGAAGGATGAGGGCTCTAATGCAGAGCCTCATGGGTAACTCCAGACACCCTCTGCATGACACTGATGCCGCTCAAGTAATCAAAGCAACAGGCTTCTATCACTGCGCTGCAGAACGGAATGTTTTAAGAGATCCTTTGGCCCGTCGCTGTCAGACTGTACAACAGTTATCTATGAGTAAAAAATGTGCACTTTTGTTAGTTAGTTAGAAAGATTTATGATTGATGTTCTTGTACGTGGTTTTGTTAAGTCCTCTGAGATGACTTCTGTTGTGACCTAGGGCTATACAAGAATAAATTGTATTGTATTGTATTGTATTGTACATGGATGTGTTTCTACTGCTGTTTCTACTGCTACCTGAATTTCTCCTACGGGGATCAATAAAGTATCTATCTATTTATGCTTTTGTATATTTTAAACAGTCACACACTCAGTCTTTGAGAGTAGTTTTGTGTCAATCAGTCGGGAACTGTGTAAGTGCAATCAGAGGAGAGTGGGGGTTGTAAAGTCCTTTACAACCCAGAATATTATATGCATGTAAGCATGCCGTTGTAAGTTACACAAATAATGAACTGATTTAGAGACAACAATTCTGCAGCTCTGATATCATACGTTTCTAGTGATATATTAAATGAAGCAGAAACCATCATATGAAAGAGGACGTTTAATGACGGATTGCATAAATGACAGAACTCATGCATACAAAGACACGTGAGGACGAGGGGTGTTGGGCCATGCCTGGTTCCATGCAGGTAGCTCTCTGCTGCATGCTGCGTGTCAATGGATCACAGGTGGACAGAGAACTAGTTAGAGCTCTACACAAAGCTTATGCACCTGTGATGTCATACAATAAGGCATTTGATGAATTCATATTCAGAAGAATGTATAAGACAAAAGGTGACCCGCCCCCAGTTGGATGGATGCCAAAGAGCTCTGTTTACAAAGCTTATGAAGAAATACACTCAAAAACTGCAATCAATTTTATAGGTTATCAGGTCGGAAGGGTTTTGACCCCATAGAGAAGCCGCTCAAAGCTCCAGCCCTTTGGATACTTCAAAGGTATCAAGGAACTTCCCCTTATTACTCAAATGTTATTACTGTAATTGTATTTAAAATAGCTGTCGTACATATATTATAAACACACAGTCTGAATATGCAACCATAGAACATTTACTTTAACAAAACGTTCAGCAATGTAATTGGGACCAGAGCAAAGAAAATGGTCCAAACCAAGAGGCTACTCCACCTCTGCTGCTGTGACCTGTCCTGCTCCACCCAGAGGCTAGACCATCTCTGCTGCTGTGACCTGAAGTGCTGTTTCTTATCATTACTATTACTATTGATAGCTTTTTAGAATGATCAATGTATTTGTTTTGTTTGTGTGGATGGATGTGTTTTGGCTGCTACTGGACACCTGAATTTCTCCTACGGGGATCAATAAAGTATCTATCTATATATCTATCTATTAGACAGAGATTGACCATCTTATCATGTGGATGAAGCGGTCTTGGATGGGGACAATGTCCTGTTCCTGTGTCCTCTGCCCCTGTTTCAACCCCCCTGTAACCCCACTTCCTACCTTAAGTTACCTATGTGATCAGTTGTAGAGGTGTGACATGTGTTTCTTCCTGTGGCAACTGGCCAATGTGTGGCTTGCTCATGAGATATTGCATGGGTGAATCCCATGGTACTTGAGGCAGACCGATGCAGCGTCCCAGGAGCGGACGGTAGAAGTTTTCTCCATTTGCAAATCCTTATCATAGGATAGGATCATGTACTTTTTACTTTAACTAAACCACACAAAATGTCCACAACAGTGGAAAATTTGGTGCTTGAGTGCTTTGTAGCAGACAGAGCTCAGCGCAGCGATCTGAAGAGCATATTGATTTTGCCTACAATGTGTATTCTATATTGATAACTCTCATACTTCCCAGTGGTTACTACATTGAGTCAATACTTTTATTAGATATATACACAGTTGTTTAATTTACTAATCTCCTTTAAATTAGAGAAACTCTCCACTATGTTTATTGCCATAAGCTCCAGAAGTTTTCTTTGCTATTTTAAGCCCATTAATCATCTCCAGACTCGTTATGAGCATTTCTCTTTGTCATTGATACTCACTAGTTCTGCGGTTGAAAATTATAAATAATAGTCTTATCTTTGTCCTTTATCATAGCTTTCACAGAGTGGTTTTAAAACGTGAGCATATGTACTTTTGACTGAGGCAATGTGCTTTTAAAGGGATCGGAGAGTGGCTGAGGGAATCCATCGAGGTTACAATGATAGAATTGCATAAATTGGCAGGAAATTGTACTGCGTGTGATCATGAGGGAGCTGAAGACTTGAGGGGGAACAAACTCACCACATTGTTAAGAGGACAGCTGGGAAATCTTCTTAATCTGACCTCAATTTCTGTTACTTGTCTGCCTGTAGTCAAACAGTTAAACAAAACTGCTTTTAAAAATAAGGATGCAATTTAGAAATGTTCATTCATACAAAACACATGCATTTAATTTACTGACCAAATACTGTACTTTGACAAATACAAATCTTCTCATATGTTCCCTGTTGTATATATACACTATATACAGTATGCTGTCTCTTTTTCTGTCTGACAGAGACCAATGTTAAAAAACCAAATCAATCACTAGTTTTCACGTGTGCATAAAGCAAGCATAAAGCAACACACACCAGACTTGCATAAAAGTATGGCCACAATAAAGCAGTACGAGCTTCTATACCCTCTTTGTCTCATTAAAAAAACCTTAACATCCTTAAACATAAAGATAGGGATGTACCAATACTGGTATCAGGGATCAGGTCGATACCATGGGCTTGTACTCGTACTCGTACCATAGGACTCTATGCCGGGAAACAGATACCCACATTTTTAATTGACATTAGCAGCAGACAGCTACGGCAAGCGAGAAAGCGTTTAGCGGCAAGCAGGTCGCCGTATGGCAGTTTTTTTAACTAAACGAGTGACAAGAGTGGACTGTATATTGTGTAAGGGAAAACTGTCACGAGGTGGGTCCAAACACATTTAACACCAACAACTTGATCAAACATCTGAAAACTTGCCACATATAACACCTCTGGTAGCACCGGAGCAAAAGCACAACCAACACCACAAAATGAATATGACAGTGGCTCTTTTTATTGACTCTTAAAACAATTTGTTAAAGCATTTTCTTATCATTGAAATGTGAAAAAAAACATTATAATTTTCAGTTGAATTCCCAGGGAAAACACACAGTACTCGTAAGTACTCACATTAAGGTACTGTGCCTGCTCACAGGTCTGTCCAAACAGGCTGTAAAACAGCTGCAGTACATTCAAAATGCAGCAGCTCGAGTCCTGACTAGAACCAGGAAGTACAACCACATTAGTCCAGTCCTCAGGTCCCTGCACTGGCTTCCTGTGGCTCAGAGAATAGACTTTAAAACAGCTCTGCTTGTGTACAAGTCTCTCCATGGCCTCGCACCAAAATATATTAGTGACATGTTAGTCCCATATGAACCAGCCCGGACTCTGAGGAGCACAGGGACTGGACACCTGCTGGTGCCCAGAGTCAGAACTAAACATGGGGAGGCTGCTTTTCAGATTCATGCTGCTAAAATCTGGAACAATCTTCCTGAAGATGTGAGACAGGCCTCCTCTCTGACAATGTTTAAAACCAAGTTAAAAACGGTGCTGTTTAGCTGTGCATACAACTGAGGGATTTTATATTTTTATCTTTCGTTTTAATGTTCTGTGATTATTTATGATTTTAATGCTATCTTGTTCAGCACTTTGAGTTGCCTTTTGTATGAATTGTGCTATACAAATAAACTTGCCTTGCCTTGCCTTGCCTTACTCACACTCCCATTGGTTTCAAAAAGGTGGTATCGGTGCATCCCTACATGAAGACATTATTTATTTTCACATAACATTCACGACCAACTTCTGTAGCTTGAGCTCACTTCGTTGCAGAGTCAGACCCAGCCGTGTGAGGCGTCCGCACATCTGTCAAGGATTCTTTTCATTCAAAGCTGATGCTTGCAGCTGCTGATGCAATCTATAGGACATTGGGAGAAGCAGCGTCTTCCGTGTCACGAGGGTTTTCACTGACCTCCGGCGTTCCCTTCACACCAGCGCAGTGCGTGGATATAGCACAGGCACGCAGGCCCCTGATTGGCTGCTGGTGGGGATGACCTTGAGTGAGGTGAGGTGCCTGTGATGATGCAGAGAGCAGCGCAAACAGGATTAGTCGACTGGAAAGAGATAATGACGGTCAGGACTATGGAGTTTATGCTAAAACTGTAGATTGTGTATTCGCTTTTCTGCAAGTGTATTCGGCCATTTTCCATTTTGTAGGAATGAGCTTGCATTTCCACAGACTTGACTTGTACTTGTCCACTAGCTTGTTTCTTTTGGGTCATCTTGTTATGTTAAGCACTTTGAGTTGCCTTGTTAATGAACTGTTCTACAAATAAAATAGCCTTGCCTTAGTCTTAGACAGGATGGCATATTCCTATCCATAGATCTATCTTCTTCCAGGCCATCTGAGACATAATCCCCCAGGTCATCCCAGGGAGTCCTCCAGGTCGTCCAAGCCGACCTATTAATTCTCTAACTTTTATTATTATTATTATTATTAACCGGTTTTATATAGCGCTTTTTTGGACAGTCAAAGACGCTTCACTTGTCATTATTCATTTCCTCAATACACAGTGGCAATAAAAGTACTACTGTAGCCACAGCTGCCCTGTGGCACACTGTTAGAAGCGAGGCAACCAGTATGTGCTATCGGCCCCTCCGACCACCACCAACCAGTCACACACACACTAGACTCATTCTAGGGTGAAGTGTCCTGCCTAAGGACACAACGGCAGTTTGGCACTTTACAGCCGCAGAGCCCCACTGTGGCACCTGGTGTTGAAGTGCTGTGCCAAGGACACAATGACAGCAGACATCAGTAGGAGTTGGGCTCAAACCCACAACTCTCAGGCCCAAAGGCCAATTCTCTACCAACTGAGCCTCTGTACTTTAAGCATAATAAAAGGGCAAGAATATAATCTAAATTGCTAAATACACTTGCTATATACTTTCTACTTTATTATGCAAAAGTTAGAGATTTTGTTTTATTTCAGTGTAGAGTTATTGTTCACATTTATTTGTGCTTCTCGTTCCTACTGTTCTGTAACTGATAATGCAACACTGACATTTCCCCAATGTGGGACGAATAAAGGATCTCTTAATTACTTTTCACATAACTCTTTCTGTCTGAGCAAAAATAATGAAATACACATGGAAGTGATAGATGCCTGCCTTACAGGAAAACGCAGATTGTTTTTTATTATTGTGTAAATATAGATATACAATACAGGGTACAGACATATAAGCAAACACAACAAGAAAACGGCATGGTGTGCGTGTGTGTGTGTGTGTTTGTGTGTGTGTACTGTATGTGTGTGTGCATGGGTGTTTGTTGAAAACTGTATTTATCAGTTTCATAGTAATTATAAACAGAACAATCTTTAATTTTAACATAAAACATAAAACCCTATTCCCTCCCCCCTCTCATGGCTCTCAAGAAAGAAAGAAAAGTGGACATAAATGTCCTAATATGACTTTATATTTTTAAAACAGTTTAGTAGTGATCATGTTATTCCAAAAATAACCGGAACCAGATCCCGACCACAATTGCGAGAAAATACCTGAAAAATATTTCTCCTAATCTTAACCATTTCAAGCATTCACCCATTGCCCTCTTTGCCCCTATTTTTCCTTCCTCTTTGTGTACCTGTCTACTTGGGGCAGGGGTGCTGTTCCAAGGACATCTCACAAAAACACAGATTTCTACGACAGTGCGCCGTCTCAAAACAAAAACTCCACACACACACACACACAAAACTCCTAATACTGTGAGCCTTTATACCCGTCTATCTGTAAAAATGTCCTCAGAGAATTTCTGTCAACTTCAAAGCGTTGGACATGAGGCTGTTGGAGGACACAGCGGCCCTTGGTCTTCCACAGGGGCCCGGGAGGTCACGCTAACGATCGTGCATCCTGTGAGGTGTACAGCCGCTCCTGTTTTCTGATCACACAACAACGGACTGAACAACTGCAGGGAGCGGAGCGGTCAGAGTTGTGCCAAAGTCTGGACTCCACTGAACCGCTGCAAGGTCAGAGGAGGCAAAGAGATTTCTGTCAAATGAAATGGAAGGGAACAGGGCAGTTAAGCCAGTGATATGAACCAAAATATCATATCAAATACATACAACAGGAGCTATCTTTTAGAGTTACCATGAGTACCTCGATACATACGCCACAATATGATACACACCTACGCTACAGTGGACACAGGGAACATTCAACTCAATAAGTTTCCATGTGGTACTTTATCAAGCGATTCTATATGATTTAGTACATTATTCTGTAAATACCTCCCGCTAACAACAGTGCATACTCCACTAGAGTACTACCGTCAAACCAAGTGCAATTATAGCTCCAGAGTTTTATTTGATCTTCAATTATCTTATTACTTATTTTATTATCTTAAACTTGCTTGATTTGTGCAATATTTGTGTTCTTTTTATTCTGCTGTAATATGCGCATTAAAAATATATCTTAACTTATCTAAATTACATACTTTAATATTATTGGGTCTATATATTATTATTACATGAATGTGTTCATCCCAATACCTGCAATCTGTTTGGACGATAAAGATTTTTTTTTTAAATCAAACATATTTTGAAAAAGTATAAGAAATAAATAATATTGCTTAAAGTATATATAAGAAATATTTATGATTGTCATGTCAAGTCATCATTAAAGGGCCCTAATCTGTCAAAAGGCAAACCATGCTCTTTTCGAATACTTCTTTAACTGATAACAGTAGTTCAGCCGACATATTTGGATTTCAAAATTAGTTTTACAGCCCCTAAATCTTGTTATTGTTTTCTTTTCAATGTCCCGCCCTCCACCGTTTTACCAGGCTCATCTCACTGGTAAAGTAACATGTGGCTGCAGAACTACAGTAAAAAAGGTCTCATTATGATTGTCAAATCAATATTGGCAAAACAAGGAATACAATCTATCGGGGTCTTTGTGAAAAAGGTGTTGGTTATAGATTTGTTGTTGACAAAACTCTTGCCTATTCAGATATACGACTAGTCACAAGTCACTTTAAGTCACTGCACTAAGGCTAATAAAACCTGCACTACTATTGAGACTTCTTCTCATTGACACTTTCTAATTGCCACTTTTGTACATAATATGTCCTGTTTGCACATTTCTTACTTTTTGCACAATCATGAGTGTTTCTATCCATGCCAAACGCGATATGTAAATTTCTCCTGTGTGAGATTAATAAAGTACATCTTATCTTATCTTATCTTATGGTCCCAACTGGATTCTTCTGTATATCTGGAAACCCGAGTGAGGGAGAGTAGGAGAGGTTGCAGTACCAATTTTGGGCAGATTTTCACATACTGCACCTTTAATAAGAAATGGAGGTTTCATGCTTTTGTGCACTTACTCCGTCTGCAGTAAGTATAATATGGTTCATGTGTCCAACAGACCCCAGTTAGAAACACATTTGACAACTACAACAGTTTGCTTTGGCGCTGATAGGAAATAGGTCTGGCATGTGTCTCCTCTATGGTGACCTCACTCTCATCTCTGTGTGGAGTGAGAGACAAATGCCCACAACAATTGCAAAGCGCTTTGTGACTCTGGTCTGTGTCTGTGAAAGGTGCTGTATAAGATAAGAAGAACACTTACTTATAGACGCTCTCCATACACACTGCTGTTCTGGAAACTTCCCATCACTCTCCCCAGACCCCAACCTCTCTCAAGTCGCTCTCCAAGGCCCCACTCTCTGATCTCTCCCCTATTCACATGAAGTGTTTTGGATTGGAGCTGAATAAAGTTGCGTCCCTATGGATTTTGAGAATGAATACACTAAATACATTTTCACAACCAATTATTTCTATTGAAAGTTCAGTAGTGTTTGTGGAGTCATCGTCCCCACCATTCCAAACAGTAGGAAATAGGACATGGACATAATACTATGATATTGTGCATGTAGAAGATCAGTATGTGTGGATGTGATGAGATGATTCAAATATTCTCTCTCTGTCATTGTGAGCACAGCCTTGATCTTTCGGCGGGGGCTTCAGGCAAAGTGGGGTTAAGTGTCTTGCCCAATGCACTACCACCTGAGCCACTGTCACCCACTTGTGTATGTTAAATTAAGTGCATATTTTTCCCTGTTCTAAAAGTCTCTTGATTTTTTTTTTTTTCAATCGAGGGATGAAGCAAAAAGAAAGTATTGTGATTGTCTAACATAGGCTAATCAATCTCTGCTGTTTTTTTTGCTTTTTACAGTGAAATTCAATTTGGGCTGTTACCTCTAGATTTTAATTTGTATTTAGTATTGTAATTAGTGCATTTTAATGTATTTAATTGCTTTCTAACATCACGGCCAGGGGACTACAGATAGCCTCTTTGGCTAACTTTGGCTTTTTTAACTCATGTTTAATCATGTGTTTTATTAAATTGCATTGTCCCCTTTTAAAGAGTTGTGATTCCAGGTGGACGTCCACTACTCAGCAGTGAGCCTGATGTACCTGATGTCACCGACACAGAACCATTCAGATGTTACGCAAGAGGTTGAAATTAGTACAACCATGTTTTGCCAATAATTGGTTTATAATAGATTAAAATAAATGTCTATTATTTATGTCTATTCTATATTTTTAAGAGTTTTTTGTTTTAGAAGTAGTAACAATCCGGTTTTGATAAAGATACTGTATATTAATACTACATCAACGTTTTTATTTTTTGGAAAAGGTTTCAAATAGTTTAATACTTTACTAATTGCAACCACAAAAATTATGAATTGTTGTGGAGAGACTTGGGAAAGTACATTCAAAAGAGTAATTGGTTATATTCAATAGAAGTGGAGGACATTCTTTACACACAGCTCTCACGCTGCTCCACAGTGGCCAACAGTTACTCCCATTTTATTTTTTGGCCAATTATGCCAAATCTTTCCCAATGCTTGATTAGAAACGTGTTTGAGTAATCACTGCTGCTGGGACTCTTTGTAAAATACCTCTTTATTAATAATAGAATAGTAGACTTGACAACAATGGGCCTCATTCACGAATAACTTCGTAAGAAACTACTCAACTTTCTTCTCAAGTTGTCCTTAAGTAGATTTCTAAGAAGTCCCCACGTGGGATTCATCAACGCACTCGTAAGCCGCTGAATTGTTCGCAGCTGTTCTCTCAGGCTGAGTTTACACGGAGACAATGTGGCAGTAAAACGGTATAGTTGGATGTCGGTTGCTACCAACCGTTCATACGGAGACTGTGTTCCAGGGGGGTGAAAACGTACGAGTTCAGATCCAGCCTGCAGAGTGGGACAACTCAGAAACGCTGCACAGCAGGGAGCTTTTTCACACCCGCGAGAGGGGAATAGGTGTGAAATCCCCCTCTGCTCTGACCCCCGCCTCCGCGCTGCTCCCCGCACGTACATTTGGACATGCGCAGTAGCGGAGATCAAACAAAAACAAAAATGGCGCTGCGCACACTAACTAACTACGTGGGCTTCCAGCGCGGGACAGAGGATAATTCTACTCCTTCGTTCGTCCAAACGAGACCACGCGAAGCTCTAGGTTCAGTTCCCATTTTCACAGCTGCTGTTAAAATGCAGAATGATGTTGGTACGTTCTGAGGGTCTGGCACAGGAAGTGAGTATACTGCAGAGAGGGGGGCTGGGCACGGGGCTGGGGGTCGTGTGTCGTGTTGTAAAGTTTCTCTGCCCACTACTGGCCGGGCGCTAGAACTACATCGTTTTTCAACCTCGTCGTTTCTGTTAATAGCCTGGAAACGTCTGCGCAGCGTCTCAGTATAAACAGGGCCTCAGATTGATGAATCCCATTTGAGCGCGCGTGCCAGGTGCTTCATTAGCATAGGTACTTAGCATAAGTAACCGCCCACTATTGCCCATATAAGGGACTGCAGGGCCGTGTGCAGACGGCAGAGGAAACAGCAACAGGCCTTTACACGGAGCAAAAGTCACCCTTTTTTCTTCTTTTACCAGACTGAGAATAAAGTCATAAAATGTTGACTTAAAAGTCGAAATATTATGATAATAAAGTCGAACTAGCAAAATTATGAGATTAATCTAAGAATATGATGAGATTAATCTCAAAATGTTATGAGCTTAATTTAAAAATATATTATGTATTATTTTAAAGATGAATCTCAAAATGTTTTGAGATTAATCTCAAAATATTTTGGACCCTGGGAGGAGATCCAGCGCGGACCAGCGCTGAGACCAATGCAGACCCGAGGAGAGACTGGAGTGACCAGCACACAGAAACCAGCGCGGACCTATAGAGACCGCATAGACTGGAGACACCTGACTGGAGAGACCGGTGCGCAGAGACCAGCGCGGACCGAAGAGAGACCGCATAGACCAGACTTGAGAGACCAGCGCGGATCCGTATGGAGAGACCAGTGCAGACCCGTATAGATCCATGGGAGAGACCAGTGCAGACCCGTATAGATCCATGGGAGAGACCAGTGCAGACCCGTATATGGGAGAGACCAGTGCAGACCCGTATAGATCCATGGGAGAGACCAGCGCAGAGACTCAGCGCGGACCCAGTAACCTCCTGCAGCAGCAGTATATATGCCGTTGTTCTGTGGCCCGTGGATAAAGAAATGCCCCCTATAAATAGGAAGGGGTCACTAATACACGGCAAGATTTCCGATGTATTTGATAAAGCGTTGGCACATTTCATTTCAAAATGAATTAAAAAGTAGGCCAGATCTGCAGTGAAAAAGGCGGTATATAAATAAAGATTACTAATAAAGATTACTACAAATAAATAAATACATACATCGATATGACGGACATATCACTGGAATGTTGTATTTTTATTCAACTTCACCAAAGAGGACAACCCCGGCGTGTGAACATGTCGGCACTGAATGCGTACGAGTGCTCCTGAGGACTCGTAGGATTTGTACTTGCCCAAGAGAAATTCTGGTTACGAGAAATATTCGTGAATGCCACTTTCTTCGTAAAAACCGCGTAAGTAGGATTTACGTACAAATCTGTTCCTAAGAACCGTTCGTGAATGAGGCCCATTGTCATTAGGAGTGCCTTTGTACGAGAAAGGCATATTCTAGAACTGGTGGAAGCTGATTATTTTGTAGCTGTGAACATTTTGACAGATTTTTCTTTAGTGCAAAACATTTACTCAATTAATATTAAGCACTATTAAATGGATGCAGAAATGCTAAGATGTAGCAGATCCCATCAGACCTCTGACGGTGTGCAGGGCCTGGTTAGTACTGTGATGGGAGACCTCTGGGAACACCAGTGGAGCGGCTGTCGCTTCAAAGTGCCAAATTATTGTTGTGTCGTTAGGCAAAACACTTCACCTACGTTAGAATGAGTCTGATTGTGCGTGAATGGCTGGTGGTGGCACATACTAGTTGCCTCATCACCACGTGCGATGTCATGTCATTTTCTACCCGTTCATTATTCCATTTCTGGGTGGGGGAGGTGGCAATCAGAGCTGCCACCCTAGTCTCAATGCACTAGTCCCTTGATCCTCCTGCAGATGGTGAGTCCACAGGAAGATGGCTTCTCCGTCATTGAAGACATAACCTTGGTCTTTCAGCGGGGCTTTCAGGCAATGTGGGGTTAAGTGTCTTGCCCAGGGACATAACGACAGCAGACATCAATGGGAGCAGATGACATGGGTTGTGGTCGAACCCAAAACCATTCAAAAGGTCCAAAGACCAGTGCTCTACCAACTGAGCTACCGTCGACCATCACCATGGGTATGAAATAATGACATGTGAAGCGTCTTTGAGTGACTGGAAAGAGCTTTTTTTAAAAAATGCATTAATATTAGTAGTAACGCACCCTCATGCTGCTAACATGTACAGTAGTATCATTGCAGTGAATATTTTAACTCTTTGAGCAAATTACTTCAATGACTTGCGCTGGACACAATATATATAATATATATAATCAAAATTAACTCACGTTAATTACATTTTTAGGGCTGGTGCTCTGTGTACTGGGTGCAGCTCTGACTGCCACCCCCCCCGACCCAGAAATGGATTAAGGGGAAGAAAATGGATGGATGGATGGATGGAATTAATTGTGTTTTTTTTTTTATTAACGCATGTCCGAATGACCCGTCCATGTATCCCATAATATCACTCAGAATGCCGCGGACACATGCGTGTGTGAGATGGCGACAGAGCAGGTAGGCCCTCTGGGAATTCAAGTTTATAAGGAATACGCAAATACGCAAACACTGCGGGGGACTTGCTGTTGTTTGCTGTATGATCTGAAGTTAACATCCTCCGTGGCCGCAACGTTTAGACCCGGGGCAGCTGCGGCCGCTCTGAAGAGCGGTTCCCACCTCCAACGGCTGTGAGCCGCTCACAACAACACGGTAAATGGCGCTGTGGTAACGTGATTATATCCAAGATCATACACACACTGAACTATTCTCTGCATGTTGTATGCGTTTCTTTGCGTAACCTGTGGCAAAAATACACCGCTAAAGCTGAACTAGGGAGCCTGATGAAGTGTCCCTGTCTCCTCCTGAAATGTGACTATCCATCCCTCCATCCATCCATTTTCTTCCCCTTAAACTATTTGTGGGTCAGGGGGTGGCAGTTAGAGCTGCTCCCAGTACACATGGCACCAGCCCCTCACTGATCCTCCTGCAGGTGGTGAGTCCAAAGGAGCCTTGATCTTTCAGCGGGGGCTTCAGGCGAAGTGTGGTTAGGCGTCTTGCCCAAGGACACAACAACAGCAGTCATCAGTGGGAATCGTCAAGTAGGTCTTATGGTGGGCTTGAACCCACGACCTTCAGGCTCAAAGGCCAAAGCTCTACCAACTGAGATACTGTCGTCCTCGAAACGCAACTAAACTTGCTAAATTAAAGCCGGGGTACGCACATTTTCCCTTTCCTTAACAGCTCATGTTGGTTGTACCCGAACAGATTTAAGTACATTTGGTATGAACGATATGTGTTATTATATTTGATTATCTCATTTAACTTCAATTGGTGTGGATTTGAAATAGAATGTTAAAAATGCCATTAATCATGAGTTAACTCACCATTACTATGCGATTAATAAACTAAAAACATTTGAACCATTTGACGTTTGAGATATATATATATATATATATATATATATATATATATATATATATATATATATATATATATATATATATATATATATATATATATATATATATATATATATATATTCTTTGCAATAGAGTATATAGATCTGTACTTTTTGTACTTTATAGCTTTATTTATGCTAAATACAGAGATGTTACTCTTAAACTACAAAAAATAATGTAAGTATAGAGTTGTACTATAATTAATATTCACGTACTGTACTTTATCTTGTGTTGTGTGCTCCTCGTTCCTGCTGTTCTGTAACCTGTGACCCCCCACTGTGGGACAAATAAAGGATCTCTTAATCTTAATCATAAAAATCTAAAATCAGGAGGAGATATTATTTTGCTCTTTACATAAAAATGCGGTAGGAATTTTAAAATAAGTCTAAAAAGTAAAATGTGGTTGTGCAGGGCATGGCAGCTGATTGAAGAGTGTGCAGGGCTAAAGACTGTCTGAATTAATAAGAGAGAGAAAAAAATCCAGGTAAAATAGATGTCTATTGTGGAATAGAAGCAGCTCAGGGCATTGGAGCCACAGCCCCTCTTAGAGGCGGTTCTGTGAACTGCACCTCTACTTCAATGCCAAGACATTCTGCCACATCTGCACTTTATGGCACTTTATGGAGACACTTCAGTCGTGGTTTGAACTCTCTCTTGGTTTAGTCTGTCGTTAGCTTCAGTTCTGGTTATCATGTCCCATCTAAGACCTGATTTACTATTGCACAGTGTATAAACCTGATAGAAAACATGTATTTTTTACATACCAAGTGCTGGTTAAGTGGTTCTTGTGATGAATTTGCGAGTATATTCATATTTTGATATAATGTAAAATAGGTTAAAATAAGGGCTGCACATACAATACAACACAAGTGTCAAAAGGGTCTGTATTAAATGTATTTAGGGAAATGTTTCGACCGATTTAAATGTGCATGAAAATAATTAGTTTACAGCCAATTGCCAATCATTGTGCTATGCCCCAGTTTTATTTATTTATTTATTTATTACAGGGACAGTGCATATTAATGGACATTTCTGTAAATATGCCAGAATTAGCCAAGCCGCTATTCTTCATCTGGTTAACAGCCATCCATGGTTGTTTTTGATTTTGTTAAAAAAAAAATATTGCTGCCAATTGTGTAAAAGACAATAGAGGCCCTGCATAACACTGGGTAAAAGACAGAGAGGGAAGACAGTCTTCTGGTAAAATCTCCCTAAATACCTTGAAAGCAACATTGTGTGACTTTCTGGAGGTGGAATGATATCTGTATTAAAAGCATTAGAACATACTGTAAGGTGTTTTGCGGATTGAGTGAAGTGGATTGGTCACTGCAGAAGTAAAAATAAAAATCATTTAAGTGAACTCATGATATATATCTCTATTGAGAAAATCTTTTGTTCTCTAGATGTTGAGGCTTTACTGAATTAATATTAAGGATAAGTTTGATTGTGTATTCTGTGCCTTTCCTTGTCTGTCTAAATTAGATGGAAGAGTATCTACAGACAAAAAGAGGAAATAAAGTGTACATTAGGGCTGGGGATTGGAAATATTATATCACAATATAGGCAATACTTAATAATAATAATAATAATGATACAGCACTTGCAAATATAAAAACAGAACAGAGCTTTGGGTAAAAATGGCCGATATAAATTAAGATTACTTACTTAATTACTAATTTATTCGGCCATTCAGTTATCTGTATTCTTACTGTTGGGACGAACAATGTATTTACGAAAAAGTTAGGTAGTCCAGCTTTAATCTAGCCACAGTGGATTTCCGCATTGACCTGAGAGGAACCGGTCTGCAAACTCTACACAAACCCAAAGTCCAAAATATCTCATTCTATTAGTTCTTAAATCCAACTATACCTCAGCACAATCTCCTGACTCTAATGGACACATGAGTTTATGTTGTGCATCGGTGCTTATGATACCCGATCGCGCAGAAGTCATTTAGCCGACAGCCAAATCCTCATGTCCTGACACTAATTGACAAACGGAGGATATTGTTCGCTGGTCACCATGGAGACTGTGGCCCCAGTCCACGGTCTGGATGGATGGATCTGACGGGGCTTCCTGTTTCGCATTGATTTTCCTCAACGCTCGTGTTGGAGAGAGTGGGTTTGCAGTCAATCTCAGGAATAAAAGAAATCATGGACAAAGTATGTGAGTGGTAGTATTCGAGTAATAGTCAGAATGTGAAAACACAATACCTGAAGCTTTTTGGGACACTCAAAGAAGCAGCTGTATTCATTCACTATAAATGGTGGTGTTGGGAATTGATAGTATTGCGATATTTGGGCCAAAATTCAAATCATTTGCAATAGAGCAAGTATTGCAATGAAAATCTGTAATATATTGTGTTTCATGTCCCTCATATTGTTCAAAGACTTTACAAAAAGTGAGGAAAATAAGACTCAAACTCAATTATCACATGTATTATGATCTGCACATTAACTGAAGAGCTAAAACTTGGGAGGGAAAGAACACGACGTGTAGAACCAACTGTGAAGAAGCCATTCCAACTTGAATGAATATCTATTGAATGAAACACAAAAACATAGCAAACGCCAAAGCGCCAAAAGGTGGATTTAAAACCCCAGAAAAACAGAATAAGCACAGAGAAAACACAAAAAGTGAAACAGACAATTATTTATTTAAACATCATGACGCTTTGCTCTACTGTATCAGTTTAATTGCACATACAAAACATTGTGATACTGAACATCATTAGATTTTTTCTCCACCACTGTGTACACAGTGATAGTGGTAAACTACTGCTGTAGCCACAGCAGCCCTGGGGCTTGATTATGGAAGGGCGGCTACTAATCTTTGCCATCCAAGGGCAGACAGACAGATGTGTTTTGCCTAAGGACACAACAACAGTTTGGTACTTTACAGCTGCAGCCTTATCTGTCTCACATCACACTAATAGGTGTGTAAAGGAAATATTTTTATGATGGTTTTTTTATGCATGCCTTACATCTATCTTTTTACTCTCATATCTTATATTAAGCATAGTTAGATACTGATTGTTGCCTGTGACACATTGTCTTCCATCCTGCACATCCCGCTATTGATTCAGAAACAGAAGCATATTTGCATAGAGTGGGCCTCACTTTCCCATTTCTATATGGTTAACATTAGAATGTTATCATTTTAACAAGTCAGGTATGTGGCTAAAATGGTGGTTGTATTGTAATTCACCTTTGGCTCCAGCCAATCTGGGCGAAGGGGGTTTGCATGTTCATCCATTATGCCAGAGGGAAGCATGGGCCTTGTACTATTTACATGTTAATAAGTAAGGTTTTGTCATGGTCCTTTGTTCTGTTGGTTTCTTCCATTCCTACACCCATACGGAGGTGTGTCTTGTTGACCAAAAGGAAGTACGGTCTTTTCTGAGGTCAGAGCGCTGTTCTCTGCCTCTGTGAAGACATTTTCTCCTTGGACTGGGCAACAAGTAAAAAGAAAGCCTTAACGATGTCTGTTTGTGTGTGCAATTTTGTCCAGGTTCAACTGTTGTTTAAAATCAACATTAACAATGGGTGTGTTGCTCATCCCTGACCTTCTCTTTTGCCGTTATACATATATTGTTTAATTATTTCACTTTCAAAATATAAACAATATTTTTAAGATCATTTAAGGGCCAAAATGGAAAGAACAAAGCACCATTCACAACTTTCAATGTTTGGCATTTGAGTTACTGTAGTGTCTGCTATTATAACTTATACATACGGCACGGTGGCTGAGTGGATAGCACTCTCGCCTCTCAGCAAGAAGGTCCTGGGTTCGAATCCCGGTCGGACCAGGGCCTTTCTGAGTGGAGTTTGCATGTTCTCCCCGTGTCTGCGTAGGTTTCCTCCGGGTGCTCCGGTTTCCCCTACCACTAAAAATATGTACAATAGGTCTGGCATGTGCCTCCTGTACTGGCACCCCCACTCCCAAAAATAACAATTGTAAACCGCTTTGAGACTCCGATGTGCAGTGAAAAGGCGGTATATAAATAAAGATTACTTACTTACTTACTTACATATACAGCATGTATCTTCAAAATGTGTTGGGAACATTTGGGCCCATGAAGCAGCTGACTCTAATGACCCTTTTCTCAGTCATGAGGCTGACGTGACTCTGGGAAAACAATGGAGATCTTCATATGTGTGAACAGCACTGATATCATGCGACTGCACATTTAGTTCCTGTTAATGTATGGGTTGTTTTTAATGGGTCTTGTGACTGTGTCTAATGACTTCTTCTAGAATACTATATAGATCCTAGTCCTCTGTGTGCACGGGGTTCAGTCATTCTTACCATCATCATGCTGACCCAGGCTGAAAGCGCAAAGCCTGAATTGGACTTGATGTATTCTGATTATGCCATTAAACTCTTTCTTTAATACATAACTCAGAGTGCCGAGGAAAAGATACAACATTACATTTATCAAAAATTAGATCATGAAAGTGTAGTGGGTTCAAGCTAGTGGCTTGAAAGGTTTAATGACCACAAAGTCTTGTTTGAATGACATTTTGTGGATACATCAGGCACAACATGCTGTCTATATTTCAAAAGAACACATATCGTTGTTTACATACCAAGAGCCGATTGGCTAAAGGATGGTGGTCCTCTCTTTATCACTTTGAAAAGCTGGATCTAAAGATGTGACAGAGGACAAAATTACACGCAAGTGAAAAATGGAACCAAACCGTTTTGAGAGCGAGAAACTAGTAACATGGATTTACTTGTAGTTCCAAAGTTAGGTACTGCAGCTTTAAGCTTACAAGTGGATGTTGTAAAACATGTTTTTGATTTATACGTTGATGTTATATATGCAGTCAATAATATATATCCAGACGCAATTTTTTAAATGCTGTGAAGAAACGTCCCTAAAACTCCAAAAGTAAAAACGTTTTTATGTCTGTTTCAAATAGGAATGGACACGACCAGACGCCTGTGACCTCAAAAAATAAATCATAAATATTTTGGAGCGTATTGATAGAACAAAACCAATGGAATGGGTTACACCCCCCTGCTTTTTGTCAGTGCGGGCACCTGTCTCAGTTGTTATTGAGTTTCCACCAATTTCACGTTTACTACCCACTCGCCCTGTTGTGGCAAAGAAGAGAAAATAAGATGAGGAAAAGGCTCGGTGCTACTCGGACGCTAATGCTAAAAGCCTTTACTGCATCTTTAAATCTGCGTGCTCAATGTGAGCGCAAATGCAATTCTCAGATGTTAAATTCTACAACCTCTATCATTTTAAATGTGTTCTGCCGGATACATGTTTGTAATAAATAAATATCTGTATTAATGATATAAATAGCATTAAGTTTAGGTAGGACCGTTAACATGAAAGTCTTCCATTGAAAAGTAATTTCCCAACTTTAGATGTGTTTTGAAGTACACTCCTCAAAGACTGTTGTTAAATAAATTACTAGATGCAAAAGATTTTATTTTTGGCTTTGCATCTCTGCATAAAAGATCTTTTTGACCTGTTTTGTCTCAGAAAAGTAGATTTTTCATCTAAACTTCAAACACACCGCTTCAAAAGACACTCAAATCCGGATCCACACAAGAGGAAAATTACCCCGAGGCTGCCTGCGGAGGAGAAACGCTTTACCATGATGCTTTTATTTTTTTGTCGAGATGGAATAAAATATGAGGAAATATCAGAAATAATTGTGCGCTTCAGAGTTTGTGTCAGGATAAACAAAACAGCCAGGCCTTGCAGCAGTTCACATTCAGAACACAGGCAAATGAAAGCTCAGGGAGGCTTTTGTTTTGGAAAATCAGACACTAAAGAAAATGAGTATTTGAAGTAGGAGCGCGTAACCTGGGAACAGAACCAATCCCAGCCGAAGGACAGCGAGTCAAAGCGAACGGGCGCCAGCTGAAAAGTGCTTTGGTGAATGGGGCCGACCTTGAGCTGCTGGAGTTAAAGAAGACATTGTGCTTTTCATGTGAACATAACAAAAGAACTTTGAGGGTTTTCCAATCCTTTTTAATTTTTAGGTGTATCCACAGACTATAGTGTTTAAGTGAATCAATCATTGAAATAGTTGTCAACTGCAATTCATGATGTTTCTGGCCTGTTTTAAGCGTTTCAAGTGGTTTGCTGCATGAAATTCACTTTTACAACAGAATCAGTTCAAATACATAGAATCACAGTTGTTGGATGCAGTATGCAATTCATGATGTTTCTGGCCTGTTTTAAGCGTTTTCAAGTGGTTTGCTGCTTGGAATTTCACTTTTACAAACAGAATCAGTTCAAATACATAGAATCACAGTTGTTGGATGCCAGTATGCAATTCATGATGTTTCTGGCCTGTTTTTAAGCGTTTCAAGTGATGGTAATTTCACTTTTACAACAGAATCTGTTCACAAATACATAGAATCACAGTTGTTGGATGCCAGTATGCAATTCATGATGTTTCTGGCCTGTTTTAAGCGTTTCAAGTGGTTTGCTTGCATGAAATTCACTTTTACAACAGAATCAGTTCAAATACATAGAATCACAGTTGTTGGATGCCAGTATGCAATTCATGAGGTTTCTGGCCTGTTTAAGCGTTTCAAGTGGTTTGCTGCATGAATTTCACTTTTACAACAGAATCAGTTCAAATACATAGAATCACAGTTGTTGGATGCCAGTATGCAATTCATGATGTTTCTGGCCTGTTTTAGAGCGTTTCAAGTGGTTTGCTGCATGAATTTCACTTTTACAACAGAATCAGTTCAAATACATAGAATCACAGTTTGTTGGATGCCCAGTATGCAATTTCATGATGTTTCTGGCCTGTTTTAAGCGTTTCAAGTGGTTTGCTGTTGAAAATCACTGAATCAGTTCCAGATTACATGAGCACAGGTTGTTGGAGGCCAATGCAATTCATGATGTTTCTGGCATGTTTACAAAATTTCACTTTTACCAACAGAATCAGTTCAAATACATAATGAATCACAGTTGTTGGATGCCAGCAGTATGCAATTTATGATGTTTCTGGCCTGTTTTAATGCGTTTCAAGTGGTCTTGCTGCATGAAATTTCCACTTTCTACAACAGAATCAGTTCAAATTACATAGAATCACAGTTGTTGCCAGGGATAACAGTCGTTTGCTGACCAGTAATATATTTGGAAATTAGGTAAGGAAAGACCCTCCTGATGGTCTAAGTCTCTGCATGAAGTCCTTGCGAATCCGTGGGGATTTACCATTCCAAATAAACACTGAAATAAGTTTGTCAAGATCCATGAAAAATGTTTTGGGAATATAAAATGGAATGCTTTGAAAAAAATAAAGGTACTTTGGTAATATATTCATTTTAATGGAGTTCCGACGGCCAATTAATGACAACGGTAAATTATTCCATCTATGCAAATCAGATTTTGTCTTATCAAGTAATGACAGGAAGTTTTCTTTATAAAGTAATTCAAAGACTTTAGTTACCTTAACACCCAAATAAGTTATATAGTCTAATTTTACTCCGAACTGGAAATTGGTGTATTGATTGATTCAATACCAATTGAAATTGGTATTGAATTGATTCCAAGCATCTCACTTTTCTGGATGTTTAATTTGTACCCCGAGACGCGGCTAAACTGATCGAAAATAGAAAATGCATGAGGAAGACTATCCAGAGGGTCAGAAATAAATAACAAAAGATCGTCTGCATATAGAGACAGTTTGTGTTCCTGGCCTGCTCTATGGACTCCCTTCACCTTCTCCTCCGTCCTCAACTTAATTGCAAGGGGTTCAATAAAGAGCGCAAACAGGAGGGGGGATAGTGGGCACCCCTGCCTTGTACCGCGGTGGAGTGGGAAATAATGAGAAAATAAAGAGTTTGTCCTAACGCGTGCCATAGGTAAGGAGTAAAGTAACTGTACCCACGAAATAAATTTACCTCCAAAGCCAAATTTACCAAGTGTGTAGAATAAAAAATCCCACTCCACCCGATCAAACGCCTTCTCGGCATCAAGTGATAGAGCTATTTCTGGAATGTCAGTGGACTGCGTATGTAATATGTTGAAGAATTTACGTAAGTTGAAAAATCCATGCCTCCCCTTAATAAAACCTGTTTGATCAGGTGTAATCAAGGTGGGTAAATATTGTTCAAGGCGGAGGGAGAGTAATTTGGACAGAATCTTAAAATCTACATTCAGTAACGAAATTGGCCGATATGAAGAGCACTCAAGCGGGTCCTTATTTGGCTTTAATAGTAAAGAAATGTTTGCTTGCCGAAGTGTAGGAGGCAGGGTTGTCAAACTAAGCGATTCAGCATAAACATCCCGCAGCAGAGGTGACAATCGATCCTTAAAAGTCTTAAAAAATTCAACTGGAAAGCCGTCTGGCCCTGGGGACTTTCCACCCTGCATCTTACCAATTGCTAGTTTTACTTCCTCTACAGATATTGATTCCTCCAGTTGATCTCTAATTGTTGTCTGCAGAGTTGGAACAGGTAGATTCTCAAAGAACTCATCAAATAAGTCAGATGAGTTCAAAGACTCAGACTTATAAAGGTCAGCATAGAATGTTTGAAAGCTATCATTTATTATTTTGGGATTAGCAGAGATCTCTCCACTTTGAGTTCTAATTTTGGAGATAAATTGGGCAGATTCTGACTTACGCAGCTGGTGTGCCAACAGCTTGGATGCCTTCTCTCCATGCTCATACCACAACCTTCTTGACTTGTGCATCATTTGCTCAGCTTGTCGAGTTGATATAAGATTAAATTCAGTTTGAAAGACCAGACGCTGTTTATACAACTCTGGAGTTGGGTTGGAAGAATGCTGTGTATCTAATTGTGAAATAAGATGGGTTAGTTCAGTAGCACGTTTTTCTCTTTGCTTTTTAATATGTGAGCAGTATGATATTATATGACCCCGCAAAAAGGCCTTCATACTTTCCCAAATTGTACAGTAGGTCACATCAGGAGTTATATTTGTCTCTAGAAAAATATCAATTTGTTTAGAGATATGTTGCACAAATGTATCGTCAGAGAGCAATAATGAGTTGAGTCTCCATGAATATGTGAAAGGCTCATTAGGAAAATTTAATTCTAAAATCATGGGAGAATGATCAGAGATAACTATACTTTCATACCTGCAGGTTACAACATTAGAGATCATCTTCTTATCTATGAAAAAATAGTCTATACGCGAGTATGTTTGATGCACTGGTGAAAAAAAGGAATATTGTTTGGTAGTAGGGTTAAAATGTCGCCAAACGTCAACCAGTCCATATGTTTGTTGATAAGATTGTAATGTTTGTGTTGATTTTGAAACGGTCAATGATTTGGCCGAAGAACGATCCAGAGACGGGTTCATAACTGTATTCATGTCACCTCCAAATATCAAATGATGCGTATTAATCTGAGGTAGTGAGTGAAGGAGATTATTAAAAAATTTCTGGTCATCCCAATTAGGGGCATATACATTTGCTAAAATAAGCGGAGTATTAAATAATGAGCCGGATACGATTATGTAACGTCCATTAGGATCCGCTATTGTCTTAGAGACAATAAATGGGGTGTTTTTATTAATAAGAATAGCTGTGCCTCTTGCCTTAGTATTAAAGTTTGAATGGAAGATTTGTCCAACCCATCCTCTCTTCAGCCTTTTTTGCTGTACATTTTTTAAGTGAGTTTCTTGCAACAATGCTATGTTGACTTTGAAATGTAGAAGATGAGACAGTACCTTATTACATTTGACCGGATGATTTAATCCTCTCACATTCCAGCTGATGAAATTTACATGGCAGCCATTGGTTACGGGAATCGCTTGATCAGACGTGGTTACCATCATGACTTTCTTTACAGTAGAAATTATAGATCCGCGCCATTGTAACCTCAAAAACACAGTTAGTTGTCATCTGCAAAATGGTATAACAAAAAAACAAAAACATTTGAACAGGTAAACAAAGAAACCCCACTCCCCCTCCCCCTTGTGCTGACCCCAATCGACAGACACATATTACCCGAAGCTTTCCTACTTCCACTGAGAGTCCCATTCTACACCTTAAGCCCTTTGTCCCTCATTAGAACATAATAAAAATAATACAGTACGTATCTTATGTTAACAACATCCAATTGTATCAAACCCAATAATAATTACAGGATATAAACAATTGCGTGGAATAGTGGCTGAACAATAATAATAATTAAAATAAAAGATATATATAATGAAAAGTAATAACAACAACAATAACAATAATACTGTGTACCCGTGAGTCCTTCCAGTGCCCAAAGCACTGGGCCAAATAGTTACCTCAAAATAAGTAAGTAAAAGCCGCTCTGGGAGCATTTCAAAACGTAATAACATCAGCAGCTCAAGTACACGTATATTCACAGTCATACATTGGTACACGCACACATTAGGCAATATTATTCTTAGTATCAGTGCAAATAACAAGTAACATCACTTAACATAACTAAGTGATCACTTAGTTTAACGCTAGTCCACTATCGGTTCTCGCCCCAACACGAAAGTTTTATTCGTTCCTCCCAAACCTTGAGCCAATATAGTCTTTCACATCACTGGGAGTATTGAATACCTTCGTCTCACCATTATAGGAGACACGGAGTCGAGCAGGGTAGAGGAGCCCGTAACGAACTCCCTCTTGTTGTCGGAGTGAAACTTTTACCTCATTGAAAGCTGCCCTGCGTCTGGTCAGATCTGCACTGTAGTCCGGAAAGATTAGGATTTGTTTTCCATGAAACTCCAGTCGACCCTTCTCCCTTGCGAGGCGCTGAATGCGTTCCTTTTCTTGATAGTGGTGGACACAGACGATAAATGGCCGCGGCCTTCCTCCGTCAGCTGCTGCCCGCGTAGCAGTTCGGTGCGCTCGATCCAAAACAGGGGGCTTCTCCAACCCATTTGGGCCATCACCAAGCACCCTATATAACAGTTCAGCTATGAATCCACTCGGATTGCCCTGTTCCAGCCCTTCAGGCACCCCTAAAATGCGAAGGTTGCATCGTCTTCCTCTATTCTCCAGGTCATCAATTTTTAGCTGTAGTTTCTCGTACCTGTTGCTCATCTCCTTGCAATTAGCCTCCATAGCTAACATTCGTGTGTCCAGCGCGGTCAGTTCGTGCTCGTGGTTGCGTAGTTTGTCATGGCAATCCTCAAGCATCTGGTGGATTGGCGACACAGCCCTGTTGATTTCTTCTCGTAGGGCGTCATTTTCTGCTTTAATAACTTCTTTAACGATGTCACGAAAGGTTTCCAGTGTGTCTGTATCAATCATCATCTTGCTAGCAACGATAGCCCGCGGGGCAGCAGCGTGAGCGGAGGAATTAGCTTGATCATCAGTTTTGCTAACACCTGTAGTACTAGCTGTCGATTTGGCATTCTTTGGAGGCATCTTTCCGTCTCAAATATTCAAAGGCACGTTGGAAAAGTGCCCAGAGTCCAGCGAGTGTATCACACACAAAAAATAGTGCAAATTAAAACGTACTTTTATAAGGATGTAGGGACCTCGAGTTTCACACGTCTATTCCATGACGCGCCCCTAGCGGCTCTCCCCATATTATTGCTATTTTTAACATATTTACATATCATGTAAATTACAATTGTAAACTCAGAAAATACAAAAGTGAAATGCAGCCAGCGAAAGTTCAATTTGGTAGACGTCAGCCAAAGGTAACCCCTCCAGGCCGGTTCTCATCCCCAGCCTATCGCGCTGCAAACGCCCCTTCCAATCACCGCACCGGCACGGCAAGCCGCTTAAAAGCGGAGAAACTCCCACTCTCTGCCTTCTCGAAGCCTGCAACCACCGCCTCCCCTCCTCCTCCTCTTCACCCTGCCTTCAATCTGCCTTCAATCTGCTTCCCGCTGCCAAATGCCGCCACCAGTGCCTAGGTCCCGGGGGATTGGCACGCTCCATCGCAGAGCCCCTCCGATCTGAAGGCCGCACCGGGGCCTAGGGCGCCAAACCTCCTCCCAATAAGATACTCAAAAGCTTCTTGTTTCACGTCTCTCCAAATTGAAATAGATTGTTATTTAATTGAAATATTGAAATACCAAAACGATGTGCAAAATATCCTGAGACTGACCTGAATTGATTTCTCCCCCACTCCACTCCACTCTCCTCCATCTTGACTCCATCCAGACTCCATGATCTCACTTTTCTGACCTAGCTGCAAACTCTCCATCCACTGCACCACAGCTCTGCATGGCATATAATACATTTGCTGTATACTTTTTTACGGGGGTATTTTGGGCTCTCGTATTTATCAGTAGTCATGGGGCCGCCTCGGCTCCAAATGCGATGGCAGAGTGGTTTGTGGGTGTTTGCTGTGAAAAGGCAGACTGGAGACTTGGACTTGGATGAAGATGAGTGGAGCCCAGAGCTGCAGGCTGCACACTCAGAGGAGTTAAAGGAGGAGCAGGAGGAGATGGGTTCAGGGGCCCTCTGTAAAACACACAACTCCCCAGGGGGTAGTGAGAATAGATAGTATTTATACGTCCGTACAGCAGTTACGGTGCAGTAATGTTGATTTCAGGGTTGCTAAGAATTGCATTGTCATTCTAACGATTGGGGTCACTTTGTTTTTTGTTTATTGAAGCTGAATAATGTGGGCCGTTAATAAATTAGCTTTACTATAATGATCATAAAGAGCACCCAAACCACAAACAGTCCTATGGTTGATACAGTATGTGTGGGAAAACCTCCTGTATAATGTACAAGCCCCATTCAGGGTGGGAATCTTGGTGCACCTCACAACTAGATTACAATTGCAATTCAGAGCCTGTGATTCGATTATAAAATGATAATTGATGCATTTTAATTAGAGCTGCAACTAACGATTATTTTGTAATCGATTAATCTATCGATTATTTTTACGATTAATCGAGTAATCGCTTGGCTGTGAATTGTGTAGAAAAAAAATATTTTTTCATCACAAAAAGCTAAAGTGGCAACACTCGAGGACGTATTGATGGCATAAACTTAAAGTAAATGTTTGTAACAGGCTCTTTGTGCTAATTCTGCTATCTGATTGGATGAGACAGACAGATATTCATGAAATTATAAAAACACAGTCGGTTTTAATCAAAAATACTACATTTTCATGTCATTTTTGCTCTGTTTGAGTCCGTGTGAACCAGAAAACGATTAATCGATTACTAAAATAGTTGTCGACTATTTCAATAATCGATTAGTCGTCGATTAATCGATAAGTTGTTTCAGCCCTAATTTTAATACAAATACTGATGAGTGGTCTTCTACAAAAAAATAGTTTTTAAACAGAGGGTTTGGGGGGGGTCCTGACCCGGCTCTGGTGAGAACCCTGTATATGAAAACAACATTATCTCTGCATGTAATTACCTATTTCTTTTAACAGGTTGATTTTCTAATTCACTTAGTTCAACATCAAACATTGTGTACTGCCAAAACGAGGAAAACATTGAGACAAAATAGGCGCAAGAATGTGTCTGAAGTTATTGCATGAATATAGCTTTAGGTCTGTTTTGGATAAAGAACGTATTATTGAAGAAAACCATAAACAGCTGAATTAGATCTGCATATTTTATCGTAAAACAATGCCTTCATTGGGCTGTAAAATCTGTAAAATATAGTCTCAAAGCTATGCCTCTGTCCAAAGGCCTATTTTTGACATCTCTCCCGATCAAGGCTGTGCATATTGAGCAGCTGGCCTCCAGGTCTGGCCAGAAAATTGATTAAGACACATTTTTAGCATGCAAGTTGAGATTTTGAAAGCTGCCATAGATATCTACTCGGTAAATAATGAAAAGAGAATGTAGGAGTGGTAGCTACAGGCAGATGTCCAGCTGTGCATGCTAATCAGAACATTTGGTGGAGGGATGATAAGTAAAAAGGAGTCTGTCTGCACTAATTTAAAGTGCATCTGACATATAGACTGTACGTGTTTTAGTTAGTTTGTCAGAGAATTCAATAATCACCAAAGAACTAGACACTGAACTGGACAAGAACTCAGCAATTGTTCACAGAAATTAAGGATTTTCAGACCACAAAAGGTAGAACTGCATTTTTAAATCCATGTAACCTGGCTCTCAACAGTTATTGTTCTATGGCTAGTTTCCATGTGGATGTATTTTTAGCTCTGTCACATCTTTAGATCTTTTTTTTCCAGACAGAAAAGTGAAAAAGAAAGGAACAGGCAATCAGCTCTCAGTTCAAAGCAGGGTTCTTTCTTACTACAAGTATGCAAAGTGTTTTCTAACAAGATGAACTAACATGATGTGGTGAAATTACAAGATTCTTTCTGTTGAGATGAAATAAATGTAAGTTAACACCCCAGCTTTAGGAACACTGCAAAAAATCATAAAACTGATGATTTTGTTTTTACTCTTTTTAGAGCACTGTTGCTACTTATCTTATCATGTGTTTTAATGCCTATTGAGGTTTTAATTGTATTTTGTAATGTTTATGTACATGTTAATGTTTATAATTTATGCTTGAGGTGATATTTTGGTTGTGAGGCGCTTTGTGTTGCCATGTGTAGGAAAGGCGCTCTACAAATAAAAGTTTATTGATAATAATTGCTTGAATTGAGTGTTTCTCAACAAGATGAAAACCAGATTTCCCAATGGGACAACTCATTTTGTCTTATTTTAAGAATTGCTGCTTTATTTTCTCATTCCAAGGGAGACATTTTTTTTAAAAACAAGAATATTTTTTCTTTGTCCCATTGGCAAATCTGGCTTAAAGGCAGTCAATATGTGCTCAAATTAAGATAAATGTTTGTATCTTTTTATTTTTCATCACTTTTTGCAGTGGAGATGCAATATTGCTACTTTAAATGAATGCACTGCTTTTGGAAGCTTTCTACAGATACTCAACAGGTGTCTTTCCTGCAAATTCTACTTTTGCACTTTGTATGCAGCACAAATACGTCTCCCTCTTCTCTGCCGTCAGTCTAAATGATAACTGTCGCCGTGGTAACTGCTCTCGCCTCCTCTGCGGTGACCCGTCCTGTCTCACAACTGTCTAAGCCCCATATACAAGCAGACAGAGCATCATTAGCAGCCGTCTGCCGTCTTTCTTTTATTCTCACACTCACCACAAGAAGCACTGGACCTCCTCCTGTGTCCTTCATCCACACCACTTTTGTCTTTCTCTTGAAGAGAGTAAATCCACTGCAGTAGGGACCACACTTTCTGTAAACAGGAAGTGTTGTTATAAGATGAGAACTGTTGACAAAGCATACAATTTTGATTTTGAGATTTCAAGTGGAAAAAATATACTAAGATATGACTAGGGCTGGGCCTCTCTCAGAGCCTTCAATGCAAAATGATATTTCTAAACCATTCAATATTGGTCAGTAAATAAACGCTCCACCCCATTTTAGACCACTGATTTATGTTTCATTCATCGACGATATTTTTTTCTATTCAAAATCCGCCTTTCCAAAAAAAGAAAACAAAGTAAATAAAATCAACATTTCTTCATGAACAATTCAAGTATATCAATAATTACCTAAAAAATATTGTTAGCACACATCTAGATTTTATATAACTTCTAGAAGGAAAACACATCTTTTTATATATCTTTTTGACACTCAAAGACACTTCACGTCATTCTCTCACTACGGTGGTAATAAACATTTTTACTTGACAGTTTGGCACTTTACAGCCACAGCCGCCCCACTGTGGCCCAGGCCGATGTGACATTGCAGGTAGTCAATTTTAATCCAAGTCAAAGATATGCGAGCAAAACACAAAGAAACATTCTACAGTCATTGAAATGTCTTTCTCATAAAGACTATCTTTTGTATTCTCGTCTGGGGCTGAGAGCTGATTGGCCGCTGGAGGGGTAATCCAGCCTGTTTAAAGTTTGTACGTGCAAGCTATTCCAGTGGCCATCTCTGTGTGACAGTAGGAGCAGATTTAAAGATGGCCTTCTTCCTTTCAGTGTGTGATAATCAGACAAACCCCAGCGTTGCCATAGTGCACTATTCAAGGTAAATGGGTGTTTTTTGAAGCCTACTTCAAATAGCTGTTAGTTTCTCTCAACAACACCTTTCATATTCTCACTTCACATGTGAGATGATTTTGTTAGGTCTAAGTCGTTCCCTCCCAGTGCCCTTGTCTAACACCTCTTCACTTTCTGTTCCCTGTGTTTGTGCAAATCTCTGCTGAAGGCTGTTCGGATTTGAGAAACAAAGAAGAATGCAGTGTTTGGTTCAATTGTTCACAAATAAAACTTGTATTGTATTTTAGGAATTAGGTATTATATGTCCTATTGTAAAGGATAATGCTGTCCCATCCTGATGCGACTAGGGCTTATCAGGAGCAGTTGTCGCCGTAGTACAGTACCCAGGAACCCATCTCCAGATGCTTGTGCAGGACCAGAGCTGAAGGATTTTACCTAATGTGCATGTTTTAAATGGTAGGAGAATCCAAAGCACTGGAGGAAACCTACAGACACGGACAGAACATGCAAACTCCACTAAGAAAGACCTGGGGATGACTGGGATTCAAACTCAGGACATTCTGCTGACTCCACTCAGCCACTGTATATGTGCACGTTTGCTTTCTGTGCTCAGGATCCCAAAGTGGGACTTGACATTTTCTATTTCAATTTTGACAATTTCTTTTTATTTACTTCTGTGTGGTCTTGTTGTCCAGACTTTTTATACAACCCTTTTTATGATGTCCGTTGACAAAATGTAATCTGAATCTTTTAGAAGATGCATTGGAGATAATAAAAAAACAATCATCCGGAAGTCGGCACATCTATTCTACATTGTAGTTTAGAATGAAAAACAATACATATGGATTTTTAATGAGGAGACCCGTTCATTTGTCTTCTGTTTGATTCCTACTCTGAACACTGCCCTTATGTCCATATGCAAGCCCAGTGTGATGCCCCCTGGACAATTTGTGTGCTAAAGACCATAGAAAACAGTTGATAACAGGATATCAAAACAAAAAAGCACCCCACCATCATCTCGTATCTTTTATCATTTGTTTTGATAATGACACATGTAAACTTAATTGAGCTGAGAAAAAGTGATGTATTAGAAATGAATGCATTTGAATGGATATAGAGGATTCACTCACGTTGTTCAGGATCAACACACAGTCCCATTGCTGCTTGTATTTTTTTGTTTGGTTTGGTTTCCCGAAGAAAAAACAGGAAATACCATGCTTTTGAGAGTGCAGCTGAAATGCAATGATCTAAGCTGCAGCCTGTGTGAAAATCAAGTGTAAACACAACATAATATTGTATGGCTACATTTGACAACTGTGTGCTTATGATAAATGTATGTGAGCAGTTTTATTTGACAATTACAGTTACAAAGCTGGAGTAATAAGATAAAGTTACGAGATGCCTTCAAACCTCAGATCAGAGTGCATCGAAACAGGACCAAATTTCGTCAGGCCTGTTTGATAAGCCCACTTCTTTGTAAATGCCCGCAGTGTGGAAGAGTTTTAAAATGATCCATTATCATTTTGACAATTGACAAACATAGTGTAGTAACAGTGTTGAGAGGTTGGTGTTTGTGAAAGAGCAAAGACATGCAGCCTATGGAAAGATCAGAGTCAAAGCTCTGGTTAAGCATCCAAAAAGAGTTGATATTAACAGAGATATGACCCTCTCCAGAGTTCTACTTGAGGCAGACGCAGACACTTGTCAATGGGCGGAAAATACTGTATGTGCACAATGAGCGGCGACGCAGCGTGTTTTAAAACAGATTGATGCACTTCCATCACGTTTAGTAAATAAAGCAGTGAGCTCCTGTGTACCAGAACTGAACCTGAACCAGGATTAACCAGTTTACCCAAAGTTTAACCAGAATGAGCAATAGTGATGTAGGGGGACCGTGTACACAAGACCTTACAGTACACAGATGTTGATCATAACAGTTAAGTAACTTAAAATTAATGCAGTAGTAGTGTAATGCATTACAAATCAGAGACAGTGATATTGTAGTGTAATACACCATTTTGAAATAACAGTAATAAATAATACATAATGTGTTACGTTTTTTAAGTAACTTGCCCAAATGTATCCAAACCAAAAGTTTCCAGAAAATTTAGATCAGGATGAGTATCAGTCTGTGTGTTTTACTTATGGCAGTAGGGCTGCAATTAACTTTTTATTGAAGATAAACGGTTGGCTGATGCTTCTGATTGAATCAATTTGTCATTTAGATTTTGAAAGGTCAGTGAATATGGGATGTTTTATACATTTGATCATTATAACTATAATGTAATGGTCTAACTATAAATATACTGTAGTTAGGGGTGCACATAACATTTTCAGTGAGATACTCAGATCAAATGAGTACCAGAAGATGGTGTTTGGTACTCACCCAAAAAGTCAAATAATGACTCACAGGACTAAAAACATAAAAATATGACGGCCTGCTGTGGTTTGCTCTGTTTGATTTGTTCACAACATTTTACATACACAACCATGTAGGAAATGTAGGTACCCCAGCTTTAATTTAGGGAGTTTTAGTTGTGCATAAGGGGGGGAAACATGGACACCCCCTGAGGCTCCAAAGTCCAGCTCTGTATTTATTTGAGTGCACAGGTTTCACAAAGACACTCACTTGCAACAATCAGAGAATACTGTAATTCATTATGACCACATATGACTGCGTGTTGTTGTCAAAGCGGCTCAGAGGCCACTGGAGGCAAGATCGGCTGTCATTACAAAGGAGAAGAATGCTGCCGGAGGATGTGGAGTCCGGTTCGAGTACATACAGCAAACAACAGCATATGCCCCGCAGTCATACGCCCCCCCCCCCTGGCATTGCACCACACGCACCCCACTATTTGAGAAAATGGTCTATGCGAACAAAGGTGCTTACTAACTCAAAAAAAACAAAAAGTTGTGGAAAATGCCCTAAACTTTCGAACGTTAGTCTAGGGAAGCAAACAGAGCAAACATGGTTTCTTTAAGTTTCTGATTCCACATTTTTACTCAATCTCAAGTTCGTAAATACATTTGTTTTTTAGGATGGATGATCCAGCCATGGACTCGACAGACGTGCAGTCCAGTTAAACCAAAAAACTTGACCTCAGCGTGTCCCCTATCCAACGCAAACCTATGCAATCTGTATTTCTCTCCGTCTGTGAGCCTTGCGCTGATACCATCTGTAAAATCTGCCCTAGGACACTCCCAAAGTTTATTTTTCCAATATGATTGTTTTTCTGTCTGTCTCCAGAGTAATATTCTCGGTTCATTAAAGGAGAGTGTGGCCCGGCGCCTGGCAGGTTACATCCAATTTCACCGAATCACCTCCACTCTCTGCTGCCGCTGCCTCGCTCTCTCCCCCAATCGATCTCACACCCGATAGTTATTCAATATATAGAGAAATGGCACCACGCTTTAATCAAACACTTTATTGACTTTTGGGCTGTTGGTAAACAATATGAGATGTGAAGATTCGGCCAACGGAGGTCAAACTGTACCGCAGAGAACATGGGGCAAGCCAAAGAAATGCCAAGAGTGCAGAGGGCCAATAGCTGATCTGGGCCAATACCACTGTGGCTAATGGTTACGTGTTACTATAATTTTTTATCCGAATCAAGCTCTGTTGTACACATATCAGAGTCTTGAATGGGTTTTATCTTCACATTTTGATTGACTGTACATGAACCACCTCGGACTCTGGGCACCAGTCCCTGTGCGGCACAGAGTCAGAACTAACAAAAAATCTGTAACAGACAAAAAATGTGAGACAGGCTTCTTCTCTGACAATGTTCAAATCCAGGTTGAAAACAGTCATTTAGCTGTGCATACAACTGAGGGAATTTGTCTTTATTCTTTTTAATGTGAAGTGATTATTTAAATGCAGTGTGTGATTGTTTATTCTTTTTTGTTCAGCACTTTCAGTTGCCTTGTATGGAAGCCCGTTTCCGCCATGTAAAAAAAAAAAAAAGCCTACAGAAAGTCAAAATTTCGACTTTAAAAGTCAAAATTTCGACTTTAAAAGTCAAAATTACGACTTTAAAAGTCAAAATTACAACTTTAAAAGTCAAAATTACGACTTTAAAAGTCAAAATTACGACTTTAAAAGTCAAAATTTCAACTTTAAAAGTCAAAATTACGAGTTTTCAACTGCGCATGTGCAGTTGAAAACTCGTATGTGTTGTTGGCTGGAACGGTCTCTGGTCATCCCTGTTATAGATCCATGACCATGGGTCATCCTCTACCTGCAGATTATGTGAAGATTTTGCCTACATACAGTGACCACATCCATGAAGTAGCAGCAATAATGTTGTGGTAGTAATCGCGTTAAAATGCAAACGGTCTCTCCGTTTATGATTAGAATCCGCTTCAGGAGCCTCTATTTAATTTATCCTAAACGGACTGTGGAAGATTAATAATAAAACACATGTGGCTGTTCAAAGTCATTGAGCATCAACTGGTGACGTCTGGTCAGTATCATTGCGATCGATGGATGCACCAGAAATGCAGTGAATATTATTGTGACTGACAGAGAGACCGTTTGCGATTACTGGACAGTGAGAGAGGTCCGCAGACAGAGGCAGGAGAACCACAGACAGAGGCAGGTAAACCACAGACAGAGGCAGGTAAACCACAGACAGAGGCAGGTAAACCACAGACAGAGGCAGGTAAACCACAGACAGAGGCAGGAGAACCACAGACAGAGGCAGGTGAACCACAGTCACGGGCACTGACAATAATACCCTTTTGGAATTGTGATCAGTGCATTGAAGAGTATGTGACGTGTTTGCGTGCACGCGGGGGTGAGCTGATGGAGCGAGCGTGCGGGTAAAGTTGTTGGCGTATGAGCAAGAACACAGAGACATACAGGGAATAAGTACCTTGTCTGATTATTTTATTGTGACAAAATAAAGCCCACGACTCTTTTAGCAACAAACCGGAGAAATAACTCCGCAGATAACAGTGAGGGTCTTTGAAAAGGGAGTTAAACCCATTATAGATGCATGAATAAAACCCCGTACTCAACACGTAGAAAGCGCGTCATTTCAGCCGTGGACAGACTCGCTCCGTGTGGACCCCTCTCAGCGCCATCGTTTGGTCAGAGTGGTCTACAGCAGATTGGATTGGAATGTCTTGATGGCTCATTTTCCTTTGATTTATTATAAAAACGTATTGCTCACATTATTTGTTACTATGTCGAAATAAGAAGTCGTTTGATTTAAATGTTGTATATATGTAAATTGAATTTAACATAAATAAATAAAAAGACAGCTCCCCCCTGCGTCCTACGACCGTGGTCTGGGGCTTAAACAGGAAAGTTTTACAGAATCAATCAAACAACATTATTTCTGGCTACTTCAAGGATGCAGTGGTCGCTGTCAGCAATATCTTCACATAATCTGCAGGTGAAGGACGTCCAGAGACCGTTCCAGACAACAACACATACGAGTTTTCAACTGCACATGCGCAGTTAAAAACTCGTAATTTTGACTTTTAAAGTCGAAATTTTGACTTTTAAAGTCGTAATTTTGACTTTTAAAGTCGAAATTTTGACTTTTAAAGTCGAAATTTTGACTTTTAAAAGTCGTAATTTTGACTTTAAAACTCAAAATTTTGACTTTCTGTATGCTTTTTTTTTTTTTACATGGCGGAAACGGGCTTCCATAGCCTTGCGTATGAACTGTGCTATACAAATAAACTTGCCTTGTCTCGCCGTGCAGTGAGCTAGCAATTTCAGTTGTGATGCCCATTGTGACTGTTTTGACTGATTTGACTGTTCCCTGATGGAGCTGAAAATCAGACCGCTGCTACTTCACTGATCCACCAGTTCTAAACAAACTACTGCCGTTTCAAACCACTCAGACAACGTTGACAGATTGATGCTCATAAACATTGAAAATGTATCACAACAAATATTGGGCTTTTTGTTGCATGACATTTTCTTCATTTCGTCTATATAATCCTGCTTTTTTCATTTCCTTATTGTTTTTATATTCCTGCTTAAATCTGGGGTAAATTTGGGCTTTATTTTTCATAAATGATGGTTACGTTTGCTCCAAAAGAAAGTCTTGTAAAATTAACATTTTGTGAACAAATCAGACAACATCGTGCAGTCTTCATATGATTTGAATATGCCCAAATTAAAACACAGTGAGTTGCTTTGTTTTAGAACTTATTGGGTGAGTGAGAGTGGGTTTTGTGTCTTAAAAACAGAGATGTGTTTCACATGCATGTGAAAACGGGTGACAAATCCAAACTTTTTTGAGAGCGAGGAACTAGTTAGATAATTTTACTACATGGTCAAATTCTGAATGCATGATTTGACAGTTGAGTACTCCAACTTTAAGCCAAAATGTCACACACTGTGAATAAATACAATACCCTTAATGTAAAATAGGGCTGAAAGATATATATAGTTCTTGCTTCCATAGAACTATGAACATTATTAATATTGAAAAAGAAACAAAATAAACAAAATAGATTTCCCTGCACTCCCCTGCATGTACAGCTCTGGCGGTCACAATAAACATCATGATTCCCTTTTGAACGCACCACTCCAGCCACAAACTTTATTTCATACTTACTGTGGATCAACAGCTCAAGCCAAACAATGACAAACACAGGAGTGCAGGGTTTTTGCTGAAAAACGTCAGCAACCCATGGCTATAATGTATCGCATTGATATCCAGATATGTGACATAAATATTGAGATATGACATTTCATCCAAATCGTTCAGCTCTAACGTAAACACTGGGATTTTAGCAATAGCGGTGAAAACAGGATTTGGTCGGTGGCCTGGATCCAGTCTGATATGCTGGTTCTTTTGTTCCATATCCCCTATCAGTGCCATCCGTCTGGTCACCCCGCCCTGATCCAGGTGAGCAGGTTGGCGTATTACAGACACTAGAGTGAGTGAAAGATGGCGGAACATATAAAATATAATTCAGTGGTTTTCTGTTCTAAAACTACACCCAGTTGTTAAAACCACAGCAGCTATAGGCACTGGTCGTGTTTATCAACCAAACTGTGCTTACTTTCTTGTGCTCGTCACAGCTGATCTAATCTCATGTCTTCGCGCCTCAGAAATAAGAATGCCGGTATGGTGATCTGACTGAATATGGAACAAAAGAGCTGTGATATCAGACTGGCGCACAGGCGAGGTTGTTGAAGCAATGGCACCTTGAATCGCCGCGCCCCCTTCCTGGAGTCACCGCACAGATTCAGTCCTCGTTCTACAGCCTGAGTCCTGGATCTACAGACTGCCCATCCGTGGGTGCAGATCTCTCTCGATATGGGCCTTCCCGAGGTTTCTCACTTTTTTTCGTAGCCACAGCAGGCAAGATGGACATTGGCCATTTGCTTCCCATAGACCAATGGCCCCCTATGATTTTGTTATTATTGTATTTCCTGGGTTTGATTCTGTGACCTGTTGTTGAGGAATTGTCAACCTAGTAAGCCCTTTGAGACGACTGCTGCTGGGATTTTGAGCTTTGCAAAAAGAGATTGAATGTAATTGAATTCAGCATGAAACACTAAATACAGTCATACATGAGAAAAGAAACAATCGTACCGTAACCTCTTGAGAATGAAGCATATGCAAAGTTATGTTTTGATGCTGATCCAACATTACGATAGGTGATATTTCTGTAACACTGGACCTTTAAACCTCCCCCTGTGTAAAGTGGCGGTGCGGATAAATGCGCAGGCAGAGTACCAGCGAACGGGTCATAACTCTTGTTTCTCGTGGGCCCTGTATACATTTATACCTGCTCCGATATGGATCTCGGCGGCAGCGCAAGCCAAGCCGACCGTGACAATGACACCGGCTCTCGACAGCAGCCCTACATCCTCCGCTGACCTCTGTGTTCTTCCGCTCGTCCTCATCCATTACCCAGAATTATTCGCGAATTCATGCGAGACAGATGGAAAGTTAAAAAGAGCTTCCCCCGTGAGGTTTCCCAGAGCGTGCCTTGGACTAACTATTTTATTTTCCATCTTTAATTGCCTGATGGTGCAGCGGAGCGTTGAGAGAGCGGGATGGCATCAGTGGGAATCGTTTAGAAAGAAAGAAAGAAAGCCGTGGCCTGGTGCAAGGGTCCATAAAGGGGGTGTGTAAATTCAAGCGGATTACATGAGTGCGTATGCGTGACCAGCTGGCCATGTGCTGCAATGTAAAGCATGTGGTCTGTCATAAAAAATATACAGACATATGCTGTGGTCAAAGCTGCCACCGTTCAGCAGGCTTCAGGGAGTGACAGTCTATTCATACAGGATTGGGAGTGGCATGATATTAGATCAGTAAGTAAGTTTGTATACAGTCTATATATATATATATATAGTCACTTTACAATTGTTGCATTTTTCCTCTCACTCCACTCAGTGATAGAAGCAGTGTCGCCTGTGCACAGGAGATTCATGCCAGACCTACAGTATTTTACATTATTTTAGTTGTAGGTAAAACCAGAGCACCTGTAGCAGAGCAACCAACACAGACAAAGAGAGAACATGCAAACTCTGCTCGGTCTGAAGGTGGAATTGAACCCAGGACCTAACTACAGTACCACTCTCGCTCCCAATATTAAACACTTACAGACAACAGGCTATTTTGCACTTAAAGTGGGGCAAAATTTACAAAATTCTTAATCTCAATAGTTGGACTCAGGGTCAGATATGTCGTCCTGTTTAGAGGAGAAAGATCTCAAAACAATCCATTAATCTGGACTTTTGTTAATGGTTAAATACTTATTTGCTGCCATAATTCGTTGATAAAATATTTTTACTAAAAAATATGATTTTCTTATGACAAAAAAATATATTTTTCAAAAAAATATGATTTTCTTATGACAAAAACAAAAGACAACTATCTTTTTAAAGTGCTCAAGTTTGTCAAAACATTTAGCACATTTTGACTGCCTTAAGAAAATAATTGCTTTAGACTTGTTTAAAAAAGATAAAAAGACAAAAATAAATGTTTCCCTCTGAATAAAAAAATAAAGCAACAGTTCTTGAAATAACTAAATGGCTTTTTACAGTCAGAATGTACTCAGTTTAATATAAACACCACTCGGTTCAAGCAATTACGACCTCATCTTATATTTTGAACTTATTTTTAAATGACTTTTTAAGGAATACTAGATTAAGATTAAGAGATTCTTTATTCGTCACTCAGTCGGAACATGTCAGTGTTGCATCACATGTTGCAAACAGTATAAATGAGGAGCTCACAGCACAAGATGAATGAATAATCCCTCTATACTTAAATAAATCTAACATCTCTAACTATAGCATGAAAAGAAGCAGTCTAAATTAAAATATCTATTCTATATTTGCTCTTTAATCAGTTTGAAGACAACATTGGTGCAATTAGCTGAGCAAGAAGCCGCGGTGAGAATCAGGAGTATGGCATTGCGGTCTCCCATCTGAACGTGGCATTATCAGGCGACAAACCAGTGCCCCCAGACGTCCCTCTGAACACACTGAAGTGTCCCAGCTTGGCCCGCTATCTCCCCCCCCCAAGGTCACTCCTTTACAACTTTCATCGCATTCCCAGAAGTGTTGCTAATCTTCCTCGGAGCTTTGGTGAAAACAGGGAGAAGAATGAGGCCAGCGACTGAGGGCAGCGAGTGGAAATGAATTTCACCCTTTGGCAGATGGTCCACACATACATGAAGAGGCTGTGTTAAATAGAAGCCGTTATGTTATCGGCGTGAGCAGATGCCGCAGCACAGGCTCCTGGGGGGACGAGGGGGAAAGCCGAGGACGGTCCATTTGTGGAGGAGCGGACAAAGCCACCCCATATGTACACATGTTGTTATCAGGAAGAAGTCTGGCATTTTTTATGTATGGTTTCTGAAGAAGTTTATTAAGTTTCGCCCTGATGACATGTGTGTTGTGCATGAAAAAGACTTGGAACATATATTTGCAGGAAGAAGTCTGGCATTTCCAGACTATGTGTTGAAAGGCTATACAACTTAAAGGGATTCAATTTGGGAGATGATTTTTAATGTAATCTGTTATATCCAAATAATGCTCTGAGAAGAAGATGAAGAAGTGTATTTGGTTTCACCCAGATGTCATGCGTGTTGTGCCCAAAGAAGAGTTGGAACACTTTAGTATTTAGTATTCAAAGAGGTTCCCCAAACTGCAAAGAAGTTAAAAAAAAAATGAAAAAAAAGCTCACATTTGGCAAAAGGTATATTCATTTGAGTGCATTATGACAGCATTAAAACGAGATTTGCTAATGGGACAAGCATAAATATCTTGTTTTATGAAGATAAAAGAAATGTCTTCTTTGGAAGGAGCAACAGTTCTTGAAATAAAACTAAATGACTTTGTCCCATTGGCAAATCTTGTTTTAAGACAGTCCAAATTTTCTTAAATTAAGATAATAAAAAAAAAAACAGATTCAAACAATTATAACTTCATATTTTATCATTTTTTTGCAGAGCAGCACATTCGCAGTTTCATCTCCTTCCTTCATTCATCCAGGCAAGAAAGTTTTCCCAATTGTGCAATCATTTGGCATTGGCTTCTCCTTTGCACTACAATGTGGTCTGTGTTTGTTGAATCAATGCTACAGTAAGAAAGGAATGTGGAAGTCATTACAATACCTACTTATAGCATTATAGGCCTCATAGCTTTACATTCATACACAAAACAAGAAAATGTACAGCAAATCCTCACACATTACTGTCAGTGTTATAAAACTTGGTGAAAAGTACCCTCACAGCTGTAAACAGGATGCTGCTTCTACAGTGCACCAATAATCCCCACAGAACAGCACAGTGGGCCGATAGTTCAACGGATTCGTCAGACCCTCAATGGTGTCTATGAACTGAGTCTAAAAATCGAATTTGATCGGCAAAAACATCGAATGGGAACAAGGTCTTGATGGTAGTCAGTAATACAATTCAAGCCTTTGAGCTGTATTTGGAAAATTCATATTCATTGATTTTTGTTCGGAAGGAAACATAAATCAATGAATCTGGGGAAGTTTATCCTGGAGGAGGCAGAGGATGTGTGTGTGTGGATAGGGAAGTCTGGGTGTCTCTGATTAGATTGCTGCCCCCGCGACCCGGAAATGGATAAAGCGGAAGAAAATGGATGGAACGACTGTTGAAAGATTGACTGGTTTTGAACATTAAGTGATGCCAATTGGGAGTTGAATTTTAATGCAAACTGTTTTATCCAAATAATGCTCTGAGAAGAAGATGAAGAAGTGTATTTGGTTTCACCCAGATGTCATGCGTGTTGTGCCCGAAGAAGACAGTTCTGCCTTTTAACAGCATAGAACTGTTTCTTAGCACTCAAGTAGAAGTTTTGCTCAATCCAAATAGTGCTCAAAAGAAGTGGATACAAGATGCAGAGAGGCAAAGGATTGATTGACCCAGTAGAGACAGGAGATCTGATAGAAATATGTTCTAAATGTATAGTAACCCCTTGGTAATGATGGACAATTCACTGAAAAATGAAAATAAAAACACATTGAAACACTTGTGCAAGACATCCAAATTGTAACAACATTGATTCCTCCATCAGCAAGCATGAAAGAAAAATATGTTTTGTACAAATACTAGTGTGCTTGTCAAAAAACATGTCGAGTTATTACGCAAAGAAAGACATGCAGCAGGACATGACGGGTGCTTTCAATATTTGAGAACATAATGCTGGGGTTTTTTGTGTGTGCTTGTAACAAAAGGCACCAGGACTTACATCATAGTCCCAATTCCAGCAGAAGACGCAGAGGGAATGTGAAAGAAAGTCTGGCTGAATTTTGTGAACATCATGGCAGTGGGAATAGAGCTCCCTCCAAAGGAACTGGCTTTATCTCCACCCCATGCTGCTTCCACTTTGTGCTGCAGAAGAGAGAAGTTTATCTAGCGCTGGGGCTGCCACTTTAAACCGGGTCATTTAAATCTCCTCCAGAATCGTCGAAAAAGGAAAATAAAAAAAGGCACAAAAGGGAACTTTCTCTCTACTGAGTGTGGCGAGAAATATAGAAGTGGACAAAGACGCAAACTAGACAATTTTGTCCCTATATCAAAAAACATTCTTTGTGTTTGTGATTCGGTCGGCCTTATTCCCTTTCTGGGCTATGATGTGTGACATTTATAGTATCTCAAAAATACATTCAAAAAGTGTTGTGCAGTGTGCATTTCTTTGGCCCAGAGAAAACTATAGACAGTACATCTATACAGTATAACAGCTCTATGATTATAACAGCTCATGGATTTACAGGTTACCATGGCGGCGCATGAACATGCTGCGGCTTCTCTCTCTCTTGACAAGGTGACGTTTCTACCCTTTTCTGCAAACTGCATTTGCAGTTTTTGTGATCCGCATTGTTTTGCAAGATGCAAAGCAAAGGAAGGTTTCTCACCCATCATCTGTACTTCTTAGCAAGTTTTCCCGACGTTTCGTCCTCAACCTAGCGGACTTCTTCAGGGAATGAATTCTCGGACCGCGCGTTGGAGATTTATAACCTATGGGTGTGGTTAGCCACACCCTAATCCTGATACTAACTCATAAACAATCTACGGTCTGCTTGATGTAGAAGGGAGCAGATCTAACGACCCTGCTGAGGCTAACGACCCTAACTCCTTAGCATGTCACAGACCTATTGTCTGCTGGGATGCTCAAGTGGAGTGCAGGTCTCACCCCTCCTAACTCATTAGCATGTCGCTGACCTTGTCCCAAGTTAGGGCGTTGTTTTTAGGATGTCGTCATAGATGCGAGGCAAAACAAATCTTAACCCTCCACCTCTGTTAAGAGAAGGTTTTTGTTTCCTCACAAAAATGGCTTCTTTCACTCCTCTATCAAACCAATTCTTCTCCCGAGCCAGAATTTTGACCTCTGTGTCATCCACCGTGTGGTTGGAGGCCTTGAGGTGGAGATGAACAGCCGACTGTGGCCCACTAGAGTTTTCTCTACGATGTTTGTAAAGTCGTTTCTGTAGAGTCTGTTTGGTTTCTCCAATATAGTGGTCTGTGCACTCCTCTTCACTACATTTAATTGAATACACCACATTGCTCTGTTTGTGTCTGGGTGTTTTGTCTTTGGGATGCACTAATTTCTGTCTTAACGTGTTGAAAGGTTTGAAATACACAGGGATTTTGTGTTGCCTAAAGATTCTTTGTAGTTTCTATGAAACTCCCGCCACATACGGTAAGGACACGCCTCTCCTCCTACTTTCTTCTGTCTGTTGGACTGTGTCTCTGGCCTTTCTCGTCCTTTGGGCTTTAGTAAAAGACCACTTGGGGTAGCCACATCTGGAAAGTACTCTCTGAACATGTTTGGTTTCTCTGTTCTTTCCCTCCGAGCTTGTGGGGACCTGGTGGGCTCGGTGTTGAAGCGTTCTAATGACCCCGAGTTTATGTTGTAGCGGATGATTTGAGTCAAATGCCAGGTACTGGTCAGTGTGAGTGGACTTTCTGAAGACCTCAGTCTCTAATTGTCCGTTCTCCAGTATTATGACCTTACCTTACCTTAAGGTCATCATACTGGAGAACGGACAATTAGAGACTGAGGTCTTCAGAAAGTCCACTCACACTGACCAGTACCTGGCATTTGACTCAAATCATCCGCTACAACATAAACTCGGGGTCATTAGAACGCTTCAACACCGAGCCCACCAGGTCCCCACAAGCTCAGAGGGAAAGAACAGAGAAACCAAACATGTTCAGAGAGTACTTTCCAGATGTGGCTACCCCAAGTGGTCTTTTACTAAAGCCCAAAGGACGAGAAAGGCCAGACACACAGTCCAACAGACAGAAGAAAGTAGGAGGAGAGGCGTGTCCTTACCGTATGTGGCGGGAGTTTCAGAGAAACTACAAAGAATCTTTAGGCAACACAAAATCCCTGTGTATTTCAAACCTTTCAACACGTTAAGACAGAAATTAGTGCATCCCAAAGACAAAACACCCAGACACAAACAGAGCAATGTGGTGTATTCAATTAAATGTAGTGAAGAGGAGTGCACAGACCACTATATTGGAGAAACCAAACAGACTCTACAGAAACGACTTTACCAACATCGTAGAGAAAACTCTAGTGGGCCACAGTCGGCTGTTCATCTCCACCTCAAGGCCTCCAACCACACGGTGGATGACACAGAGGTCAAAATTCTGGCTCGGGAGAAGAATTGGTTTGAGAGAGGAGTGAAAGAAGCCATTTTTGTGAGGAAACAAAAACCTTCTCTTAACAGAGGAGGAGGGTTAAGATTTGTTTTGCCTCGCATCTATGACGACATCCTAAAAACAACGCCCTAACTTGGGACAAGGTCAGTGACATGCTAATGAGTTAGGAGGGGTGAGACCTGCACTCCACTTGAGCATCCCAGCAGACAATAGGTCTGTTACATGCTAAGGAGTTAGGGTCGTTAGCCTCAGCAGGGTCGTTAGATCTGCTCCCTTCTACATCAAGCAGACCGTAGATTGTTTATGAGTTAGTATCAGGATTAGGGTGTGGCTAACCACACCCATAGGTTATAAATCTCCAACGCGCGGTCCGAGAATTCATTCCCTGAAGAAGTCCGCTAGGTTGAGGACGAAACGTCGGGAAAACTTGCTAAGAAGTACAGATGATGGGTGAGAAACCTTCCTTTGCTTTGACTAATCCCTGTACGACTGAGAGCTTACACAAACTTGTTTTGCAAGCTGTTGTTGTACATCTTTGCCATGTTTTTGTGGAGTTCAGCGGGTTTTTACTGCCAAAGCTCTTTGCTAGCAATGAACAGAGGATGTGTTTTTAAAAAGTAAACACACAGTTAGCATCTGAGCTAAAGGCTTTTTGAGCAGTATTTAAGACCTACAAATCCAGATATATCATCTTCTGAAGCGCTGACAGGTCACCGAGGGCCCCACGCATCTGCAGCACAGTGGAGGCGTCACAGGAGGCGCTACAGGAGTCCCGGCCTCCGTTGTGTGCAACTTCTACAGAGGGACTGTAGAGAGCATCCTGACCAGCTCCATCACTGGGTGGCACGGCACCAGCACTGCCTCCTCCACAGAGAAGATCTGTGGAGCCCCTCTCCCCACCATTAAGGACATGTACTCCACCCGTCTCACCCGCAAAGCCGTCAGAATCACCAGGGACCCTACGCACCCATCACACAGGCTCTTCAGGGTAATGCCTTCAGGGAGGAGACTGCAGAATTTACGGAACAGTTCAAGTCGACTTAAAAACAGTTTCATTCACAAGGCCATCAGGAAGCTGAACTCCCTGCCCTCCTAATTTCAAACCATTCACTTGGTTTGACAAATAAAAATCTTGAATCTTGAATCTTGAATGAAGGCCAATGTGGAAGTGCTCATTGACAAAGTTTGGCTCCTACTTTGGCTCCCATTGAAAATATTCGATACCAGCTCCTACTGATGAATGCTGACATTGTGTCCATGGGCTAGACACTTATCCTTACAAGGGTGTGCGGGTGGGTTATGTCTGTAGTTTTTTGTTGTTGTGTGCTTTGAGAATTTAAAGCAGTAACGTCCAAAGTGAGGTCTTTGAGATCATAAACACAAGTTCACGTATCATCAATCCATGTTCAACTCAGACATGCTGTACCTCATTATAAAGATCTGAACCTCTAGAATTCAGCCGGTGACTTTAATGGTCTTACTGCAGTAGCCACATGGGGTGAATGTGAAGCTTGTTTGAGTGTCCAAAATAGCGCTATCTAAAACCAATGCATTATTATTGTTATTATTATTATCATTATTTTGGCGCTAATTTAGTAGAAGAGAGGGTAATCGTTTGTCATTCAGCCAACCTCAGCTCTGTCATAGCTCATTTTATAACACAGAGCAGCCCTATTCCAGTCAAAACAGGTTTACAAGCAATTAGTATTTTTGTAATTAATTATTCAATTGAAGATTGATTAATTAAGTCATCGAATAATATAGTTTGATTAAAGCTTATGAATATACAACATCAAATGACAAACCAATTAATAATGATGAAATGATTTTACCTGCGCTAGAACATACAATATTTTATACCGTATTTAACACTTGCTTCTTTATTATGCTAAAGTTACAGAACCTGCTATCAAGAAGCAACAATGCGTGTCCATAGTCTATGGTCTATGGGTCTATGAACAGTCTATCGTATCGTGTATCTGTCGACGAAAATGTTTTACAAACACAATCAAAGAGAGAATTTAAAAGACCGGTGCTGTGTAGTGCATGAACGTAGGAGACGTAAATTGGTTGTGGAACACATAGAATCCGTGCGAAACGTGAGCTTTGACTAAAATTTATGAAACAAGGAAAACTATACAAAGCCTTGAGGCAACCTAATTTACTTGAGTATTTTTTAGACTCGAACTACTCGAGTAACTCAAGGAAACGTTTCAGCTCCACAAGCAATGTTGTCTGCCCCTGGACGAGCCAATCTACAGTAAGACTTTGGCTCTGTATGAGGGCAGTTGTTCGTGAGGCTATACTGCTGATTATTCATGATATCTGTATTTTCTACACACATGAAAGAAGACAACATAGAAAGTGTAGTCAAGGTCACATTGAAGGAGAGAAATACATGAAAATGTGTTTTTCAAATTACTACAACATTTGTATTCCGCCCTTGAATTCAAATCACCTCTAGGTCACTTTCATTGAGATAAAATGGCTCATCATCAATAGTTAAAAAAATGTGTGGAGAATTCTCTTAATTTTTTTGGAACCTGTTTTGTTAAGGTTAAGGATTTGTATTCACATTTTCTCTCTGGCACAAAGACTATATTTCAAAAGATGCTGTTGAGTGATATGGAGCGAGGCCAAGCGAACCTTCACTGATTTAGAAACTATACCTGCATCAAAGCTTTCACTCACAGAAAGATTCAAACTCAACTTTAAAGATGTATTTAAATTGATATAGAAAATGCATTATCTCTTTTTAGATCATTTTCACACAAACTTGCGATATGAACCGTATTTGATTTACATTATTTGGAATAAAAAAAGTGTATTTGCAATGCGTAATCCTCATTTTATGCATTCATTATGGGTGAAATACTGTATGCATACACAAAGCTAACAAGAATTTATTTTATATATTTACACTTACGTATTGAACTAAATAAACAAAAATTGATGACATTGTAGCTCAAGAACAACCACACCACCTTTGTTTGAACACTATTAAAAATAAAAGCATTCCAGTGACCAGGTGGGGGTAACTGAGAATACATGTCACTACGGCAACACTTGAGCTGGATTTCCATCTAAAGCTTTACTTCGTCCAATACAGACATGGCTTTAATAAACGATTGATTATGAATCAAATAAGGTTTATTTCATAGGTTTGTGTTAAAATCATCTAAAGAATCTTAAAAGTGTAGCGTTATTCACCTCATTACACACACACTACATTCATAGCAAACAAATGTTGGGACTGTACATTCTAATACTGATTGAACGTAACTCAATTTTGTTAATCAGCCAACGCAATTATATACAGAGTAAAACATTATGAGCTCATACATTTGTAACACATTCCTTCAGCCATAACAGACCTGGAGTAGTTTTAAGCTCAATTCATGCCAATATCAGAGCCTGACCACATCTCTCCATCCCTACTGTCTTTAAATGATCTCAAATCTAGTGTACTATGATGTTATCGTTTTCAGACTTTCAAAACAGAAGTAATACCTCCAAATTAGTTTGATAAATTTTCAATCAAGATGTTGTTCTTATTGCTTTGCTTGAAGTGCCACCTCTTAAGAAATGCAGTTAAGTTACATACAATGTTGTTGGAAAGCTTGAACATGACATGCAGCTGAACCCGAGCGAAAGCAGGCCCACGACCAGGACAGTTAAGAAATGCATGTTAAGGATAAAAAAAATGCTTGATATCTTCTCTAAATACATTTGACTGTTGAATATGGATGCATGAAGTCAGTGAGTAAACCAGTAATTACAATAATTCCTTCCAAGAAATCCAAGAATGATTGATTACTTGCAATTAACTATCTCATGTTAGCATTGAATGTTTACCAATAACCAATGCATCACCATTTCTATTTTTCTGCACTGTTACAAAAAGTTAGAGAACTCAAGATGCGGCCATTAAAACCCAGAGAGCTCATTTCCTCCTCCTTGAATATCTTTTGTCCTTTCTCCAACAAAGACTTTCACCAGATGACAAAGTCCCGTGATTCGCCTTTAATTGCAACGTCCTCATTGTAAATAGTGCCGCGCAATGACGATTTAACGAGTGGGCGCACCTCAGCGTTTCAGGTGATTAGCCATTAATGATCCCGGCTGCTAATTGCGAGCGTCAGGCATGGCATCCATAACGAAGCCGCCGCGCCGTGGGATGCAAAACACACACACACGCCAGAGCCTCGGAACCGGGCCGGGGCGGAGGCGACTTTTCCTGAGCAATAATTCACGAGGCTTTAATGACTCTTTGTAAGGATCGTGTTGGTGACGCGGATCTGGCAGAGCACAGCAGGCCGCGGCAAACTCTAATCAAACATTTACAAGTGAACTAGTGCGAGGAGGGGGTGGGGGGGGACTTAATGCGTTCCAAGTTTGCAAATTGTCGTTACCAACTTTTGTGTGTGTAAAGTTTCAAAGGTGGTATAGTTTCTGCATGGGGTTTATAATATTTTACTGAATGTAAAATGGTGTGTTTGTGTTGCATTGTTCTTGTGTTTCCCATTAACTTAGCATTAATTTAAAGCGGATAACAAAGTGGAACTGATTGTTAAAATTGATTGCCATTTCAAATACCCAGTGTTTAGGCTCTAGCCTCAAGCATGTTTGAGTAATGTATTCTATAGTCTGGTATTCTCAACCCAACTTCCTCCAAGAAAGAAGCAAAACAAGTAAGAGCAGGGCCACTTGTTCTCCCAACTTCTTTGAGATTTCAGTGAAAATAGGGGATCTGAAAGTTAAAGAAAAGTTAAAGACAGTAGAGAGTCGGCACAACACTAGGCTAAAGGCAAAAGAGGGTTGTGATAAACTAGAGAGACCCTGTGGAAAAGCAATGTAGGACTTCTAGCAAAATCTTCCAAATTACCTTTAATATGGACTTGTCAGGAAGAGTCAGATTGAAAACATAGTATCTTTTTATGCGTATTACACCAGGTTTTAATCAATTTTTAGAATTTACACATCCCTAGTTGTCCCATATATTGTACATACTGTATTGAATAGGGGCAATGCTTGCAAAAGTTTCACTGGCCAAGTTTACCTGCTTAAAAAGAAAGACATAAGAATCATTAATCACAAAAGTGCACCAGATCCCGCATATAAACAAGGCAATGTCATGAAATGTCTAAAATGTTAAGAATATCAATGACAATGTGGAAGATCAACAACATTCATATTAAATTCACACTGACCACACATAAAAACAAGAGGAATGAAACTTTTGTGGGTACCATTTATTTACTCATATAAAAAAAAAGGTTTTGTTGTCACTGGGAGGATGTATTGAAGGGATTTATACTTTCCAACAAAAACGCATGCATCAAAATGTATTGATTGAAAAATATTGATTGTGTACACATGTTGACAATCCTTGGTCTTGTCTATCTTCAATTCAATCTAATCTTGCTTACTGCTGCATATGTATCATTGAGAAAAAACACGAAAGTTACGACTGTAACTACGGTTCTATGAATCCTGGATGACCGCCAGAGGCGGTGCTTTAAGCACTGAATGATCATCTTTGAGCATGCGCAGTTCGAGAATTAAATGACAACAAAGTCACTTGTGACCTCCTCGTGACCCCCGTGAGTCTATATAGGTCACGTGACACGAGAGCCCAGTCCCTTTTCACCTCGCAAGCAGACCGTGGCCCTGAGGGACTGGACGCTCTGGCGGTCATCCAGGATTCATAGAACCGTAGTTACAGTCGTAACTTTCGTTCTATTTCATCCTTCCTGACCGCCAGAGGCGGTGCTTTAAGCACTGGAAGACAAATACCAACAAGGTCCCGAGGGGTCAACAGGAGGTACACACCCACCTCATAACGTCGAATGGTGCCGCAGCACCCCCTCCAGCGGACCAGGGACCGCCACATTGACCCTGTAGTACGTCGCGAAGGTAGACTGCGACGTCCAGGAGGCGGCCGCACAGACGGCGTCCAGAGGCACACCGCTCATAGCAGCCCAGGAGGCAGAGACGCCCCTGGTCGAATGACCCCTCACCCCAGCAGGCAGCTGGTGCCCATGGGAGAGGTAGCACTGTCTGATCACCTCAACAACCCACTTGGAGAGGCGCTGGGACGACAGAGCCTGGCCCTTCCTGGGGCCGGCATAGCACACGAAGAGGCGATCCGACCCCCGCACACTGGCTGTGGCAGTTCGGTAAACCTCCAATGCCCTGACAGGACAAAGCGGTTCTACAGAGGCTCCAGTACCAAACCGGACTAAGTGGAAGGACCGCACCAGTGAACACCTTTGGGCGGAAGGAAGCATCCGGCCAAAGCGTAACCCCCAGACCATTGGGATCCCATCTGCAGCAGGACTCGTGAAACGACAGAGCCTGCAGTTCACTCACACGCTTACCCGAGGCCATAGCCAGAAGAAAAGCGGTCTTAAGGGAGACCCACTTCAGGTCCACACGATCCAGGGGCTCAAACGGGGGAGCCCGCAACACCTCCAGAACCAACGTCAGGTCCCAGGGTGGAACCATTGGCCGTCGCGGGGGATGAAGACGCCGAGCACCCTTCAGGAACAGGGAAATATCCCCGTTACTCCCCACCGTAGAACCGGCCACACCCTCATGAAAACAAGATATTGCCGCCACATATACCTTGAGTGTAGAGGAAGAGCGCCCCCGGTCCATAAGATCCTGGAGGAACTGCAGAATGGCAGGCACCGGGCAACGCACAGCATCATGTCCCCACGTCAGACACCACTTGTCAAACAGCTTCCATCGGTTGGCGTACTGTCGTCGAGTGGAAGGCGCCCTGGCATTGGAGATGGTGTGGGCGACCCCCTCACCATACCTCGGGACAATTGCACTGGACCCCGCAGTGGCCACACCCAGAGCTGAAGCCGCTCGGGACTGGGGTGCAGGAGCCTCCCCCCCAGCTGGGACAGGAGATCCCGCCGTCGGGGCAGCGGTCTCTGAGAGCCGCAGCAGAGCCTGTGCAGCAATGGAAACCAGATCCGGCCCGGCCAGAACGGAGCTACTAGGAGAAGGTGGTGCCCCTCCTGGAGAACTCTCAGGAGGGTTGGGAAAATCAGTGGCAGAGGAGGGAAAGCGTAGAGCAGCGTACTGGGCCAATCGTGCGCCAGCGCATCCAAGCCCAGAGGGCAAGCCACGTCCGTCAGGGAAAACCACAGCGGGCAGTGGGTCGACGCCTCCGACGCATACAGGTCCACCTCGGCCCGGCCAAACATAGTCCAAATGCTGGCCACCACCTCCGGGTGGAGACGCCACTCCCCGGGCTGGGGGCGTTGGCAGGACAGAAGGTCCGCCACCACATTGTGCACCCCCGGAATGTAGGAGGCCCTCAAGCTTGCCAAGCGAGGGGCTGCCCACAGCAGTAGCTCCCGGGTCAACCGCAACAGCGTCACGGACCGGGTACCCCCCAGGTGGTTGACGTGATGCACCACCGTGGTGTTGTCGGACCGCACCATGACATGCCGGCCACGCAGTCGTGGGAGGAAGTGCGCGAGAGCAAGGCGGACCGCCATGAGCTCCAGGGCATTCACATGCAGCCGGCGGACCTCTGGAGACCAAGTCCCCTGTGCCATCCTGCCCTGCCACGTCGCCCCCCAACCAGTGAGGGACGCATCGGTGTGCACCACCTCCCTCCGAGACGGAAGAGAGCCCAGTGGGACACCCCTCTCGATCCAAGACCTGTCCCGCCAACAGGATAGGGACTCCAGGCACTGCGGCGAGAGCAGGAGTCTGCGTCGTCTGTGAATGAAGCGTGACGGATCTAAACGCAAGCCGTTCAGCCACATCTGCATGGGACGAAGGGAGAGAAGGCCCAGCGGCACAACGGCAGAGGCCGCCGTCAACTTCCCCAAGAGGCTGAGGTACAGCAGGAACGGCAACGCCCGACCCCGCTGAAATCTGTGGAGCATGTCCACAATGACATTGACCCGCAGAGCCGACGGACGGGCGGTCATGGCAACCGAATCTAGGTATATCCCCAGGAAAGTCGTTGCCTGAGCCGGAACCAAATTGCTCTTGGCAACATTGACCCGCAGACCCAAACGCCCAACGTGGTCGAGGACAGTCTGAGTGTCCCGAACGGCCTGGGCACGACTGGAGGCGCACACGAGCCAGTCGTCCAGATAAGGCAGGACCCTCAACCCCCCTGCCTGAAGAGGGGCCAAGGCCGCCGCAACGACCCGGGAAAAGACCCTGGGGGACAGGGACAGCCCGAAGGGGAGCACCCGAAATTGATAATGCCGCCCCTGGAAAGCAAAACGCAGAAACCGCTGGTGATGCGGGGCAATCGGCACGTGAAAATAAGCATCCTTCAGGTCGATGGATGTGAACCAATCGCCCGGAGATATTGCCTGCAACAGCTCCGGGGTCCTCAACATCCGAAACGATAGCGTCTTGAGGAACACATTGAGGCCCGAAGGTCCAAAACCGGACGCAAGTCGCCAGTTTTCTTCGGAACTAGAAAATAAATTGAATAAAAGCCCCCTGGGTCCAGCAGGGGGTCCACAGGCACTATAGCCTCCTTGTCCAGCAAGGTGGCGATCTCCACGGACAGTGCCAGTGTCCTGGCCCGGTCGTGGATCACAGTCTACCTGACGGGGCCAGGGACCGCAGGCCGACGGTGGAACTGGAGAGTGTACCCCCGGGAGAGCGTGCCCAACACCCAGAGGTCTGAGGTGTGAGCGGTCCAGTAGTCCAACTGCTCCCGGGTAAATGAACCCACCGTCAGCGGCCTGACCTCATCTCCGAGCCCCCCGTGGCCTGGAGACCCCGGGGGGGCGCCCGAGAGCCCGTGCGTTCTGGGGAGGCCGCCGGGTAGAAGGCCGAAATCCCCTATGGTCAGGCGGAGGGACACCTGGTGGCCGCGAACCCCTAGGAAAGGGCTGTGGAACACCATACACCCGCGGAGTAGCAGCAGGAGGGGCAACCCGTGGAGAGGCCCGCCGGTGCAGCCCAACCAGCTATTCACGCGTCCGGGTGGCCTGCGCCGTGCGCTCCAGCGCCTGAAGCGCAGCCGCACCAAAGAGCTCCCCCGGAAGCCCCGGAACACTCCGGAGAGTCCTCCTACAGGGCTCAGTGAGGGGTGACTGTGCCAACCACACCTGCCGACGTGTCTGAGTCAGGGTCGACAGCAGGCGGCCCAGTTCCCGCGACATAAGGGCAAAAGCGTGGAGGGATGCATCCAACAGTCCCTGGGTCGGGGCATCGACTGTAGAAACCTCCAATGCGTTCGAAAGGCCCAGTAACAAATGGGAAAGAGAGTTCCCCATGCGCCCCATTCGCGCCCCAGTATTGTAGGCCCGACACAGCAGCTCATCTGTGAGGCGACACTGGGGGTTAGGGCACCTCGGATCAGACCGGAGGGCCTCCTCCGGCGAAACAATCAAGGAGGCCACTGCCGGCTCGACGGGCGGCATGTGGCCCAAGCCAAATTGGGGGGCATCCTGCATTGAAGCCAAAGCCCGGCCATCGGACGTCAGTCTGGACATAGCCTTTGTATCCGTCCAGCATGCATGTAACTCCTTCACGTACTCCATCGAAGGAGGCACAGAGACAGAGGGAAGGGGCCGCTGTCGCTTAAAGAAGGTGCTACCAGACGGCACAGTTCCCTGCGGGACATCAAGCCCCAAGTGGGCGAGTGCAGAGCGGACGGCAGAGGACGCCCCACTCTCCTCTCCGTCCCGGCACCCCGTGGATGCCAAGGAACCAGCGTCAGAGGCCCTGGAATCAACCTCCTCAGGGTCAAGACGAAAATGAGTGTCAGATGCAGCCACAGACATCACATCGTCCTCCCACAACGGGGCCAGGTCCGGCACAGGAGGGCCCAGCACATGTTCCCCCGAAACCGGGTGAACATCCTGCAGAAGTGCCTTCATTTGGGCCATCTCGGACGCAAGGTGGTCCATCCGTGCAGACAATCCTGCAGGCACCCTACGCTTCCTCTGCGGAGCCGAGGAAGCAGTGGACACAGCCGCACGCTTAGACCCAGAGGGCTGGGCAGCAGGCGGCAGGCAGGGCGGCACCTCCGAAGAGCCCTCATCCGGATCCAGGGCCGCCAGGCGCTCCACGCGTACAGAGAGTGGCAGTACCGCACAATTGGAGCAGGCGTCCACCGTCAGGCCCTGTCTCAAATGCCCGATACCCAGGCACGCAGGGCAGAGGTCATGGCCATCCTCGCGGGGCATCGGTGCCATGCACCCACGGCAGCCCAGCGACTCGTGCATAACGAGAGCGCCTGAACTGGTGGAGCAATGTAAGCAGAGTCGGGTTGAGCTGAAAACGCCACAGACGACTCAAGCACACAGAGAAAACCAAACAACCGAACAGAGGGCGAACAGTCTAACTGTTGGTAAAGAAAAACTAATGTTAGCATAAACTGAAAACAGAAGAGCCAACGAAAGTGTACAAACACACAATGTGGGCCAACGAAAGAGTCCGGTGGGGCAGAGAACGCCACACTCGCCTCCACAACCAGAGCAATATCAACAAACTGAACAGAAATCGAACAGTATAACTGCTGATATAAAAATACGCTAGTGCAAACTGAAAACAGAAGACTAGACGAAATAACGCACACACGCACCCAACGTGGGCTGAGTAAAGAGCCAGGTGTGGCAGAGGACACCACCCACGGCTCCCCAAACAGAGCAAAAGTAACACACTGAACAGAGGACGAACAGTATAACGGCTGATAGATGAAAACAAACGCTAGTACACACTGAAAACAGGAGACTAGACGAAATGTACACACAAACACAACGTGGTCGGGGCAGGGAACGCCACACACACGACTCAATTAACACCGGCCAAACAGAGCATAACACAAACTGAACAGAAAACGAACAGTATAACTGTGGACATCAAACGTCAGCTCACTCCGAAAACGGAAAGCTTAAACTAAGAATCACACGCACACACGTGGACAGAACTCACCGGTGAGCCGGCGGAGCTTGCACAGCCCCTGAGGGGCGAGATCCACCCGCTGCCTCGACGCGAGTCACGGAGCTGATGTGCAAGCAGGACGTATGTGGTAGGTAGGTAGCACAAACGCTCAAACACACACGCACAACTCAAACCTGCGCTGCGAGAAGAAGAAAAGAGACTGGGCTCTCGTGTCACGTGACCTATATAGACTCACGGGGGTCACGAGGAGGTCACAAGTGACTTTGTTGTCATTTAATTCTCGAACTGCGCATGCTCAAAGATGATTATTCAGTGCTTAAAGCACCGCCTCTGGCGGTCAGGAAGGATGAAATAGAACCATAATTTTTTCCTGTTTGTTGGTTTGACAGAAGATCAGTTGTTTTTCCTCTAGAGCAATACAAGATAACTTTTTAATGCCGTGTATAAAACGTGTTGGTGACAGATCTGGCAGTGCACAGCAGGCTGCAGCAAACCCAGATCAAACACTTACACGGGTCACCACAGGGGAGCTAATTTGACAAACACTGTTCAAACTTTACATACAAAAGACATCAAGTTTGGCACATGGATCCTGGCAATGCATTAGAAGTGGAGGATGACAGAAATATTGGTGAAAATCTCTTTCCCTGGGACTCAGTTGAAGATGACTGGCGTCTGGATCTTAGTTGATGGAAGCCAGCAGATATTTCCTGAGCAATAATTCAGAACTCTTTAATGACTTTGTGTATGAAGCGTGTTGGTGTCAGGGATCTGGCAGAGCACAGCAGGTCGCAGCAAAGTCTGATTAAACATTTACGAGTGAACAGATGAGAGGAGGGGTTGAGTTGACTTAATTTGATCAAACCATTCACTTTTTATGGGCGACATGCAAGCAGATGTAACATGTTTTCCTATGGTGGCAATACCCTGGTCGATCTTCTTTACGAGTCAAGAAATGCTTATAGGCAATGCGACAGAATGGTTTAATGTATAGAGAATCAGAATAATGTTTATTGCCATGTAAGTAACAGGAAGTCACAGATTAGGAAATTGCTAGTTATGTGTTGGTTGTTTAATTTACATAATAAGGGAAAATGTCATGCTCAAATGCAGGAGTATGAAGTACTTTCCCCATAGATTTAGAGCGTTGGCGATCCTTGCCTGTTTAAGGACAAAGATAAACTTTAAAGAGTTAAGAGGAGTAAGTAAGTAAGTAACCAAAGCACTTTACAATGTTCAGAGTTCAGATACAGTTTTTTCCATTCTCTCCACACATGGTGATGACGGCAGCGAGAGGCCGAACACACTGGCGCATCAAAGCCTCCGACCGACATCGTCCATTCATTCAATACATTCAGACCTATTGTGCGTGTTTTTAGGGGTAGGGGAAACTGGAGCACCCAGAGAAAACCAACGCAGAACTGTAATAGTTTTAAACCAAGATTTATTCACCTTTAAAATGAACGGCAAAACCACAACATCAAGCACTCTCTGTGTCCTCAGCACTATATCTATATATGATGTGTCATTTCGTAAAATATGCTTTACAAGTAATTATTGGATAAATATCAGCTCTGGCAGAGTTTGAGTCATGTCAAGCCGATGACTGGTATTTATGCAGTTAATCATCATCACCACTATTTGCTTAATATATTCGATGGCATACATTAAGCTAATCACTCACTGCTGTTCATCTATTTCAAACATGGGAATTGGTCGGCTGTCATTTGTCGCAATATATGTTATCATGGATATACTCAGAATGCATGAACAAATCGCTATGATAAGTACAGTACAGAACAGTAGCTCTAGGGGTAATACTGGACTCAGACTTAAATTTTAATAGCCACATCAAATCAGTAACATCAGCAGCTTTTTACCATCTAAAAAACATTGCCAGGATCAAAAACATAGTGTCTAAAGCAGACTTGGAGATTCTTATCCATGCATTTGTCTCCAGTAGGTTAGACTACTGCACTGGCCTGCTCACAGGTCTGTCCAAACAGGCTGTAAAACAGCTGCAGTACATTCAAAATGCAGCAGCTCGAGTCCTGACTAGAACCAGGAAGTACGACCATATTAGTCCGGTCCTCAGGTCTCTGCACTGGCTTCCTGTGGCTCAGAGAATAGACTTTAAAACAGCTCTGCTTGTGTACAAATCTCTCCATGGCCTCGCACCAAAATATATTAGTGACATGTTAGTCCCATATGAACCAGCCCGGACTCTGAGGAGCACAGGGACTGGACTCCTGTTAGTGCCCAGAGTCAGAACTAAACATGGGGAGGCTGCTTTTCAGATTCATGCTGCTAAAATCTGGAACAATCTTCCTGAAGATGTGAGACAGGCCTCCTCTCTGACAATGTTTAAAACCAGGTTAAAAACGGTGCTGTTTAGCTGTGCATACAACTGAGGGATTTTATATTTTTATCTTTCGTTTTAATGTTCTGTAATTATTTATGATTTTAATGCTATCTTGTTCAGCACTTTGAGTTGCCTTGTGTATGAATTGTGCTATACAAATAAACTTGCCTTGCCTTGCCTTGCCTTAAAAAATCTAAAACATGTGTCATTGAGATACTAGGCCAAGCATGGACAAACCTTTCCTACTAATGTTCCACCTCCGCTGCTGTAACCTAAAGTCCTGTTGCATTTTGTTGTTCTATTGCTAGCTACTTTTAGAGCTAATGTATTTTTTTTCTCTTTTTTGTACGGATGGATTTGTTTCCGCTGCTACTGGACACCTGCATTTCTCCTACAGGGGATCAATCTATCTATATTGATACATAGCCTACATAATATTTAGAGGTGTACTATACGAAAGGATTATGACTATTTTAGTTTAAAAAGGCCTAAGTAAATGCTGTCAAATTTGACAAGCGAGCAGAGCAACACGTTTTTAGGTGTAGCAGTACGACTTTAGACTTCTCCTCTTCATGATCATTTTGGTTTTAGATCACGTCCACATCCTGCAGTCTTTTCCCCACTTACAAATACATACATCACCGATACGATCCCATTCCCGCGCGTCTAATGCTCCGTTTGCTTCTCCGCAGCGGGGTACAACATGGATGATGGATACCTGGAGGCTGTGGTGGGAGGTGAGTTGACGTTTGCTCTTCAATCTCCGCTCTTTTTGCACGTTCCCAGCCAGATGTATTCCTCGCCGCCTCTCCACACCCCATTTCTCCTGGCTGAAACAAAGCTGTGGGGCAGGAGGCAAGCTGCATCTGCCAAATCTCCCAGAACGTAGTCTTTTAGCGTGCTTCCACCTGCCACCATAGGAGCATTCTCATATTTGGCCTTGGAAGTGTCTCCTGAAGCAATAACAGCTGTGTACGTCAACAACGGTGGTCTTCATTTTCATCTGGAGTGACGGCTGAGCGCTCCGGTGAGCAGTAAACATTAGAGTAGCAGAACGCTAAAAGCATCCGGCTCCAGATGACTTTTATATCCACATAAAGATTACGTTAAGCACGGTGTTGTGAGTGATATCGGTTTGGCGTGAATGAGATAGATGGTTTTCCCAAGCGATGATTTAAACAGGCATAATGTGATTGTATTGCGGTAACTGCAAAATGCAAGCGTAGTCATCTTAGAGCAGAGGGGGCAGATTTTCAAATTGAAAAAGGAAGATTAGATATAGACCAGTATTTAATATCATCCTTATCCTCTGTCACATCATTAGTATTCACATGTCTCAAAGTTTAGCACCCGTCATATTGTGGCTCACACTAGTAAGTTACCCCACTTTTACTTGACTATGGTCTGGGGGCCCATTCTATTATACAATATAACAGGTGTCTCCAACCTTTTTCACCCAGAGAGCTACTTTCCCGGGACCATAAAGGCAGAGAGCTACTTTCCTGGGACCATAAAGGTAGAGAGCTACTTTCCTGGGACCATAAAGGCAGACAGCTCCTCCTTTAAGCCGCCCTGGGAAAAAATTACATGGTATATCGGTGTGATCGAACCTGGTATTGGGAACAGTCATTATTCATCCTCACATATTTGTTACTAATGACAAAGTGCATTCAATGATCATAAAAAATATCTGAAATAAGTATATTTTTGGATTTTATTACTTTCTAAATCCTTTGGTGAGCTACCTGGAAGGGGATGGAGAGCTACTGGTGGCTCCCGAGCTACAGGTTAGAGACCCTTGCCATATAATAATCGTGTTTGGGACACAGTTGACACTGGGATCAATTCAAAAACACGAGGACCATAAACGATACATATGGCCCTCAAACGTGACCTCAAGTTTACACACCTGGCAAGAAATTTTGTTTTAACCATATTTCAGCAAATATGTATGATAATGGTCGTGGGTTCGATCCCACCATGACCCATGTCATCTGCTCCTACTGATGACTGCTGTCGTTGTGTCCCTGAGCAAGACACCTAACCCCACTTTGCCTGAAGTCCCTGCTGAAAGATCAAGGCCATGTCTGTGATGAAGGAACAGCCATCTTCCTGTGGACCCACCACCTGCAGAAGGATCAGCAAGGAACTGGTGCAATGTGAATTCCCTGACCCAGAAATGGACAATAAAGGGATGAGAATGAATGAATGAATGATAATGGATACACTTTTTTAAGTCATTGTTAGGGGTTGTGCGAAGGCATTTCTTGTCAATTAAATGTGTTTTCTATTTTCAAATTATAATCAATGTTATGCAAGATGGCGCACATGTTATGTCTCAGCCCTCGGTCTTCATTGAGAAAACGGATTCTACACCACAATAAACCATTTTAAATCCACAAACAAAAATAGCTCATTGGACAGGGGTGACAATAGCTCAGTTGGTAAAAGCTGAGCCCACCGTAAGACCTACTTCACGACTCCCACTGATGACTGCTGTCGATGTGTCCTTGGGCAAGACCCCCGCTTTGCCTGAAGCCCCCACTGAAAATATCTCAGCTCCTGTGGACTTACCACCTGCAGGAGGATCAGTGAGGGGCTGGTAGTCTGTGTACTGGGTGTGGCTTTGACTGCCACCCCCCTGACCCGGAAATTTATTTTCTCAGCAAGAAGGTCCTGAGTTCGAATCCCGGCCGGACCAGGGCCTTTCTGAGTGGAGTTTGCATGTTCTCCCCGTGCCTGCGTAGGTTTCCTCCGGGTACTCCGGTTTCCCCTACCACTAAAAATATGTACAATAGGTCTGGCATGCGCCTCCTGTTCGGCGACCCCGCTCCCATCTCTGTGTGGAGTGAGAGGACAAGTGCCCAAAAAATAACAATTGTAAACCGCTTTGTGACTCTGGTCTGTGAAAGGCGGTATATAAATAAAGCTTACTTACTCACTTACTTACTTAAATGGATTAAGGGGAAGAAACTGGATGGATGGACAAACTCAAGATTTCCATTTTTTTTTACTCAAAATCCTGTGCAAAAGACAAATAATGTGTCTATAAACACGGACTATTTACTTGTGTTTGAAATCATGCGGACACTATTCACTCTGCATTTTCTGATTTCTGAAGTTCAGGCAAACACACATCAATAATCAACAATCTTATCTAATGTGAGCGTGTATGCAGTCCTTGTCTGTGTGGCTGGGCTTCCGTAGCAGGTGTTGGCAGACTGTTCCCCTCAGTAAATCTCTTTGACAGTGTGGCGTTGTCATTATCACGTGTCGCTGATGATGGAAGTGCTCTGTCCTGGTGCGGATTTGTCCATCTGTGACTCTGTCGTTCTGAGCACCGACACCTGCAAGCTTCGTAGCCCTGGGAAAGTCACAGGAAATGTCATTGTAATGTCATTAGATAAGTTTAGGATTGGCTTTGGAGGACACCATATGTTCGTTAACGCCTGCCTTACATATACAGTAGATGCAATGGGGACAACAAGACTCTTTAGCTCTACTGAAAAATTGAACGTTTTACACTGAATTTATGCAACAACAAAAATCCCAAACATATTGAAAATGGATATACTGAAAATAAATGCATACACCACAACAAAATGATCTAAATCTAGACGGAGCAGAAAGAAATTTACCTTTCTTACAACCATCATCATGATAATCCACATATTATCTTTTCTTATATTCTAGAACCTATTTCCCACTCTAAAACATGACATGCCAATCAAGAAAAAATTCTCAAGATCCTCCCGCTGACTCATACCCTCTCATTATTGTCTCACGCTTACAAGAATCTCCTTCATGAAGCCACTCTGCACATCCATATGGAGAACTGGATGTGTAGGAGGCGGGGTACGGGGTGGGATAAGAATAAGAATAAGATAATAAGAAAACTTTATTGTCCACCAAGGTGGAAAATTGCCTTTGGTTATCACCTTAAAATACATAAAAGACACACATCCAGCACAATATCAATTGGCACTACATTCACAGAACAATTGGAAGAACAAACCAACAAGGCCACCTCCGGCCTAAAGACAAGAGTCAACCTCAGGACTGCTCAAAGCTTCAGAGTGTTTACCGCTTTCACTGCTCTGGGCACAAAGGAGTTTTTTAAAATGTTTTTCTTAGCTGATATCACTCGATATCTCCGTCCTGACGGCAGAAGTTCAAACTTTGGGTTTAGCGGATGGGAAGCATCTTTAATGATGAGCTCAGCCTTCTTTCCCAAGCGCTCCTCGAACAAACACTGGAGAGATCTTTGTGGCTGCCCAATGATCTTCGAGCTCTGGTTCACGATCCTTTGGAGTTTGTTTTGGTTCTTCATGCTGAGGTTGCCAAACCACATCAGCATGTTAAAGGTGAGGATGCTCTCCACCAGGCTCTTGTAGACCGTCTCAAGGATAGAACGACTCACATCAAAATTATTCAGTTTGCGAAGCAGATACAGTCGCTGTGATCATTTCTTATAAATGAAGTCTGTGTTTGTAGAAAAGGCAAGTCTCCCATCTACTGTATGTATGTGCCAAGGTATTTGAAGTCATCGACCATCTCAACATTGGCACCATGAATCTTCACTTCTATCAATGTCTCTTTATCAATGTGCACAATGAGCTCTTTTGTTTTCAAAACATTGATTTTGTGAATATTTAATTACTATTTGCTGCTAAAATATCATGTTAAAGCAGTTCAATAGAGTTTAGAAGAAACACTTGTACTTTGAACTGCTTACAAAGGCATAAAGCAGATAAAGTGTTTGTACAGAACAAACACTGAACATGTGCAGAGCATGGGATGGTGCTATCTCATGTACATTGGAGTTTGGTCCATTACGAAAACATAGTTATACCATGGTTGAACATTGAAACCATACGCTTTCTTCTGCATAGTCATGCTACCAAAGTCTAATGCTTACCTAATCATTTACAGTGTATATAAACAGCCACCCTTTGCCTGTACAGCAGACTTCTGCAGACAGACTTCTGACGGGAAGCTGCGTTGTACTTGATCAGAATACGCTCAAACCTTCTGATAATAAAAACTCTATTTTGCAGTTTTGTCGAAGTCTCTTTTGTCTTACGTCTGGGATCTTTCACAATTTGGTGACCCCGACGTGATTACAAAAAGCCCAAGACAAAGACCATTTTTATTTTTATTTTTTCAACCACCTTTTTGCTCCAGGACAGCGTTTCGTCTTCTCTGGCTTTGCAGAAGTCTCCATAAAAGATACAGCTCCACCACAAAGGTACAAAGTACAGATGCCTTTTCAAAAAATCTGTTAAATTGGTCTTACATCAAAAAGTTTCAATGTGGTTGGCTGCTGGCTCTTTTATGTTCCTGTTTATATTGTAAATATATATGCGCATTTTTTTATAAACCGATCACCGCCGTTTTCTAGGCTTTTTCGGCGTGAGAAGAATGTAAAAGGGCGATAGAAGCCGTTTTTTGAGGTTTTTTCGGCAGAAGAGAATTTAAAAACGATTGTTAGTATGCGCTGTTTTTAGAGATTTTTTCAGCGTCAGAAGAAACAAAAAACGTGTTAATTCAAAGAACTGGTTATTTTTGGATAAGTAGTCAAAGTAATTAGCGTAAGAAATTCAATAATTACATTTATATGTGTGTACATAAAAAGTGGTAGGTTTAAGTGGTAAAAAATGTTTGTATACTTATTCCTTTGTATAATATTTGTAAATTTTTCAAGTTCAGAATCATTATTGGTTGAAGAAACTATTCATTTAACATACAATAAAAAGGAGAACACAATTACTTGCCACTGTAAAGTGGATGAAGGCTTAATAACGCAAATAAACATAGCATTCCAACCATGCGATAAGGGTCAATTCATAAAAAGCTTTATAAAGAGTTCTCACCGCTTTAGATGGACTTACAAAGGTGTCTTCTGCCCTGTTTTCAGATAAAGCAGGCAGCAGCGATAAAGTTAACCATTAACCAAATAAGTGAAGTCCTGTGTGTTTATGTTATCTTTCTTTTTTCGGCGTGAGAGACCGGCATGCTGCGTCTGGGAGCGGAGATTCCAGCAGACTGGAAGAACTGTTCCTGGATGCTTCTTGTTGCTTCTGTCACTTTTGTTTTTTAAATTGAATATTCCGACGCAGAAAAGAGGTTGGCAGACCTCTCGGACAGTCCTTGGAACCGGTTTGACAAGAATAAGGTAAGCAGACACCTTTTTATATGTAAAGTCTGTATAATTGGATATTAGCTAAATTTTGGTCTGTTTTTGGGGTCTGTCAAACTCTCTAAATTGTATTTGAAAAAGTCTCAGGGTTAGAGTCCCTTTGAGAAGAAGCTTCAGGGTTAGAGTCCCTTTGAGAAGAAGCTTCAGGGTTAGAGTCCCTTTGAGAAAAAGTCTCGGGGTTAGAGTCCCTTTGAGAAGAAGCTTCAGGGTTAGAGTCCCTTTGAGAAAACGTTTTCGGGGTTAGAGTCCCTTTGAGAAAAGATAAAGTGTAGGATCCTAAGTGAAACCATGGTGTAAAATTAAAAGCAATTCAATAAAAAGGGAAATGTGTTAAAGAGGCCTTTGTTACAAAAGCTTTGAAATTGACGAATTTCAGGCTGATAAATGACAAAAGTAAAGAAGTAACAATATTTCAGTGATCACGGTTTAAATTACATACAGAAAAAGGGAGTTTTTTTGTTTGTTTTTTAGTTTGTTTTTTGGCGTGGACAGATTTCACCGGAGAATGCAGAGTTTAATCTACTGTTGAGCTATGAGAGGGCTGTATCCAACAGTTGTTTTTGTTTTTTAGAAAGAGATTTTGAGTTTAAACTAGTTTGCTACCTCGATAAAATAGAAGCGTAAGAGAAATTAAACACTAAGAGTGCCTTTTGTTACAAGTGTTGAAATTGGCCATTTCTAGACTTGGATGACAAAAGTATAAACTACAACATCAGTTATATTTGCTTAAAAAAGTAATCTTGAAAGTTCTTCTTCTTTCTGTTTTTGCATTTTTGCTAAAACACTACTTTCTGCCTGTGTGTGTGCGCGTCTGTGTGAAAGGAACCCCCCCGCCCTCCTGCTGCTGAGCTGCTGCTCTGATTTAAAGGGGAGCTACTGCTTTTAGGATTTTGGCTTTTCATAGTTGTTTTTCCGTTAAATTTGCGAAATTTGCCATTGAACATTGTGTTATGACACAGTTAAGCGTTTTTAAACACCATTTAGTAAAAAGAAGTTTTGAATTAGTATGTTTTTGAAACCCAAAGATTAGTGCTAAAGCTGTGCAATTCTTTTTAGATCTAACATATTTCTAGATTCCATTCTTTTAAATCTGCTGCTTATTTCTTAACTTTTTGTGAGTTGTGTTTGTTTTTATTTTTTTATTTTAGTTACAAAAGCCGTTTTTCAAACATTTAAATTAGAATCTGTGTTAAAAGTTATTATTGATTATAGACTTCGTCTAAAAAGAAAGAGGGAATTAGGATCAGCTGTAAAAGTATTATATTATTAAGTTAAATTCACCCAATTCACATTCAAGCGGTGACTTTTGTTTTGACTACACGCCTGACCTTGCTGCTCCTGCTGATGCACACAGCACAGGAGACTGGCTCTAAAATGTGCTCCAATTCAATTTGAAAAATGCTGCAATTAGTAGAATATATGCTGAGATAAATGTTCAAGTGTAAAAGGGAAAGTCCATAAAGTGAAACCCAAGAACGCATAGATAATTAAACACACAGTACAAAAGTACATATTACATATTTTAAAGTTTAAAGTTTTTTTTGAGATTTGAGTCTTGTTTTTTATTAAGAGAGTTTCTGGTCTTAAAAATGTCATCAGTAGTAAGATAATAAGTAATCTATATTTACATAGCGCTTGGAAAGCCAAGAGCGCTCCAAAATTGTTTAGACTTAGAGAGAAACACAGTCTCATTCACAAACTGATACTGTATCTATTGTTTTTAATTTGACTATAAGGTTGTGTTCCAGGACCAAGGACACACACTGTACAGGGTCACTGGACAGCAGGGAGTGGACACTGGACAGCAAAGCCCACCCAGCCACAGGTCACAGATCAAAGAGCAAAGGAAAATGCCACCTCCTTGCCCCTCCCCACGCCACTCCAGAACTGAGTGGGTGTGAGAGAGACCGGGGTAGAGAGAGGTATCTGGAGACGTGATGGGTGAAGCATCAGGCAGAGACCTGGATGAGAGTTGGAAGTGTGTCCAGTTGGTTTACATTACCACAGTGTGACCTTTGACACCTGCAGGTGGTTCGAGGAGTCTGGAGACAACCCCAAAATTCACACACACATACATCTACACACACACACACATTCACATTTACATATAGATACATGAAAAAGCAGAACATGAGAAAAAAGCATTTTAAAAAGTTTACTCCAATGTAAACACATATTTTTAATTGTCTATCACTTGAATCTTTAGTTGAATCAGTATTTTTCGAGACCAGAAATGTTCATTTGAATTCTATATTGTCATGGACTTAATTGACGTCTGTCCTGACACTTTTTATGTTTAGATTTTGTACTGTGTGAAGTAATTACATTGATTAGGATTAGAATCAAAGTGACTTAACCATAGAGAGTAACTATTGCATAACAAGCTGTGTACAGGAACTGTGACACTGCACCATTGACCAGAAGTGCATCGCAAATGACCTGATGTGCTTCAAGTGAAAAGACTGTATCTGGAGATCCTGATGTCCAACTGGAGAGACCAGAGCAACCCAAGTACCTGAGTGCATCTGGAGAGACCAAAACCATGGCTTGGACCCTACTGATGTCCAAGATGACATCTCTCGAAATATCTGAGAGAGAAAAACTGGGGAGTGATGTTTATATTTTTAAAATCATACATTGATGAGTGCTAAATGAGAGAGATACTCATGATTCTTTCTTTTGTTTTTGTTTGTCCCTAGCTTCTGGACATCTGATGATCTATTGGACACAGCCATTTGCAGAACAAGAACCAGCCAATGAAAAAACGTCTATTGCCGATGCTATTGCTACAACCAGAACCACAACTGTGACCAATGCAATATACATGTTAAGTATTCAGACATCTGACAGACAAAAACTTTGACTTTTTTAGTCTGGGAGACTGAGCAACAGTTAAAATGTTTTAAAATGATAAAGTATGAGTATTGTAGCGTTTTAATAGTAGTAAAAAAGTAGAATTGTCCTTCCTTTGTTGTTCATAAACACATTTCCACGTAAGAGTTAAAATAGTATCATACAATTGTATCCTTCTGATAGAGCAGCTAAAATATTAGAATCAGAATTATGTTACAGCCATTAAAAGTGACAGAAGTCACAAACTAGAAATATGCCTTGACTCAAGCTGCAACCGAGCTTTAGAGTCACAATAGAGTAAAAATAGGAATAGATAAATGCATCAACCATAGATGCTTTCAAAAATAGAGAATATTTCTAGCCATTGGTAATATCAAATGGTAAAGGGAACATTCCACAAACCTTTGCTTCAAAAGTAGATAAAGTTACTTACAGTTTTATGTACAGTTTTATTAGATACTTGCCAAATTCACTTGTGTTCAAACATCTGTGAATGTTGACAATACAAAAAGTTCATATGAGTGTAGTCTAGATTAATGCCTAGATCAATGAGATAGATTAGAACCAACAGAGATTCAAAAGCATTTAAAAGCATTTTGATGCATTTGGGTATAGCACAAAAACAAAAAGTAGACATTTAGATATTGAGAAGTTTCCAGCACAGATTAGAGAATCAAACACCATTGTAGAATAATAACTGACCCCAACCCCAAACCTGCTAAAATAGATTAGCTCTTGTAAGGATAATACTAATTTGATTAATGATGTACAATCATCCCAAACTGCCTGATAGGAGGAAGTGACAGCACTTCCTGGTTCAACAAATGTATTTGGAAAACTGACTGCCATAATAATGTGCCACTGATAAGGAAAGTAAACCACAGAATAGAGAGATTTATTAGATTAAAATGTATGTTTAAGAATATGGCTCAATAGAAGCAAATATGCAAACATATTTGTAAATAGATTAGAATAGTTTTAAACTAAAGTGAATAGTAAAAGTAAAGTACACAGTGTAAGATTGAATAGTGAAAATAATACAGTGAAATAAGTGAAGTGTAAATAATTAGCATTAGAATAAAAGTATAGAGTAAGAAAAGTGAAATTAGCTTCAAATTTGAGACTCAGCTCATTTTTGTCTGTGTTTTGACTGAATCTGCTGAGTTCTTGTGTGTCCAATAGAGTTTGTTTTTGTTTGTTTTTATTTTTTGATTTGTTTTGATTTGTTTTTTTGTTTTGTTTTTTTGTTTATTTATTTACTTTGTTAGAAAATGTTAGGCAACAAGCTGAACAAGCAAACCAAACGGACTGCATAATATGTCAAACAGCTAGACCAAAATTAATGTTAACTCATACAACTTTTGAGACAAACAAAAATGGCACAACAACTAAAGGTATAGATATAGGATGTATGATAGAAGTAATGTCTAAAGATAACACGGGTCCTAACTGTAGAGGGTGGGAAAAGATTTATCCAGTCACCAAAAAAGGAGTTTCACCACCTATGTTTAGCACTCAGGTTACCAATTTAAATGTTACATGCATCACAATTGAACACCCTAGCCACACATATGTAGATTTAAAAGAGTTTCATGATTTAGGACATCTTGAAGTATGTAAAAGCACCTATAGACTCAAAAGCAACAATATTGACATACCATTTACAACTGCTAGAGCTGATGTGTGGTGGTATTGTGGAGGTTCTGCTCTATATGGAAGTTTACCACCAAAATGGACTGGCACATGTGCCCTTGTATCTTTAATGAGTGCTGCTTTAAGTTTTCCAGATGCAAAATTATGGGAATGGGAGGACAAAGTCATCATTCGCCATAGAGCTAAAAGGTCCATCAACCCTTTAATTGACATGTCATCTGGACATTGGATTGACGCCATTGGACAAGTCAGAGGAATTCCAGATGAGTATAAATTAGTAGATGAAGTAGCAGCAGGTTTTGAATCATTTCCCATTTTCTCAGCATTTTTCCCTGTAACGGTTAACAAAAATGTAAACAGAATTAATCTTATCCATTATAATGTACAACGCCTAGCCAACTACACTCGAGATGGTTTTGAGGCTACTCATGAACAATTAAGTCAAACATCCCTAATGGCCTTACAGAATATAATGGCATTAGATATGATACTAGCGGAGAAAGGGGGGGTGTGTTCTATGTTTGGAAGTCTTTGCTGTACGTCCATAGTTAATAATACTGCTCCTGATGGAAAATTGACTAGAACTCTTAATCAACTTAGAGCACTCTCCACTGAATTGAAAGACATGTCTGGTGTCAACAATCCCTTAATTGACTGGCTGGAGAAAACATTTGGA
>OZ035837.1:14031056-14097536 GCA_964034765.1 Knipowitschia caucasica | reverse complement strand
TGTAGGCAGAGTGGATCTCTCAGAATGATGTCTCTGTCCTGTGACAATGATTCTCAGACCACTTCATTATTGTAATTAGTGAAAGGGATCCGTCCCATTTTTTCCACTGTATCTATTGCCGGGCCTCAGGAGCAGAGACCCTAAGGCCCCGTTCCAATTCTGAGGGCCCTCCAGGTGTGAGTGCCCGCACCAAAAAAGGGCCTTCCGTTCCACACAAACTTGCGCCCGGGTGTCTCATGTTATTTTCTTTCATCGTGGTGCGGCATTGCCCGACAGCTGCTTTACCAATAACTATCGTCATGCATCATGGGATCACCCTTGAGCGAGGGTGGTTTTTAAGGGTGTGAGGGCACTCGTCTCTTCTCCCTAAGTATTGGGACACCCTACCACCCCCGCGGGCACGCGCAAAATTTAGGGAAAGGGTGCTTTTTAAGGGTAAGGGTGAGAATTGGGACTGGGCTAAAGACTTCTATCGCCACACACACTTTTCCAGCTCATCCAGGAGAATCCAGAGCTACTCTCCTTTACTCAAACAACTCATTTGGACCTCTTGTATCAGCGATTTAGGTCATTACCCAAAATTCATGAACGTGGAGATACACAGTGGAGATAAACTACTATTGGAGCTACATCTGCCCTGGGGCTCACTGTCAGAAGCGAGGAAATCAGTATGTGCCACCACCAACCATTCACACACACACACACACACACACACACAGACCAGACTCATTCAAGGCAATGTGGGTGAAGTGTCTTGCCTAAGGACACAGAGACAGTTCGGGACTTTACAGCTGTAGTCGCCCCACTGTGGCACCTGATGTTCCCAGAGGTCTCCCATCACAGTACTAACTAGGCAAACAGATCATCAATGAAACAAGTTGTTATAGTAACAAGTAAACAAGATTTGCCAATGGGACAAGCCAAATTATCTGTAAAATAATACAAGAAATGTCTCCCTCGGAATCAGAAAATAAAGCAACAGTCCTTGAAATAAGACAAAACGGCTTTATCCCATTGATAAATCTTGTTTTAAGACAGAATGTGCTTAAATTAAGATATACAAAAAATACTTAATACAGTTATCCACAGTATGTTAAAGAGTCCATTCCAATGCACTGGACTTTTGAATTAGGATTATTCAGATTATTATTCACTGTTGTTTTGGTTTGTTGAAAGTGAATGCATTTTTAGAGGTCAGTGTGTCTGGCAGCCATTATTAATAAAAGGACCATGAGAGCTTTCTGCAGATGTTTGGAAGAGACATCGGAGACTTTTAATGACTCCACTGACCCTGAACACAGTCCTTCTCACATGGAACAGGTCTAAGTCTGCGCAGGCATGTGACCTTCTAAAGTTCCACTGAGGAACTTTTCCGCTCAAGGCCTAGGTCAAGTCTGCGGAAAAGCAGTTACATGTGCCTTTTGTATTGGAATACCTTTGTCTCGAATATTTTCATTATGTTTATACAGTGTAGAAGGTCTGTCAGGTCAGGTTTTTGGTTCCTAAACAAACAAAAATTGTTAATTATGCACCAATTGTTTTTAATTTTTTTTTCTCTCAAAATTGTTTATGAACACACAAAACTGGTCCCGGACAAAAACTATAAACAAAATTCAAAGTATGGAACTCTTTAAAACAAGAGAAAATGGATAAATGAACACAAACAAATGTGCAAAAAAAGACAATACAAACAAATAAGTAAACAAGAACCTGGGATGTCGCCCAACATGAATGAAATGAGTATTTGCAATGACAAGAAACCTACTGTTTTTTGTACAAGTAGTTGCACTATGAGTTGTTTATGTTTTGTTTATCAAGACACAACTTTGGTGGAAACTATTGTAAATCCATACCAAATATACTATATAAAACACTGTTTGGGCTATTTTACCTTTTTTAAAACAGACTTGGATGGACTTATCCATCAGTCAAAACACAAAGTAGAAGTAGTAGTAGTAGTAGTTGATGTAGAAAATACCACAGGTGAGACAAAAGGACTTAAAAAGTTAAAATTAAAATGGGACTAAAAAGTACAGATCAACCCTGTGCTATAGTTTGTACATGTCAAACCGGTCCTCAAAGGTCCGATGTAGCTGCAGGCTTTTAGTTCCAGCCAGACCAGGAGCAATCCAGTCAATAATACAGTTCTGGTACATACTTCAAAGCTAGGGTACCTTACTTTTTTCTCAAAGATATCACATGTAGTTTGTCTCAACAGAACAGTCTTGTAAAAGTAAAATTCAAGATTCGAGATTATTTAATTATGTCCCAGAGGAAGACATAGAACACAATACTGTCACTCAGCCAAGCATCTCTCGGCCTAAAGCTTCAAGAAGTGACTCACAGGGCTGAGTTGATAGACTATGACCCGGCAACGGCCAAAAATACACATGGATCAAACCAAACTAATTACATGGATCAATGTGTACCCCAGCTTTTCCATTATTTTTTTTTAAAGTTATATTTTGCTTAGAAATAACAACTAATTATGGCAGGTATAGTTTTCTTCATCATAATTCAGGATTTTTCCATGTTTGATCAAATAGTAAATTCAAATAAAGGCTGGAGTAGTGTACATACGGTAAAAGGGTACTGTTGTACCCTTTAATACAAACTTTAATACTAAGAAAATTCAAACAGACAAGGTTTGGACAAACAAGGGGCAAATGACATGTTGCTTTACTCCTGTCTTTTTCTTAAGATTCCATTTCTTTGCTCAGGCTGTATACAAAAGGCTTCTAATTACCAAATTGCCTGGTCTTGGCGTAAACAAATGTTGGCCCCCTCTCTGGCGGCCGACATTGTAAAAAAAGCCTGGATGCTGTTGGCATGGTTACTCTGGTCTTATCACTGATCATATGATTAGTCACGTCTTCCATTAGCTTTGGGCTGGCCGCTCCGCCACGCCGTCGCTCCAGGCAGGATGTTTGTGGGCCGGGCTGGTTTGATAAGGGCAACACGTACCCTCGACTTTGAAAAAAAATAAAATCTAAATATGTGGCGTGTCATTTTCCCAAAGAAGTGAGAGTCATTGACCTCACAGCGTGCATACTTCATGATGAGTCGGTGCTTTGTCTGAGGATCGGAGCAAGAAAGAGGAGGAAGAGGAGGCTGAATGTTAAATGGTGACTTGTAATGAACATGGCAGTTAGATGGAAAGCTTCCGTTAAACAGGACAAATGGATCAATACATGAAGGAAAGAAGGCTTCTAAACTCTGCATTGCAAAAAGGGATGAAAAATAAGTCAAACAATGCTCAAATTTGGCAACATGTATCGTATTTTGAAGATTTAAGATACATGAATTTTCTTGTTTTAAACAGATAAAAGACTTGTCTCCCTTGGAATTAGAAAGAGCAGCAACAGTTATATATATAACAAAAAAAGACTATTTTAAGACAGTTACAATGTGCTCAAAAGATGAAAACGCAATTATTACTTGAAAAATAAATTATTATCTTATGTTTTATAATTTTTTGCAGTGTGCACTGATGTCACTTTAAAGCAACAGTCATCAAGTATTTGTTTTATCGTAGTACAGGCCAAATACATAATGCATCAGTCAGAATAGAATATACTTTATGTCAAATTCATCCATCCATCCATTTTCTTCCCCTTAATCCATTCCTGGGTTGGAGGGGTAGCAGTCAGAGCTGCACCCAGTACACTTAGCGCCAGCCCCTCACTGATCCTCCTGCAGGTGGTGAGTCCACAAGAGCTGAGTTCTTTCAGCGGGGGCTTCGGGCAAAGTGGGCTTAAGTGTCTTGCCCAAGGACACAACGACAGCAGACATCAGTGGGAGTCGGTGAAGAAGGTGTACTTTATGTCAAATTCAATTCAACATATTTCTGTTTAGCCCTAAATCACAACAGCTGGATTGGGCCACACTGTGTGGAGGGTGAAGTTTCCCCCACCACCCAAATCATTCACCATGAACACAATTGTCCGGCAAAGGTCCTTATGTACTGCACTGTGGTGACCACTGATCCTGTGAGAGGGCTTGGCGGCATTGGAGGAAGAAATGTTCTGTATCAAATTCCCCAATGTGGGACGAATATCTTACTTTACCTTACACCACCTGAAAAATCATTAGCAGTGAGTCTGAAAGTCAAAATGGCATAATCCACACATCTCCTGGGGTATCAGAAACCATTATGCAAGACTTTCATAAATGTGTTTGAACATTGGTGTTGATGCTGGCACAAAATTGGAATTAATGCTATTTTCTTTGGTTTTAAAAGACAGAAAAGATAGATGGATTGGCGAGTTCAACACAGAACATTATCAGTGGGGAAACGATGGCCAAGAATATTTGCGTCCAGATCCCGTCCGACCTCTGAAGCTAAGCAGAGAAGGGCCTGTTTAGTCCTGTGATGGGAGACCACCGGTAACACCGGTGCCAAAGTGGGGCGGCTGCAGCTGTGAAGTGCTAAACTGTCATTGTGTCCTTAGGCAAGACAATTCACACCCACAAATGGTTGGTGATGGTCGGACGGGCTGATGGCACATACTGGTTGCCTCAATGACATGCAAAGTGTCTTTTCTGTCCAAAAAAGCGTCATACAAAACCGCAGGAGTGATTTTATTATTATTATTAAGATTATATGGACACATCCTAGAGTGTATGAAGCCAAAAACAATTCCATGTTTTCAAAGAGGATACAATGTTTTACCAGCTGAAAAAGTCATCTGCGCCTCGTATGTGTCCTTTTTTAGTCTGTTTCAAAATCTGGACATCTGTTTTCTGCGTCACACCTAATTATGAGCACTCCCCTTCAAAGCTTTGCTAAACGCCCTCCTCAGCCTCCCCCTGGCCTCCTCCTCCTGTCCCCTCCTCTGTCCTGTGTCCTCTAAGGCTCACTGGCCTGGCACACACCCAGAGTCCCTCCATTTCCTCCGTCGCTGATAGAATTGGGCAAGAACAGAGCTCAGAACATTCTTTTCTCATGATTCGTAAGTGGTACCAGTGGTTGTTCAGCGTTCTCGGGTGACTTGCTGTAATTCTGTGTCCAACAGGCTCAGGTGCAGGACTCTGGGATCAGGTCACTTGTGTTTCGCACCCGGCACTCGTTTCTTGTGGATCCATACAGTGAATGTTTCTGCTCTACATACTTGGAAATGAGTACTAGACAGAACCGAAAGTTGAAACAATTGAGAAGACGTGGGCTGTATTGAATGATCTTTTTGATTAGGGATGCATCCAGTGTTTTATGTCCAATACCAGTCCTGATAATCCAGCTTCTGTCCTGGATCATCTTTTATGAATACATGCGATTTCATACAAACACAACTGCCAAACAAGCCAACCACCGGCAGACTTGTGGGCAGAACTCTGCGAAAGTAGATGGAGACACCGTTCCCATGGCAACCGGACCTTCTTGTTATCAGGCGGGACTGGAGTGGAGCCGCAGGGCCAGGATCTACAAAGGGCCCCAACACTCCATGTCCGTCTGCCTGCACCCCCCACCCCAAAGCTCCTCTTCCATCTTCTGTGTTTCATCATCCAAATAATAGATTCATCACAGAAATAAAGTCATGCTGCCAGACCCACAGTGACTAAAGAGAAATCTGAACACACTTTTATTCAAGCTGGTTTTATTATACTGCTCTGAAATCAAATGAAATGTGTGTGTACAAATGCTTGGTAAATTGATTTGGAAGTGGCTATTTAAATCTACCTCACAAACCATTTGTCACATCGCTATAGTATACATTTGTTTCCATTTTTTATTTTATTATTTGTATATGTAGTCTACAATACATATTGATATTAGTTCATCTTAATTAGGTATGCTTGAATACAAAGTGAGCCAGGCACACCGCAAACGCCAAGTCAGAGATGATACATAATGTCAGACATGTGGCCTGGTATGAGCCGGTGAAGAAGAAAAGTGGGTCATGCATAAGTACATACTTTTACAAGCACAACTCAAATCAGATTTTTTTTATTGCCATTGTAAGTAAAATGGAGGTAATAATCTAGGAAACTGTTTTGGCTCTTGGTGCAAACAAGTTATTAAAGTAAAAATGGCCTGCATAAAAATATATAGTGCAGTGCGTACACAGAATAGACATCGAAACAATAATTAAACACTGTCATAAAATCCTCAAAACAATTTGGTTGTTACTAAAGTCCTCACATGAATGTACAGTGGAGAGGACCATCTTCACTCAGCCAATCAGCTCTCAGAGATATTATAAGTCACATGCAGGATTTCTTCCTTGTAATTTTCTTATTTTCTTTGATAGGGAAATTTGTCCTCTGCATTTGATCCATCCTTTGAATGCCACAGGGTCTTTTTCAGGAGCAGAGGTCGCCACAGTGCAGCACCTGAAGACCCACCTCCAGATGTTCATGATCATCTTCAGATTATAGAAGTGTTTTCCTTGAACTTGGTTCACATCTTGACACATACTTTATCTGAATGTGTCTACTCAAAAAAACCAAAGTCCATATTTATTCCATTGTTCATTGACCAAATTGTAGAACGAGTATAATTAGTGAGATAAGCATTAGGCATACAAGACGACCACTAACGGGGACTATCTCTGCCTGATTGAGTTTGGCGCTGTCCCAGGACAGCACCAGATTGGACGACTTCAACAAAGCACATTGCCAGTCTCCAAATGTCTGCCAACACTGGCTGCTCTGATACATACTGTACACAATAATAGACCTATTGAATAAGAATAGGATATAGAATAAAGGCCTGAAATAAGTAGAATTATCCTGGTATCAGATGTTTTTGAAGATATTAACAGATTTGCCAACATCTGCCAATTTAAAGCTTAGAAAAGCAATGTGTCACACCCCTGTTTCAGAAATGATGTTGGGTTTTGCATTGTATTCTATCAAAATTCAAGCAAACTCACTTTTTGCAGTACAGAGTCAGAACCGCAATACATTTTCTCACGTTTTTTGTCTGCTTGTTTTTATTTAGATCCCTAATAACTACTGAAATATAGAGTAGCTATTCTTTCTGGGGTCTATGTACTCATCATCAAAATGGACAAAAATGAATGTACAAATAAAATCCTAAAACAAAATTGCAGAAATACAAACTGTAAGTACACCCACACACACACACACATTGTACAGTAGATGGTCAATCGTGTCAGCATCAATGAACAATTTTCATATTAGAAATTATACATGTCTATTTCAGCCCATGCCATTTTAGTTTTTGTAATTGTGGTACCTAAGTGTGTTCACCTGCCGAGGGACTATACATGGAATGTAGCTGCAGCTAAATCTGGTGCAAATCATCTCTTCTTTTGTAAAGCCTAATGGTTGTTTACATTGATCCAAACTAAACTAAACTAAACTAAAATTAACACACAGCAACATCAATAGCAGCAGCAAAATCAATAACAATGTAAATTTAACCATTTGTACATAACATTTTAAGCATTTATCCATTCAAATAATCAAATACAACTCCAAAAATACAAACCCAAACTCAATTCCATTCCCCGGTGAACGGTGACTGACTGAACAGACCTCCGTGGACAGATGACATGTGTGGGTAGAGGGTGAGGATCTCTGGGGGCACAATGTAGATGGCTTCCTGGGCTTGGAGCCAGAGCGGTACCATCCAGCTCTGATGTACCCAGACGCTGTAGCGACAGAGGGGATTAGCACGCCCGGCGTAACATAAAAGATCATGTCTGCGCTCTCGCAAAGGTACGAAGAGGATTAGGCTTCTGTCTTCGGGAGTTTGGCTCCGACACTGAAGCATGTTACTTTGCTTTGTGTGGGAAAGAAAGGTGCACAAGTCCAATTGTTATTGTCAGGAATTGGCAATGGATGTGTGTCTGGAGGGTGAAATGGCATTTGGAAGATTTTTAACTAAATATTACGAGTGAATGTGGAAAAGGGGAGGAAATTGGGGTTCTTTGTTGCACAGAAAGCTCGACTAACCCTTGCCTCATTTCCAATCCTAACCGATACCAAAGTAGCTTCCAAGCCTAAACTTAACCTTGAAACTAAAATCATGACAACATGACATTGAAGCATGTCCCTCTGCCCTGGATGAAATACCAATATTTTAGTCCAATGGAAAAGTCATAAAATTATTTCACAACACAAGAAGCTGTCATGATGCAGACTTTTTGACTATTTTTTACCTGATTTTGCTATAAAAAAATGTTTTCTTGTAGTTTGAGTTTGCTTCCTGTCTTGTAGATTGTCTGTCCCCGCCCTGTGTCTCCCAGTTTATATTTATTCCCTGTGCTTTTCCCCACTTGTTATCCGTCCACTATCTATACCTCATTTATTCCTAGCTTGTTTTTAGTTCTGGACTTTTGTGTTTTGCCGTTACCTTGGATGAATTATTGAACTAGACTTAAGTTTTAGTCCTGCATTTTGGGTTCCTTTTTACATAACACCAAGTGACAAAAGGGGCATCTAAAACAACATCTAAAACTGTCTTAAAAGAGCCAAATATTGGAACAACTCAGAGAAAATACCATGTGGAGGCCCATGATGAGAGAGGGATGCGCTCCCAGAGATAGACACGGAAGTTTCCAACATGTACGCTTCGATTCTGATAAGAACATGTGAAACGTCTTTTCAGCATGACCTAAAAAGCGCTATTTAAAACCGATGTATTTTTATTATTATTCATATGAAATGTTTGTGTTGTTGGCCATGGGACACACTTCGAAGACAAACAGAAGAATCTCAATGGGTTTTTGTTGGTCAAACAAAAGCTATGAAAAAAACAAAACAAATAAAAACACAACAATGTACTTTTGAGAGATTTATTTTTCTCAACGGGACGCAAAAAAAAGATGAATAACATGCAGAAGAATTGTACAAAACATGCTTCATTATTCATCATGGATTATCATTCCTCCTCCTCTTTGCATGTCGGGGCGTCGTGCCGTATAAACTATTCAGTGTAAATGAGATCTGTGTCCTCCACATTGTAGTGATGCATGAATACTGCATGTAAATATATGTAGCCACTTACTACACACTTACAGCACAGTTACTGCACAGTGACGCTAAAGGGACTGACACAATCACAATAACTGCAAATTTTACATGTAAAAAGTTCATTATGTCTTCCTTATTTCTTCCTTCTTTGAAAAAAAAAAAATGAAATGAAATGATTCTCTACTGTTGTGAATTCAAGAATGAATTTAATTGGATTATATTTATGTTCAAGACTTAGAAGGTTCTTTTATTAAGAGAAAGAGTGTAAAGAAGCTAGTACCGCGTCACGTGTCAGGTAATTAAGCAGTACTAACTTCTGTACATTATTTCTCTTATAAAATAACAGTAGGTCAGTTGGCAGATCGTTGGTCTTTGGACCTAATGGTCGTTGGTTCGATCCCACCACGACCCATGTCATCTGCTCCCACTGATGTCTGCTGTTGTTGTGTCTCTGGGCAAGACGCTGTACCCCACTTTGCCTGCAGTCCGTGCTGAAAGATCAAGGGCATAACTGTGTTGAAGGAGCAGCCATCTTCCCGTGGACCCACCACCCGCAGGAGGATCAGCGAGGGACTGGTGCTTTGTGAATTGGGTGGCAGCTTTGATTGCCACTCCCCTGACCCAGAAATTGATATTTAAGGGATGAAAATGAATGAATGAATGAATGAAAGGTTGATCACCTTTTGGAAATAAGAATGGAGCTTGATTTGAAGGGCACACACATGACCAAGTCTAGGATTGTGTTATTGGTGATGGTAAAGAAGACATGAGCAACGTTTTTCAGAATGCATGTGATTTTAAACGAGAGGAATCAAGGTCCTCCTCCCTCTTATGGCGTTACACTAGTCCGACCTAAACACGGAAATATAAAGTGGAAAATCACTGAGTTATACAATATCCATAGTACATTATAGTATATCAAGCACAATCATTCACATGCCCCTCAAAGTGCTTCAAAAAAACTAGGGACAAAAAACATTCAATTCAAACACATTAAAACACATTGAAAACAAAAGTCAATGGACGATATTACTTAAGCTTTCTCAGACACATTTAGACAAATATTCAGGACCAGATCTGGAGCTAATGGCCTTGTTCTGTGGTGGGACTTCCGGGGGCCAAAAAGATGGGATCTGGTTGAAAAAGATTACCTGCTAGCTTCCTGAAGACAACCTTTTCTTCCGCTGCACGTGCTTGGGTCCTTGATGATCACCTCTCAGTTGCTCTGTGACAAATCAATACTTTTCTTTTACAATCTAGCATATTTAATAATAATGCATCGGTTTTATATAGTGCTTTTTTGTTTTTTTTGTCACTCAAAGACGCTTTACATGTCTTTATTCATTCACTCCATACACGGTGGCGATAAACTACTACTGTAGCCACAGCTGCCCTGGGGCACACTGACAGAAGCGAGGCAACCAGTATGTGCCATCGGCCCCTCCGACCACCACCAACCATTCACACACACACCAGACTCATTCTAGGCAATGGGGGTGAAGTGTCTTGCCAAAGGACACAGCGGCAGTTTGGTACTTTACAGCCGCAGCTGCCCCACTGTGGCTAGTGTTCCCAGAGGTTAAGTGTCTTGCCAAGGATACAACGACAGCGGGAGTCGATGGTGAAAGTCAGGCTCGAACTCACGACCCTCTGGCTCAAAGGCCAATGCTCTACCACTCTACTGTCGCAGTATTTACAATATTACTACAGATGTTGCTACTACTGCATATGTCAACTAATAACAACCACAGCCATTTACTTTTATGGGACTTATTCATGTTTGTTTCAGTCAAGGTGCTGTTGCTTTGACGATCTCCATATTCACTGAGAGACACGGGTCACAACTCTGTTCTTGTATCGGTCTCACATTGTTTAGTAATAAATGTACATTCATATTCTGTATATATACAAATTAAGAATGTCCAAATTGTTTTTATTTTCCTTAAACTTTAGTATTAGTCGGGTTCCGTGCACATAATTTATGGTATGTTGGTTTAAAAAGTTTCAGTTTGAGGACTTGTCATAATTTAAGAACGCAGCATTTAGACAGAAGGAACGGGGGGACGTGTTTGTTACAGATATTAGGGATGAACCTAAACCACTCCAGGTCTGTTTTTCATGGGGGGCAGGAAAAAAAACAAGAACAACTTTCACATAAAGTATTCTTTAGCTGGGGTACCTAACTTTAAAACCACAAAATGTATCTATGTAATAAAACATAATACAACATATTATTGCTTGCTCTCCAAACCGTTTCTTTATATCACAAGTATGTATTTTGGGTCTTGTCACATATTGAAATCATCTTTTTCAGACCGAAAAGTGAAAAAGAGAGGACCACCCTCACTCAACCAATCAGCTACAGAAGATAATATATTTTTAAGATGAAGACAGCCTGTTGTGTAAGTTGTTTGCAAAATTTTACTCTTTCTGTCAGAGGAATTCTTTAACTTTGTTTTCCTTTGAACAATCCCTTAATTCTTTCATTCCAAAAGCAGACGGCAATACAATGTAACCGTTAGTCTTTCCAGCGCATATTGCCAAAATAATCCAAAAACAGACCTTTGCGTTTAATTCCGCCTGACCCTTTGAATGCTCCTCAAAAAAACTTGTTATCTGTTTCTCAGCGTTCGCTTCGCCGGCTCCAAATACGCCATACGATATCAGGGTGACCTCTCCTCCTCTGTGTCTTTGAAGCTGAATTGGGACAGTAAACACATCCCCTCCTCGGTGATGAATAATTCAGTGCGATTGCTGGGGATGCGAGCAGCTGTGGGGGTCCGGCAGGGGGGGTACGGGCTGACACTTCGGCGGAGGCTTCCTGCTGGTTTGGCTGTCCGGAACATTGTGTAGATTTCTAATGTCCTTATAGAAGGCGCCTTTTTGAACGCTTGGAACTGTCTACAAGTGTGATGGGAAATGTCTGTTTGAAATCACTGCTCGGGCTTGTTCTGGCTTGTGGAGGAAAAGGGTTGTCTAAAAAATAGGGTGATCTTTTTAGAACCTTTTTTTTAAGTCAAGGCAAATGGATGTATAAAGCACCTTTCATCCTGAAGATTCTTGTAAAAGTAAAATGCAGTGAACAAACAAGACCACAACATTATGTATTCATGTATTTGAAACACATAACATGTTTTCTTGTGCATACGTGTAAGCAAGACCCCAGTGATGAAGCTAAAGCGGAGGTTCAGACTGGAAAACAGGAAGAGCTAATCTCAAAGCTTTCCAAGTCAGAAGAAAACACATTGAGACGGCATGTCATGAGCATTTCCCAACATTTTACTACAAGACCATTTTTTCTAGTTGTGAGGAAAGAGGAAAGTTAATTTTTATAAAGTGCTTTTCAGGACACTCAAATACGCTTCACATGTCATTATTGTCCATACATAGTTGTTACCTACTACTGTAGCCATAGAGTAGCTGCCCTGGGGCACATTGACAGAAGTGAGGCAACCATTATTTGCCATCCATGCACACACACATCAGACTTATTCTAGGCAATGTGAAGTGTCTTGCCTACGGACACAACAACAGTTTGGCACTTTACAGCCGCAGTCGCCCCACTTTGGCACCTGCTGTTTCCAGAGTTCTCCCATCACAGTACAAACCAGGCCCAGCCCTGCCCAGCCCAGCCCATAGCTTCAGAGGTCTGACGGGATCTGGCTTTTGCAGTAAAGAGTAATGAGTAAAGTTAAAGTAAAGTGAAGACTTATGCAGTACCTCGTCAAAAAATAAATAATATGAATCCTTTAAAACCTCCAGACACGAGAAGAACATGGAAACTACATAGGGGAAAAGTCCCTCGTGGCCTGGGACCGAGTAAAAACTCTGATCCATTAGAGTGACGTATTCTCGCCACCGCACACATTGCCAAGCTGACGATCGGTGGCACCGCGGAGACTGCAGCCTGGCGAAGGTGCAAAGCCTTCGAAGTGGCCCTCTGCAAAACCACCGCCAGCTGTACGCTTTTAATAGGAGCGGCTTTGTGGACATAGCAGTTGTGTCCAAGGCACTTATGTCCGACTTTTTAATGCGGGGGTGCAAAGCTTAATTGGCGCACGGCGGCGAGTGGCTCATAAAAAAACAGCCATAAAAGTAATAATGGTTTTGGAGAGGACGGACGAACAAAGAAAGCAGATCAATAAAAAGCAGGCCTGATTATGCCGTTGTCATTTGACAAACGCAAATGGCGAGAATGTTAAAAGCGCTGCGGAATTAAACAGCTCCATTGTCTTCAAAAGCAAGCACCAAAGAGCAATTTGAAAATATAAAAGATCCAAATCGCCAAAGTCTAATTTACAACGCCACCGGCACAAAGCGTCCAAGCGTGTGTGCTCGGATAAACCCAATCAGCTAACTGCAGAGCCAAGCACAAAACAAAGTGAAGGCGACGGAAAGTTCAGACAAAAGCAATTTATGTCCAGTGATGTCCCGAGGTAGCATGCGCCTTGCTCCGCTTTCATTCGTTTGTGGTGTTATGGAGAAGCACGTAAGCGAGGGGTTTTGTGGAGGGATATTGACTAAAAATATCCTGGAAACCCTTCTTTATCATGTTTGAACTGACTGGCCACATGCAGTGTGTGGATGAGATATTTTCATAAAGGGAGAAATTGGTCCCACTGATGTCTGCTGTCGTGGTGACACAGCAGACATCAGTCAGAGAAAGAGCAAGGCAGTGTTGTCGCTGATTATTCATCCAATAATAATCAGTTCTACAAGCTCAAGAAGTTTTGCCCATTCATCTTCACAAAATCAGGCTCTGTCAGATTAGATTGAGAGCATTTGTGTACATTCTAACGCATTCATATGTTTCATTCCAGCTCTGGTTTTATGTTTTATGTGGAAGATAAGGACGCTTTGACACTTCACAGATTCATAAAAGTGCTTTTCATACAATTAACAATTTGGTTAAAAACAATCCCACATGTTTGACCGCCCAAAGAGAGACAAGTTCTTTAACAGAAAGTAATTTTTGTCCTAAGTTTCAGATCCTCATTGCTGTTTACAAGGGAAAAATATGTACAAACTGTAACCACTTGTTTCATACTTCAGTTCTAATCTGAAAAAGCTAAGTATTTGTCAAGGATGATAAACAACACCTCTGCAAACTTTATATTGAGAATATTCTGGTCTGAGTCATCGGTCATATTGTCGGCCATCTTCAATTCAACATCTCTGCCCTCAGATCAATGGAGTTTGTGGAGTGTAATATTTTGTGTTTTAATATTTTGTGTTTTAATATTTTGTCTTCTCTCACAATAAAAAAATAATAAACTGACTTTTCATCTACATTTCTCTCTCCCCAAACCACAGGTGTTTGAGCCTCAACTAAAACTGCAAAATTGCAACTGTGGGGCGACAGTGGCTCAGTTGGTAGAGCATTGGCCTTTGAACCTTCTCCACCGACTCCCACTGATGAGTGCTATTGTTGTGTTCTTCGGCAAAACACTTAACCCCGCTGAAAGATCAAGACAATGCCATTGAGCGCCCATCCTCCTGTGGACTCACTACTGAGTGGCTTCTCTGGCCACCCCCCCGACCCAGAAATGGATAAAGGGGTAGATGGATGGATGGATACAACTGCAAAATATCATGAATGTCCAGTTCAACCTCATCCCCTCACAAAATGCTCTGTGTTGAATCTGTTATCTGCTGTCTGTTGCTGCATAGAGCAGCGGAGGTCTTCTCTGCCTTCTAAAACCCATTCATCATCTTTGTGAAGCAGAGGTTCCCAGGTCTTCACTTCAGATTCAGTTCGTCATTTGCAGTAAAACCAAATTGAAACACATTTTACCAAGTTCCCAGTGATCACCAGACTAGTACGTTGATAAAACAAAGTAAAAAGAACAGGAATCAAACAGGCTTGAAAAGTGCATGAAACAATTGTCACTGTGAAATCGAACAACAAAAACATTTGAAAGTGCTTTGTTTAAACTCATAACAGTTTGTGGAAAGAAACCATTAGCAAAATTAAATGTTCTGCATCTCAGCAAACATTATCTTCGTCATTATGTCTGACTGTACAAAGCACACTGCCCACTACACCGCGAAAAGTGATGAATAAGAAGTCAAACATTGCTGAATTCTGCACATGTTGACTGCCTTAAAACAAGACTTGCCAATGGAGCAAAGCAAAATGATCTTGTTTTAAAATATACTGCAAACGTCTTCCTTGGGATGAAAAATAAAGCATCAATTCTTGAAATAAGACTAAATGGCCTTGTCCCATTGGCAAATTGCGTGTTAAGATGGTCAGAATGTACTCAAATTAAGATAAAAGCCACTCTTTTCAAGCAATTACTACACTGTATTGTATAACTTTTTGCAGTGTATTTACATTCACCATTCACCAGTCGTAAAAATAATGCAATTGGGAGAATAATGATTGTTATTTAAAACTATTTTGATTCAATGCAATTTATTTTTGTACAGCCCTAAATCTCTGAGGACTTTACAAAGTTGTCTATATCTCAACAGCAGTTCAGAGAATCAAACAGTTAAAACATACTGCAGGAAAAACAGTAACGAACACATAGGGGCATTTGATCCATAGAGAGCAGGATGACCAATGTCTATAAAAGTTAATAAATGTGATTGAAGGTCCTGAATCATCGCCGTTCTTAGTCCCTCCTGGAACAACTATTCATTCTGTCCATATAGGATATGCTGCTTATATTTAAACAGTCATAATAATCATTGTAAATATTAGTCTGAAACCCACTGCGAACTGCATCGAGCACTTATCTAAAGGGTACTTATGTGTTTATTCTCAAGAGTGTAATTATAGTTTTATACTTCTGTCGATGTTGTTTTCAAGCATAAAGACTTGAGTTAGTTGCCAAGTACTTACGACAATATATCTTGTTTTGAGCACTCTTCTTGCACCAACTGTTCAGTAACGTTGCTGCAACACTGAAATTCCTATTCCCCCACCACAGAACACAGATGTTCACGTTTATTATCACAGTCAAATTGAGTTTGTTATTGCTGTATGCTTACTTTGCAAACACATCCTAATCACTTGAATAGTTCATATGCAAAAACCATAGACCTATCTCCTTCGTTCTAACTAATGGGTCAAAAATTGGGTTTTCATGGAGTTTCATGGTCCCGTTTTGTCACATGTGGGTTTTAAGAGTCAAAGTTTCGTGCAAAGTTTAGTTTAAGCAGTCAACTGCGCCTGTGAAACCACAAAGCTAATGTTTTCATAGCAGTCCCCGGCTGCTGACGTAGGCTGATGACGCGTCCTGTGGCCACTCTACACTCTTACACTGGTCTGTCGGGTTGATAATGGAAATAATAAATTTCATTCAATGCATGTATCGTACTGTATTTAATATGATTAACAATAGTGTGTTCAAACAAAATATTTAATTAGATTGATTTTTTTCCCCATTTTCCATTATCAACCCGACAGACCAGTGTAAGAGTGTAGAGTGGCCACAGGACGAGTCATCAGCCTACGTCAGCAGCCGCGGAGGCTGCTATGAAAACATTAGCTTTGTGGTTTCACAGGCGCAGTTGACTGCTTAAACTAAACTTTGCACGAAACTTTGACTCTTAAAACCCACATGTGACAAAACGGGACCATCAACATCTCGCCTCAAATTGCATTAAAAGTGACATTCGTGTCTTGATTTGTTCGTATTTCAACTTTTAGCAATTCACGGTCCGCCATCTTGGTATGCTTCGGCCGAGACGCGCATGCGCAGGTTTGCATTACATCATAAACAGCTGAGGCAGTGCATCTCTTCAAGACAGTGTATCTCGGCGTTACACCGGCACGAGTGACTTCAAAAATTAAACAGGCTGGTCCAAAAAAATGCACCCCCCTCAGCATTGACACACATGTAGAACAAAGCTTTAGGCCAAGAGCCAACTTTTGGACCGTCCTGTAAAGGTGTTTTTGAGAGGTAAGAAGATGCTATATGTTAGAATTAGCTAATTCTTATTCCGGGTCCACCCCCATTGGCCCGCGTGGTAGTACAATTATGTCAGCCCACGTCATTTTGGCCACTTTTGAGCCAGGACCCGCCCCCACTGGCAAAAACAGATGAGTGCCATGGAAAGATATAGAAAAAATTCTTGAGCGAATCGTAGTGTACTGACAATAACAGAACATGATGAAAATTGTAACTTGAGGATTACAATATTTGGGACAATATTTCAAAACTGAGATATCTGTTTTTGCATATGAACCCTTCACTTGCATTTGGGAGTTGTAGTTCTCCGAGCACCATATTTTACAATCTCTGAGGGGTCAATCTGGTCTTTGAAGCCTAATGGTTCAATCCCCCCATGACTCATGAAACCTGCTTCTTCTGTTGTTGTGTCCGTGTGCAGGACACTTAATTAACCCCACTTTTCCTGAAGATCCCCTGAAAGACCAAGGCTGTGTTTTTGTAGACGGAGCTGCCATTTTCCCGTGGACTCACTTCCTGAGAGAGGATAAGCAAAGGGCTGGGGCTTTGAGAATTGGATGGCAGCTCAAATTGGACAGATAGATAGATAGATAGGTACTATATTGATCCCCGTAGGAGAAATTCAGGTGTCCAGCAGTAGTAAAAATAGAAAATAAAATTGATCATTCTAACATAATCCCACCCCCAACCCAGAAATAATGAAGGGGATGAAAATGAATGAATAAATATGTGCGCTTGGGGTAAAAAAATGCTATTGGGGCAGAACGATACAGTAGATAGTAATGGGCACTACCTCGTTAGCATGTCTTACTGTGATTATTTGTATAAAGTGTGCGTACCCCTCTCCTCTTGTGAAATCGCAATATGGGTCTAATGCAGAGAACACATTTCTCACAGGACACTCAAGTCAATGCAAACAAAATTACAAGCTTATTTTTGCTCATACAAAAACAAACTGTAGAATACTTTCACACATCCCTATATCCTCGGCTCGTCTCACACTCACAGTCTTCCCGGCCCTGGCTGCCACAAACACAAACTGTTCCCGTCTCAGTGTAATGTAAGCAGACATCTTCACACTGCTTCTCATTTGGACGTACACATCGTGCCTCCCATCTATATTAAAACTCCACTCTTATCATTGTCAAAATCCACAGCACAGATGGCCACAGCTCTGCTTCAGGGTCACGTTCAGGCTCCGGTTTATTTTGAGCAACGCAACAATTAGCGTCAACTAATTTCACTCTCTGAGCTTTTGTGACGGTTAGGTTTATTTTGGCCTTTTACACGCGCTCAAACACGTTATAAATAAGTGTTTTTTTTTTTTGCAGGGACAAGATGACTCCTCCATCTGCTCCAGTGATCTCATAGAAGCCGGTGCGTACGTTTGCTAAGGCGGTTTGTCCCGTGACTATGTGCTAATAATATGTTGTGAAGAAAGAGCGGTGCGGTGCTAACGCCGTGCGCCAGGGTTTTGTGTGTGAACTGGCTCGGCTCGTCGTCTGCTGGGCTGGAAATGAGTGGTGTTCAGGGTGGAATTTTAAAATAGATGTGTCATAATACAAGTCATCAGTATGATTGGAGAGCATCTGGTGTCGTTCACTAATGGTTTCTTTAAAAAAAAAAACAAATCCTTTAAAGCCAGTGTAACCCACGTCACAAATGCACCCACTTCCGGTTTTACTTTGCCAAACTTCCTTTAAAAATATGTAATATATCAACGCCAGCTTCACCCCTGCTCCTCCGGCCGGTCTCACTGCATGTCTTGAGTGATAGATCACTGATACATATTGATCAAACCACATCACCAGCACAGACCCACCGGATCCACTCATCAAATATCAGTATCACAACCCGCTCAACGGTCAGGTTTTTTTTTTATACATACATATACTGACTCTGATCCCCCACTGGATGGCGAGCTAACCCCCGAACTACTGGACACCTGAACCTATAACCACCCTACCCCCGCATCATCGTGGTAGGAAAAATCTTTTCCATTTCATCAATACCCTGTGGATTACAATACTTACCTCACCTGGATTACAGATACAAACAATACCTTGTTGAACTTGTCTACCTCTTTTGAACTCTTGAACTATTTGTTTTACCTTTTGAAGGACACTTTTTGTTGATGTTTTTTGTTATTGTCTAGTATAATTGTTTATTCATAAATACATATATATATTATATACCAACTTATTTATTTATCATTCTATATCTGAACTATTTTATAGTACTGAGATACCTGAATACAATAACTTACTTAAACTGAACTTACCTGTTGTGTTTATTCACGCACCTTGGCTCCTTGTCGTTCCTATGTCTGATACTTACCATACTTGCCTCGCAGTCGTTCCGCCCTAGCCCTAGCCAGCGTTACAAGTGGCGAGCTAGCCAGGAGCCTTTGTGTGTGAATATATCCTTGTCTGGTTGTAAGGTTAATCATGAACTTTATTGCGCAGCTAGGTATATGCGTTTCACAATCACTGTTGATTTCCGGCGATACCGACTCTAGTTCAGACTATGAACTTCTCTATAGTTTGCGCGCATATGGTACATTGAAAACAGTACAACTAATAAAAGAGTCAAAAAGTAGTATGTATAAAAACCTGGTCGTTGAATTCGAAGAAGCATCAGCTTATTCCTCTATTAAAACACTGCTACCGTACAAGTACACCTCCTCCGATAATCATGAGTACCGCGTCACTGCTCTCACTGATGAATACTCAGCAACAGGTGGAGGCAGTACCAGTGTTACCCCGGACTATCTCCATGGACTCAAACAGATGGCAGAAAGCAGCGGAATTGGTTTTGACGAAATGCTCAAAACTCTGATGAATCAAATTGATCAACATCTAAAAGGAGCAGATGTAAAGAACATTAAAATGGATAAAAATTCTGAATATGATGGAGGAGAAGAGGAGGAACCTGCTATGGACATGCTCAGCAATCCCATGGCGCTGTCTGGACCAAGGTTGCCTTCAGTCCCTCTGAGCTTCCCTACTCAGTCCACCACTGAACAGGGAGCACGATCGAAGGAGAGGTCGAATACTCTCCCAAGGTTCTCTGACACCGGACCCACGCCAAGAGTCTCGCTGTCCAGCAACGACCTCAATCCACCTGCGGTCCAGCGAGTCGTCGTGGAACATGTGGTCCGGAGTACAGATCTGAGTGGACCTTGTTATAGAATTATATACCCCATGAAGGAGGAAACTCAAAGGTCCTTTGTCTGGTCAAAAGCGTACGTTTATTGTTCACGCACGTGCGGAGGGCCAGCACATCCACTCAAAGGCAGCATGTCCCAGCTCTGGGGGCCAGAGCCCCGAGCTTCCTGTATACAAGACACACACCAAAGATAGTCACGCCCACAACGGAGCGGAGGGGGCCACCGGTGAGGAGGCGCACAGGAAGCGCCGGCGCTATCCCCTGTGGTGGCAGTGGCATGGGGTGTGAACAGACAGACAATGGTGGAAATGCAGGTCATACAGATGCAAGACGGAAAGACACAAGGGTGTGACAGACAGCAGGGACCTTCACAAAGCTCAGCATGGCGTCAGAAGGTCGTCTGCATTGATAAAAGGCCTTTGACGTCCGTGTATTTGCTGCGGCTGGTTTTAATGTAATTACTCCAAAAACTGTCACCACACTCCCCTCTTTTGATAATTCAAAACCATTTTTGCATTAATCAGTTAAATACCAGAGGCATCGTAATCACACCACCTTCAAGCTTGAAACACTTAAATTATTGCTGTCCAAAGTGGACAAGAAAAGACACATGCTTGTCAATAAAAGAAAGAGCACATTATAATAACACAATGGATCCGGACAGCGATAAGAGAAGGCAATATTAACATAATAAACACGGTCAGCACGGAAAGTAGTGTCAGTGTGGCCAGCATAACAGTCCAAGGGCCCATGCCGGTCTTAGCCGGGCTACGTTCGGTAGTCTTTTCCGCGGGAATACTCACGAGCAGTGCCGTCTCGCAGTCAGTGGCACCGCTCCCTATGAGCGTGTGTGGAGCGTTAGTGGTCATGGCGATGTTTGGTCTTGGAGCGGCAAGACTCTAATTGCGTTGAAGCCTTGGCCTCAGCACTCGGTTGGGCAGAGTGCTCGGGGTTTGGGGTGTGGAGACCATGGCTTGAGCACGCTCCAGATCGGCCAGGCCCAAAGCTCGTTTGATGGGAGACCTCATGACAGCACGCTTCACCATGTGCCTCATCAGGAACTGTAGAGCAGCCCTCATCTCCACCTCCTCCGGACACACGGGAGACGAGACACCAGGGGGGCACTCCAGCAGAGCTCAAATCTGCATTATGGCCAGAGGGAACAAGCTCTGGAGAAATCTTTGGAATGGGCAGCAGCTCTGCATACTTGCTGCAGCTGAGCAGAGCGCTCAGGGCCTTCATGGCTCCCAAGCCTTGGGATCCGGGGGCTGGGGAGTTGGGCAAAAGGGGGGTCGCCTCGGGAACGCTGGGATTCTCTGGGTGTTGTTGTTGGCCTGCTTCACCGACGGTGGCCGCACGCCAGCCGACTTCTTCATCGTAGGGAGCCGCGGATGGGCCTGGTCCGTCCGCGCCCTCGGTGTCCTCGTCTATGGCCCTCAGTGGCAGCACCGCACGACAGTGGTTGGCGTGGATCCAAGTTGTCCTCTCCGCGACCTTAACGGCAGTGTCCGTCACCAGGAGGGCGAGGAATGGGCCGAGCCAGCGCTTGGACCGCCAATGCTTTCGTCTCGTTTCCTTCATCAGGACCCAGTCGCCTGCGCAGCCTGTGGCAGGGCGCTCCTGACCTGGGCAGAAATAGAGGACAAAAGTGCATTAATTTCCTTACAATAGGACAGCATGTCGTCATCACACAAAGAGGTGCTTGGCAGATCTCTGTTCGGGGGTCCCGCGCCCAACGTGGGGCTAGCGGCAGAGCTTTGAGTGCCATTCTCTCGCTCGCACGTGCCTCCGGACCAGGGGGCGTAACTGCAGTGTTTACGTATATCAATGCCCAGAAATTCACCCACTTCCTCAATGACTTTTGCTACAAAGTGACTCACCACCGCGTTGCTTGTGGCGTGTATGCCTGCAAATACTTCAGTCCATTTGGACCAGAGATCCGCCAGACCCAGACAGTATTACTTACCTTGGCATGGTGTGAGTTCAACAAAGTCCCTTTGGACATGTTGAAATGGGCGCAGGGGCGGAGGATGAGCAGCCTGTTGGATACTTTTGGGACTTACCTGGGTTGTGCGTGGGGCATATAGCGCATGTTTGGCTGAATCTCTGTGCAAATGCCGTAAACCCCTTTGTATACCAATTTTGTGTGATTAAATCACACATCATCCCTCCTTTTGAGGCATGGTCTCGACCATGTGCTAAAATTGCAAACTGTCTGAAGAAATGCCGTGGTAGGCACGGTTTGCTGTCTGGTCCCAGCCACACACACCATGCCGTCGTTGAGCCCCATTCCCCTCTCACAGCAGCGTCTCTGCTGGAGTAGAAAATATCAACGTCTTGAGTGAGGTAGTGTGTGTGTGTGTGTGTAGAGGTGCGTATGCCGCTGCCTTGTCCGCGCGCCGATTCCCATCAGATTTCATAAAATTGCAGTGTTTCCACAGTGCTTTCCAGTCGTGCACCACAGAGAAACCATAGCGCGTATCACAGAATAGGTTAACAGTTTTGCCCGCTGCCAGCTCACAAGCCCCGGTGGGCGCGACCAGCTCAGCGGTTTGTGCTGAGTGGTAGTGGGGCAAACTACCAGAGTCTATAGTATCAAAATCAGAACACACAGCATAGCCGACTCGGTTCTTCCCAGTGTTGTCACGTGACGCGGCTCCGTCTGTATATAAAAAAAATCAAGTCAGGATTAGTCAGAGGCACCTCTTTCAGGTCTGGCCTGGGAGTGCATATCTGTTCTATTGTGGCGATACAGCAGTGTTCCTCCCCTTCCTCTGGCGTGGGCAGCAGCGAGGAGGAGTTCAGCTGTGTGCATTCCTTCACCGTAGTTCAAAGAGCACCGTGTTGTACCCCAGCCAACGAGCCGCAGAAAGGCGAGAGGCCCTCTGCTCTAACAGGATCAGGGAAACAGCATGGGGCACAAGCAAAGTTAGTTCAGTGTATCCCACAAGGTCACGTGATGCTAGGGCCGCTTTCTCAGCGGCAGCCACAGCCCGCAGGCAGCGAGGCAACCCTGCTGCCACGGGATCGAGTTTTGCTGAGAAGTAAGCAGTGGGTCTCAGTGGCCCTCAGTGAGGCTGCAAAAGTACCGACTGTTCCGTTCATCTCCAGTTGCTTTTCTCCCGGATCGTCCTCAATTCATATTGTGGGCTTTTGTGCCAAAGTGGAGGCTCATTTCCTCATGATCCATACTACTGTCATCCCTGGAGCAGGGGTAGTTTATCTCTCATCTGAAAAAGAAATATCAGAACACAAAAAAAAAACACAAAATGCCCACTTTCGCTTGTCAATCTTTTTCCCAATTGGGCAAAACATAACTGCATTGACAGGTGGTGTGTGGCATCAGGGCGGAGGCTGTAGCCAAATACAGAACAACAAAATGTATGTTTCTAATTTTATACTCCCCTAAATGTGAGTTTACAAACCAAAGTTGTCCTCCGCCCAATGACCGCTCACTGCGGTTGGACCGAATCACTGTCAGGGCAAACAGCAGAGGGAGGAACTCCCAATATCTTCAGCGAGGTATTTCATCTCCGAGTACTTTCCGCAGAGTACTTTTCTCAGAGTACTCATCCCAGAGTACTCTCACTTTTACACCTGTTTGATAAAGGTCGTTATCTTTGAATCTCTAGTACTTACACCGTATGCTGTTGACAAAAAAGAATTATTCCATGATCACATTAAAACATTACAGACACATTTGTTATTCCATTCTCCGTTCAGCACTCCTCATTTCACTCCTTATTTCACACATCACACTCATATCACAGTCACATCACAGGCCGATCCCCACGTTAGTATTGGTCCAGAGTTTGTTAAGGTCAGCGTGGTGTACTTTGACATGACACACAAACATATAACATACACAAAACATATAACACACAAACATGTAACACACAGAAGGCCTGTACTTTTAACTTTGTTATATTTTTCCATGTCCAATTCCAATTGTCTCATGAGCTATTTCTTATTGTTGCAACTTTCAGAGCCTGCAGAGCTTTAAAAGAGTTTTCCTAAAAGGATCCATTTCCAACTTTAGTGTTTACCACGTGGTCTGTATTTCGGGCTTATCACAGATTGTGTCCCCTATATCTCTAATGAGCTCTTGTCACCTAAAAAATGTTTATTTTCCTTATTTTTTTTTTTTCTTTTTCAATAAAGCCAGGTCGGATTCATTAAAAATGTAAATTAGTCTCAAACTTTAATACTTCACCTTTGTTTCACGATAAAAATGTTTTTGTTGCTCATTAAGTAGCACAGATAGTGGTGCCTATCTCAATAAACGTACTCCGTTAGCCTATCTTCCCTACACTGCATGAATTTTCAAACTCCAAGTTATTGTCTGGGAACGACCGGAGAGAGCAGCTTAGGTCGTTCGCGTGGTTGACCTCCAAATTTTGTGCGGGCGTCACTATCCACTTGTTGTGGCTAATAACTTAGCAATCTCAGGGTTTGGTGTCAATTTCCAGTGGTAGTTAACTTTTGGGACCGGTGCCTCCTTTTATTTATCTATTTTTAATTGAGTCTGCACATAAGGTCTCGGCCTAGTAGGTTAACCGGGCACAATGGGGAATATAGAAAAGAATGTTTAAGCTGGTTGCCCTGAGAATCAAAACACGTTAGCGGTGACGTAAATTGCTCTTTAGTCGTCTCTCCGACGCTGCTAATTAGAATATGAAGCGGCCGCTCATTTTAGGGGAGACAGAAAGGCTGTCACTTTTAGCACAGAATTTGTTGCCCCGGAGTCATCCAGAATTTTAACTTGTACACCACAGGTTGTTAGCGTATATTACGGGCATGAATTATCTCTAAAAAGTGCCAATTGCAATTTGTTGTTGTTCAACTTACATGAGCGGTCGCTTTGGTGACGAATGTGAACCCAGGTTTGGTCAGTCGCTCGTGTTTCCTCCGTGCCCGCCTCTGCCGTCCTCTGGCCCCGTGTGAGCTTGAGAGGCCCTCTGCCTTTAACGCCTCCTCCGGTAACAGTCCTTCGACCCATGTCGAGCACACAGTCTTTCCGCCGGGCTGTGGAAGTTTTTCAAAGTCCGCAGGAGGCCCAGGTAGCCCAAAGCGTTAGCATGTGGTCCATGAGGGTTGGTGAATAACCCAAACGTGCCGGTCACAATGGCTTCTTCTGTTTGCGGTGCGGGAACAACTTTCAAGCGGGTTTCCGCGGGTGCGTTTGGTATATCACGCTGCCCCCTCCGTGGAGAACAGTCACGGGATTTGGAGCAGTTTCTCTCTGTGCTCCAAAGCAGTTGTCGGTGTCTCACATATTTGTTTCCCTCGCTTCTTCTTCTGTGGTTTCCTGAGCGTGTGTCTGTTTCCGCCTCTTCTTCTTCTGCGGTTTGGGCCCACTTCTCGCGGGGTCTCAGCTGGTGCGGGCGCTGCCTGTGGTTGGGGCGTGGGGCTGGTGCTTTGAGGCAGAGGACAGAGCGCGGAGGAAAGGCGCCGACAGACCTGGATAGGGAAGAGGGAAAAGAGACAACAGTAGTCTGCTTCATTTTTTAAAAACCCAACGCCTTGTTTGGGCGCGTACTTAGCATGGAGTTCTGCTCCTAGTGTGAAAGGGTTAGTAGGTGAGAGAGGGCGTGTGTGTGCGCCTGTGTGTTCTCCGCTTAGGTGAAAAGCGGAGGAGCTATTGTTTTTATTGTTGTTTTCTCTAACCTCTTTTGCCGTGATATTCTTAAAACCAAGTATATATTTTTTTTTTCTTCCCTTCTTCTTCTAAATTATCACGCAGATGACCTGCACCATAGGCAAGCACTTCATAGCTTGCATCTTCTAGATTGTTTTTTACCCATTTTCTCGTACGAACAATGGGCCTAACCCGCTTAGTCTCTCCCTGCTCCTACCCACTTTGGGGCGCTCCGTTCCCCCCCCGCTGGTTCAACCAGCGAGCGCGCGTTCTTGAAAACGGAGCGGTTCTGGCTGAAGACACTCAGAGATTCCAGGGTCGCTTACAATGCGATACTAACGCGCAGCCGCTAGTTTCAATCTAGAACAAAAAGCCCCCAAAAAATCCCGCACACAGACTATGCTGTGGCAATGAATGAAATACCCCAAAAATACATAAATAAACAAATCCCCGTGTACACTTAAGTGCTGCCCTGGGCTCGTTACGCAGATGAAAAGACAAGACTCACCAGATTAGGTTCTTTTTGGTCTTGTGTGGCAAAAGGATTCCTTCCGTGCGCGGGACGAGCGCGCCCTCCTTTGTCTCCAAAAAGGAACAGAGGCTGGTGATCCAGGTCGGCCAAACAAAGCCGCTCGTTCCCGCCGAAAGTATCCCATGCCAAGACATGTCAGCAACGCCAAATTGTTATAGAAATGTATACCCCATGAAGGAGAAAACTCAAAGGTCCTTTGTCTGATCAAAAGCGTAAGTTTATTGTTAACGCACAGTGCGGAGAGTCAGCATATGCACACAAAGGCAGCATGCTCAGCTCTGGGGGCCAGAGCCCCCAGCTTCCTGTATGCAAGACACACACCAAAGATAGTCACGCCCACAACGGAGCGGAGGGGGCCACCGGTGAGGAGGCGCACAGGAAGCGCCGGCGCCATCCCCTGTGGAGGCAGTGGCATGGGGTGTGAACAGACAGACAATGGTGGAAATGCAGGTCATACAGATGCAAGACGGAAAGACACAAGGGTGTGACAGACAGCAGGGACCTTCACAAAGCTCAGCATGGCGTCAGAAGGTCGTCTGCATTGATAAAAGGCCTTTGACGTCCGTGTATTTGCTGCGGCTGGTTTTATGTAATTACGCCAAAAACTGTCACCACAAGAGCCATGTGATGCTTCTGAGGAAAGACATGACTTGGGGAGAGGACGAACGACCTCTTTTAATTATTTCTACCACGTCGAGATTGACACACATCACGGAATCTTTTTTCTGTGCCACGTATGGCTCCACGGCACGCAGGCTACGGTCACGGGATATATTTCATGGAGTGCGGAGGAGATGCTTCGAGGGAAAGAGTCGGGCCAGGGCCCGGCGAACCACTGGTCCTGGAAAAAACCCCAAAAACCCACGGACGGGGCTGCGTCCGTGAAGAAACGCAGGGCATCTGAGGACAGGATGACGTCGCTGTAGAAAAAGATACACCGTTCCAGCGGCTCAGCGGACAGGACCAGAATGCCAGGTTGGAGCGGCACCCAGCGTTCAGGCAGACAGCATCATTGAGGGAGGGGACTGAGCCAGCGAGGGAGAGGAGCCTGGAAATAAAAGAACGACCCTGAGGGATGATATGGATAGCATCATTGAGGGGCCCGAGGAGGGAGAGCAGCTGACGCTTCGAAAGTGACGGAGAGGACAAGGCAGACCGGAGAAGCGCGAATGCGCCCAAGCTTGTCCGGCGGGGGGGAGGCCTCCACGGCGCGCGTGATGAGGCGGATGCCGAGAACTCCAAAGCGGTGGCGGGGCCGGTGGTCTTCTCCTCGGAGTGATGGAATCCGAGGGCAGAGAAGGCGAGCTTGAGCTTAAGGAGAGAGCCCCCAGAGTAGTCTGAGGGTGGGTTGACTACGAGGGAATCATCGGGGAGATGCAGGACAGAGGGGAGCCGCGCGTAATTAAGCAGAATCCGACACGGCGCCTCCGAGAGATTGTTGAACAGAGAGGGACTACTCCGGCAGTCGAAGGTGGGGCGCACGGCGAAGAAGAACTCTGACGCCACTTGACCCCTGAACAGGCGCCAGTGGTCGGGGTGGATGGGCAGCAGCTCGAACGCGTCCGGGATGTCGGCCTTAGAGAGCCAGGAGCCGGGCCGAAAGTCTTTATCAGCCTGATCGCGTGGTCCACGGTAGCGGACTGCAGGGAGAAGGGCGCTGGAGGGAAGGGGCTGTTGATGCTCGGGGCGGGCCCGGAGCGGGGACAGGAGAGGACGAATATGAGACGCTTCTCCCTGGAGTGCTTGCGGATGGCGATGCCCATCGGGTTAGAGCGAGACGGAGAGAAGGGGCCAATGACGTAGCCCACGGACACCTCCCGCGCCCGAGCCCGAGCCGCGTGACGACTTGGGGCTCACGAGCCGGGAGAGAGGTTGCGGGACACGAGACGCCGAGGGACCTAAACAGAGCTTGCAGTCCAATGTGAGGGATTTAAACAGAGCTTGCAGTCCAAAGTGAGGTATTAAAACTGAGCTTGCAGTCCAAAGGGAGGTATTAAAACTGAGCTTGCAGTCCAAAGTGAGGTATTAAAACTGAGCCCGCAGTCCAAAGTGAGGTGTTTAACTGAGAGCCTGCAGTCCAGTGTGAGGGAGTTAAACAACTTGTAGTCCAAAGTGAGGGATTAATACTGAGAGCTTGTAGTCCAGTGTGAGGGATTCAAACATTGCCTGCAGTCCTAAATGAGGGATTTATAACTGAGAGCTTGTAGTCCAAGTGAGGGATTAAAACCGAGAGCTGCAGTCCAGTGTGAGGGATTTAAACAGAGTTTACAGTCCGAGTGAGGGATTAACTGAGCCCGCAGTCCAAGTGAGGAGTTTAAACTGAGAGCCTGCAGTCCAGTGTGAAGGAGTTAAACAGAGCCTGCAGTCCAAAGTGAGGAATTAATACTGAGAGCTTGTAGTCCAAAGAGAGGGATTAAAACTGAGAGCTTGCAGTCCAGTGTGAGGGATCCAAACAGAGCCTGCAGTCCTAAGTGAGGGATTAAACTGGGAGCTCGCAGTCCAATGTGAGGGATTCAATTTGAGAGCCGCAGTCCAAAGAGGGATTTAAACAGAGCTTGTAGTCCAAAGAGAGGGATTTAAACAGAGCTTGTAGTCCAAGAGAGGGATTTAAAGAGAGCCTGCAGGCCAATGTGAGGGATTAAAACTGAGAGCTTGCAGTCCAAAGTGAGGGATTAAAACGGAGCTTGCGGTCAGAGTGAAGGATTTAACTTAGAGCCGCAGTCCAAAGAGGGATTTAAACAGAGCCTGTAGTCCAAGAGAGGGATTCAAAGAGAGAGCGCGTCCAGTTAACGGAGCTGCAGTCAGAGTGAAGGATTTAAACGGAGCTTGGTTAAGAGAGCCTGCAGAACAATGCGAGGGCTTTAAACTGAAGCTTGCCCACCATGCACGGGGCCAACTGAGCCTGCAGTACAATGTGAGGGGAAAAACCGTCCGCAGATCTCATACTTACCCACAACGCCAGAAGACAAGGGACAACACAACGGGACCACGCCGTACCACACGAGGAGGCAGGGATGCGCACAGCCCCCACCGCACCGGGCCAGACCGGCCGTATGCAGCAGCAGGCCGCGACAAGACGAGCAGCGGCGAACCCGCAGAATGAGCCCGCAAGGAGGAGAGCGGCAAAGACCCACGGACCACAGCACGAGACCCGCAGCAGGAGCAGCGACGCGGAGGAAGAGCAGACCACACGCAGCAAGACAGAGGACAGCAGGGACCGCAGGAGTAAGCGTGAGTAGACAAAAGCGATTCCTCCAGAACGATTCATGCAAGGCTTCGAGAAGGCAGAGAGTGGGAGTTTCTCCGCTTTTAAGCGGCTTGCCTGGCCGGTGCGGTGATTGGAAGGGGCGTTTGCAGCGCGATAGGCTGGGGATGAGAACCGGCCTGGAGGGGTTACCTTTGGCTGACGTCTACCAAATTGAACTTTCGCTGGCTGCATGAGAAGATGGGACAACTGTCGCTCAGTTGGAGCATTTGCCTTTGAGCCTCAAGGTCGTGGGTTCGATCCCCCCATGAGACCTACTCCAGCTGCTCCCAAATATGACTGCTGTCGTTGTGTTCTTGGGCAAGAAACTCCATTTGCGGGAGGATCAGCTACGGACTGGTGCTATGAGCCTTGGGGGGCAGCTTTCATTGCCATCCCCCCGACCCAGAAATGGACTTATAAAGGGGTAGAAAATGAATGAGTGAATTAATGCTATGAGAAGAAACTCTACCAGAAGGAAAGTATAGGCTGGACAGACGGACTTAACCTAATGATAAAGATGCCCTTGTGTGCCCCTTGTGTGCACTCATTTCTCATATCTGTAAAGCCATGATCTGATTACGAATACCTCTAATGGCTCGCACATGGCTCAAATCAATAAAAGATAAGAATGCTGTACATAGTAAATGTGGAACAAGTCCCAAAGACAGTTTTAATATGCAAAACTTCACTCATAAATCTCCATCGCTCGAAGGCGTAGATCTAAAACATATGGGCCCCATTCACTTTATGTCGGAGCAGCAAAAGGCAGGTAAAGGCAATTAATAACTCCTTTGGGCAGATTTTTTAATGAATGCTAATAAAACGTTATTGATTTGATTTGACAAGTTTAAAAAGCTCACCTTCATTGAGTTACTTGACAAACTAAACTTTAAGTGCTTAAGCTGCGGGGGGTCTTGTCTGCCCTCGCCCATTTGAAGTCCTCTGTGCAGCCGGATGTGGAACTTTTCCGGAGGACTGCTGTTGAAATAAAGAAATAATAAAAGAAATGAAAGAATAAGAAATAAGAAGAAAACTGAGCATCAATAATTATGTTTGGTAATACACACATGCAGATTACAGATTAGAATCCCCCCCTTCCTTTATTTCTTATCTGTATGTATCTTATGTCAATATGGTTTTCATTGTTTCCGTATAATACAATTTGACACTTCCTTGCTTGATGCTTCCAAATAAAGACTATTTTATAAATAAGTGAAGTGAAACCAAAATTATACATGGTTGTTATTTTTCGGTTTTCTAGACCAAAACAAATCTCGATAGATGCCCCTGCAGAACATCCTCATAGAGATGACCTGTTATACAGTGGCTTGTTTGGTTAAAAATAATAAGACATTTTCAGCTGTAAATGTGCCCTTTATTGTCCCCGTAGGGAAATCTGTCCTCTGCATTTGACCCATCCTGATGCCACAAAGGCTTTTGTCAAGAGCAGTGGTCGCCATAGTAACAGCGCTTGGGAACCCGTCTGCAGATGTTGATGCTCGGCTGGTCAGAACCAGAGCTGGAGGATTTTACCTAGTGTGCGTGTTAGTAGTGGCAGGGGAAACCGGAGGATCCGAAGGGAGCACATGCAAACTCCACTCAGAAAGGCCCTGTTCCGACAGCTGCAGCAGCACCCCGACCTACACCCAACAGGTTTTATATCTCTGTGATGGCACTTGAACAGTTGTGAGTTTAGGTGGATAGAAAAGTGTAGAAAGTGTGTGCTGGGGGTTTTACAGCCTCAAAACAAACAGTTGCTACTTTGTGGGATTTGCTTATCACAGGTCATTTTTAGAGCAACAGTGGCTCAGTTGGTAGAGCATTGTCCTTTGGGCTTAATGGTCGTGGGCAAGACACCTAACCCCACTTTGCCTGAAGACCCCTCTGAAACACCAAGCCTGTGTCATTGCTAATGGAGCAGTCATCCTTCCTTGGACTCACCACCTGCCTGAGGATGACAGAGGGACTGGTGCTATGAGCATTGGATGGCAGCTTTGATTGCCACATCCCTGACCCAGAAATGGATTAATAAAGGGGATGAAATTGAATGAAGGTTGTTTTTAGAACAAAATCCCCTCCATAAACAAGGGACCACTGTGTAAAAAAAACTAGTTGGACCTAATACCTCTCCTTTTATTTCTCCAAAAACCCTTAAATCTGCCTTTTTTTTGCATCAATCTGTAGCAGAGTGTAAAAGTGATCAGAAGTGCAAAAGTGTAAAAGTGATCAGAAGTGCACTGACCTCCTGGCTCAAGTCTTCACAGACATAAAATCATGTGAGAAAATCCAATATTGAAATGTGTCAGGTGCTTTTTAAAAAACGCAGTATTGATTTTGAACTTCAAATAGTAGACAGCGGTGTGCAAGACATGAGTGCTTCGCTGCTGAACTTTGTAGTCAAATATAAAAGCTCAATAAAAAGTGTTTGGCTTTGCTGGTCAACAAAGCAAAATACATATTATTTTGACAAATTGTAGATTAGTATAATAATTCTGTATCATTCCTATTTGCCCACTCATATTTATTTTAATTTTAAACCCTAATCTATTTCTCCAGGTGGTGAAGAGATCCTTCTCAAGTGGAGGCAGGGTCTTGTCCACGAGTGATGAAAGGATGGAGAAAATTGGACTGTTCTGGTAAAGAGGGAGCAGCATCTCCATTCAAGGTTCTTGATTTACCAACCAAACTATGTACCCTCCCTCACCTGTCGTCTTGAAGTTTGGGTAATAACCGAAAGAACGAGATCACAGACACAAGCGATTCACATGAGTTTCAATCTCAGAGTGGCTGGGTGCTCCCTTGAAGACAGGATGAGGAGTTCAGTCACTCAGGAGGAGCTTGGTGCTGCTTCTCCACATCGGGAGCAGACAGTTCAAGTGGCTAGGGCATCTGTTTGGGATGGCTCCTGGATGCCGCTGGGAGGACACCAAGGAGAAGACCTAGAAGCTGTGTCTCTTAGCTTGCCTAGGAACCCTGGGTCTGGGCGCATCTTCTCAGGCTGCTTCCCCCACAAGTCTGAAATCCATAAATTGGAAGAAAATGGAGGGATGCAACAATTTTAAAAGACAAAAAAAATGCTATTAATACACAAGGATTAAATGAAAGCTGGGGTACCTAACTTTCAAATCATAAACAAGCAGGGTTGCAGGACACTGATGCTGTGAGATGATATTGAATACATGACAGGCTTGAGCAGTTTCATTATAATTCTGTGGGAGTCTCAAAGTTTCATGCTAAAACAAATAAGTGGTTAAATGGCTGGTGTAATCACAGTATGTCTAATTAAATACATTTTAGCACATCATGTTTTCTGATCACTTAAAAAGAGTTTTCTCCTGCAATGCATCATACAATCTGTTCTGGTACAGTTTGTTCTCCCTCTAAAAAATAAGTATTTATTTAGTCAGTGAAATGACACATAAATGTGTTAAAATTAAGTCTTGAAAAAGGAGATATATTTTCTGTTGTACGGAGGGGCCATGAAGACATTATATAATATAGTGTTTTTTGAGCTTTTAACCATATTACAATATTAATTCCTCATTAAAACAGATGCAGAAACCAGGCTGATATCAGGAACTTCTGGCACAAACACAACCCCCCGTCCCTTCTGTCTAAATGTTATTGTTTTCTAATTGGTATGGAGAATGTTTAGACTATGACAGAGCTGCTTTTTAAAACAATAATATTGCCTCCCATATTGTTCAGTGTGACGACCAAATATAGAGGGGTCACACGAGGGACAATACTTTGCACAACAACATCGTAACAAGCTGTGAAACAAGAGTTCACATCAGAGTTTGGGCTTTTGCACGCACTGCTCTTTACTTTAAAAAGTTTTTTCTCCGAAACAATATGGTATTTTTTTTATTGCTCCATGTAGATGATAAACTTGCCGTAGTCTTTTGTAATGTGATTCACTGGGGCCCTGGGTTCACTGTGCTCACTCATCAAGACTTATTGTGAAAATTTGTGAAAATGCATGTTCCCATCTTTTATGTGGTGCGAAAGCCAACACAGGTCTCAACAACACAACAACCTTAAATGTTTTTGGAAGGGACATGCAGAAGCTCGACTCACTCAAACCGTTTACTTTTGAATCCGCTGGAAAACAAGTAGCTCTGAAACATTTGCTTTTGAATTTAATTTTTTCTTGCTTTTTTCTACTTGAGATGTTGGTGCAGTACAGTGTTCATGGTTTTGCACTGGTCCAGACTGGAGCGGAGAGGATTCATGCCTGAACAAAGTGAAAATCCACTGGAGGAATGCTAACTATTTGAAAAATGCTAACGAAGCATTTGGTATTTTACTTTGCACTAGAGCAGAGAAAATGGTCCAAACCAAGCGGCTACTCCACCCATAGGCTTCTCCATCTCTGCTGCTGTGACCCGTCCTGCTCCACCCATAGGCTTCTCCATCTCTGCTGCTGTGAGCCGTCCTGCTCCACCCAGAGGCTACACCACCTCTCTTGCTGTGACTGATAATTACTATTTTTAACTTTTTAGAGTGATCAATTTTGTTTCTTATTTTTGCAGCTGCTGGACACATGAATTTCTCCTACGGGGATCAATAAATTATCTATCAAACCTGTCCCCAGACCAGCAAACTCACTAACACACACACACACACACACACACACACACACACACACACAGATACATTTTTGTCTTTCTTTTCCGCTGGCTCACTCACAGAAGTCAATGGGCTCTTGTCTCAAACAGTACCCATTCAGAACCCATTCAGTACCCATACAGTACCTGTACAGTGCAGCCTCTTTCCTCACTCAGTGTGAGATTTTGAGGACAATATCAGACAACTGAAAATTGCCTAATATTGCAGTGTATGCCCAACTTCAAAGAAAGCTTAGACTGAAAATAACAATATTGTGGTTGCATGAACACAGTACTTGATAAACGCAAGAAACCACTTTTGTCAATGATATATATCCAATGCACAAAGTGTTTTTTTGTTTGTTTTTACCTTGTGTGATCTGTGCCGGAACATCTGATGTAGATGTATCTGCTTTTCAGCTGAAAATCACTTGAGTTGAGTACTGCAGACAGGAGAGACAATGGTAAGTGGCTTGTTGACGCGCGTACTACTGTTATTAAAGACCTCTCTCCTCCATTCTGCTGGTTTGATTCCAACTCTGTAACTTGAAAATGTAAATAACAGTTTTGCATCAGTCAAAGAGCTGTCTGTGAAGAAGTGGGAACATTTGACGATAGAGAAGGTAAAGCAGAATAATAATAATAATAAATCTTTATTTATAAAGCACTTTTCAAAAACAATGTTTACAAAGTGCTGCACAGCATAATAAACAATACATCAGTCATAATACAAAGTTAAAACAATAAGAATGAATGCAAGAAGACAAGACAAACAGAGGAAACACAAGACCACAAAACAGACAGGACAGACAGTAAAATACAACGTTATAAGTTTAAAGCTGACAATTAAAAGCTGTTTTATAAAAGTGGGTTTTAAGAAGAGATTTAAAAGAGGATACTGATGGTGCTAGCCTTATCTCCTCGGGCAGGTCGTTCCAAAGCCGAGGAGCCCGGACAGAAAAGGCTCGATCACCTTTCGTCCGGAGCCTCGACCTTGGAATGGTCAGCAAGGACCTGCCCGAGGATCTAAGGCTGCGGGGGGGCTCGTAGGGGGTTAAAAGTTCATAAATATAGCTTGGTGCCAGACCTAAACGAGCTTTAAAAGTAATCAGTAAAATCTTAAAATCAATTCTAAATCGCACAGGGAGCCAGTGGAGGGACGCTAAAACAGGGGTGATGTGCTCCCTTCTGTTAAAACCAGTGAGAAGTCTGGCTGCTGCGTTCTGAACCAGTTGGAGGCGGGAGAGGGATTTAGCATCAAGACCGGAGAGGAGGGAGTTACAGTAATCGAGGCGGGAGAAGATGAGGGCGTTGACGACTTTATGGAGATCGGGAGGAGTGAGAATGTTTTTAATCTTAGAGATGGTGCGGAGGTGATAGAAGCAGGTTTGGGTGGTTTTATTGATGTGGGAGCGGAAGGTGAGGTGAGAATCAAAAATTACACCGAGGTTACGGGCGGAGGGAGTGATGTTTGAGGACAGGGGGCCGAGGTGGGTTTGGATGTGGGATATGGATGGAGGCGGGTTGATGAGGAGGACTTCTGATTTGGAGGTGTTGAGTTGAAGGAAGTTATGGGCCATCCAACGGTTCACATCATTAAAACAGTCGACCACAGCAGCCAGACTTCCAGGGTCGTTTGGTCTCAGCGGGAGGTAGATGTGTGTGTCGTCCGCATAGCAGTGGAAGGACACGTTATGACGGGCCATAACGTGTCCTAGGGGGAGCATATAAATAGAGAATAAAATGGGGCCTAAAATAGAACCTTGCGGCACACCACAGGTGATGGGGGCTGTTGAGGAGGTAAAATCACCCATGGTGACCGCAAAGGTTCTTTCTAAAAGATAAGAACCAAGTATCTTTCCACACTTTGTCATATTAGATCAGGAATGTCAAAGTCAAATACGTACATCAGATGGCCAAAAAAACACATTTTCTACTAGCCGAGGGCCGGAATAGTTCATTGTTATATTAACATGTTTGCATATAACCTATTGAACCAAGACCTAACACAGTGGATTTTATTTGATTTCATATTTTTGTTTGGCTCGGTTAAGGATCTCAAGTGTAAACAGGCTCACAGACAAAAACAATCTTCCTCCAAAGAGAAAACACACATGTCCTCAGCGATGAGTCTGAGGCGCGGAGATGGCTCGTTTCATTTCTCAAAAACGTGCATGGACAGTGGGGAAACAAGTCAAGCTGCGAGCACAGTTTCTCATGTCTTTGTCGTTTAAAGAATTATCGGAGAAACAGCAGCGGAGACTCTCGGACCAGCAACCTGGCACTACTGGCAAGAAACACAGACAGAACTCAAGCCTTGGACCAAGAAAAAACCATAGAGGCCTTTGCCCTGAACCATAACAACAGAAGGACTGTGTTGTCATGAATACATCAACTGGTAAGAACGTGTTTTTTGTTTTGTCTTATCTTATCTATTTTCAGCAGCAGCAGTGTGTCGATTTAAATGTTTTAGAGACTTGTATTGATTTTGAAGCTGCATTGTTATTTTGCAGCAGAATCTGGTGGATTATTGTAACTGAAGCTGTAATGTGCACCTGTGTCTAAAATGGGGCGGTCCGACAGTTTGCTGCATCGGCTGTTGCTTATTTCTTTATATTAGTGTTGTATTAGCACCCAGAGGCTACTCCACCTCTGCTGCTGTGACCTGAAGGGCTGTTGCAGATTATTTCTATTGCTAGCTTTTTAGAATCATCAATTTTATTTTTTATTTTTGCTGCTACTGGACACCTGATTTTCTCCGACAGGGATCAATAGAGTACTGTATCTGTCTATCTTTCTATCTTATACAAATAAACTTGCCTTGCCTCTGGAGGGTGAAATGTTTTACCTTACAACCATCATGTGTACCAGGTCTGTTCTGTGTTATTTACATTTGTTGTCAATTAGTGTTATAAAATTTTCTATTGATGGGGTTTTGCGGGACTCTAGTTGAGAATGTCGGGCACGGGCGCGGGGGCGCGCATGGTCTGACGTCAGATGCCGACTTGGAGCATATTTACCTGGAGGACCCGTTTTCCGCGGATTATTATCAATTTTGGATTTATTTTGGATTACCACTGTGGATTTAATGAGACTGTGGATTAATACTCCATGGTCGCTGCTGGGCTCCGGGACACGTTTTGGTGGACCGTGGTGCATGCGCTGTGAGTAGAACCGTAACTCCACCGCTGACACTGACTCTTTTTTGTTTTCAAATATTGAGAGCACGGAGCGCTTTGATCACAGGGACCACTGTTGTTAGTGAATGTTCATTTTGATTATTGTGTGGGGATCGCGCTGGAGCGTGGGGTGTTGGCCTTTCATATTGGGAAATGGATCAGTAAATAAATAGCCAGTTTTCGGCCAAATGCATGTTTTACACCTGTACTTACTGTATTTCACCCCTGATGTGACCATCTCCTCTAACGTCCTATTTAAAGCGTTGTATAGCTCTGTCGTCTTGGAAGAGAGAGGTGAAATGTCTGTGCAAAATAAGAAGTAAGTTTGTTACTGCAGCCATACGCGCTTGTTTCTAAAAGATCCGTGGCTTGCTTGTATGCTTCAAGACGCAGCTTGATGAGGTCATCATCTGGGCGCCGGTAAACGCTTCAGGAGCGCACAGGCACACGCAAGCATTATTTTATCAGTTTTTAAGGCAAAGAAAATCCGATACTGATATGAACAGATATTACATTTTTATGCTAATATCGGCCCTATAATATCGGTGGGCCGATATTATCAGGCAATCAAGATTCAAGATTATTTTATTATGTCCCGTAGGAAATTTGTCTTGGACTCACAGGCTGCTACATTGAAAATACACATAAGACAGACATAAAACACAGACATAAAACACAACACAGTAACACCGACATAAACCATCACCGCTCTGCTCAATGGCCTGCATTCAGGAGGTTCGGGTAGGAATGAGTTCATATATATATATATATATATATATATATATAATACCGGTTTAGATATCGTTAGATATCGAGACATCTCCAGTGAATTCTACATTTTAACATACAGGCTTTAAATTGTGCTGAAAGGATGTGAAGTACAAACTTGTGTGTTTCCTGTGGCTATAAATGTGCGTCATCTGTTTTGGTGAGACATTAAATCATGAATTTAAGGGAACCATCAAAGACGTGGTTAGCACCTGCAAAACAATCTGGTGCTACGGGGCCGCCAATGTTCCAAAACCTTTGTAAGAACCTTTATTAGATTTTTGTATGTTATAGTACAACACGTGTGCAAATGCAAACATTAAAAATCCACTATCCCCCTAGCAGCAGCTTTGCATCTCCATTAAATGCATTCATGCTTTTGTCACTTTTTTGCCTCGTCAGTCCAGATCTTTTCCCCCCTAAACTGCTTTCTTCTCCCAATCTCTACATCGGAGCGGCTCTGACTCCCTCCACTTTGTTCTTTCCTATCTCCTGCCATCTCCGCTCACCCTCCTGTTTAAGCATTACCCTCACGCTCGCTTCCAAAAGCCTTCCTCTGCTTCTATCTCTCCTCATCATCGCCATCTTCTCTCTTTTCTATTCTACATCTGATGCCGCAGACACGCAGATAAGCAGCAGCGGTCTGATGATTTATACCCGAGACAACCTCCCTATTGAGTCTCATTGATTTTCAACTTAGCGAAATGTCATAGATGCGTGATAGTAATCAAATCGTACATCATAGGCCTGGGCAAATGTCGCTGGAGAGGATTTGATAGATAGACTCAAGCCCTCGCAGCAATTTGGGGTTTCTCTCTACGGCGTATCAGGGCCAGATAACTTTTCAGAGCCCGTTTGTTTACATTCTGCACTGGAGGTTTTTTATTGTTTTGACCGAAAAGCAATTTTGACTCTGGGATGAAAGAGAAAAAAGCAGAGATACAGAGAAGAAGGATATAGCATAGTTTATTGAAGCTGGGATAAAAGTGGAACTTGAAGGCAGGCGATTTAAAGTGAAAGGATAAAGAGGAGCTCTGAGGTGAATCTTGAGAGTGTTCAGTTGTTTTGTCTGAGAGGGAAACACGAAGAGAAGAGCCAGGATTGGGTTCATAACTGGGATGTGGAAAAAACGTGAAGTTAAAGGTGACATGTTTTATATTACATGCTTGTTGTAAGAGTGTTTTAGCATGTTACTACATTGTTCCCTCATCAAAAACAGACTTTAAAAGAAAATTATTGCTCATAAATGTGGATTTATATTCTTTACACTCACATGTCTGTGTTTGATGACGGTCAATTTCAAATTTGGAAAAAAAAAATGAAAGGCAAGATTATTTTTATAGCACATTTCATACACAAGGCAGCTCAAAGTGCTGAACAAAACAAGATAGAGACAGTCACACACGGCATTAACGAATCACATTGTTTCCCTTCCTTCCGGTGGTAGCATTAACCAGTGTGCCGTGGAACGCTAGGGGGCCTTGAGATTGTGGCTGCTGGGCCATTAGAAATTATCCAGTATTACGTAGTTGTTGTTTTTTTTGTGTCTTTAAACGTCTAAACATTGAAAAGAAGACTTGTTTTTTAGATTTTAAATACTGCTTGTCTCTGTACGTGTTTGTTTATTCAATGCCTGTGATGATCAAGACTGTGTGATGGGAGACCTCTGTGAACGCCAGGGGCCACAGTGGGGCACACTTTGGTTATTGTGTTCTCAGGCAAGACACTTCACCCACATTGGCTCAAATGAATGGTGTGTGTGTGAATCAGACACTGAACTCTTCTGTCAATCTGAATGAATTATGCCACGTGAAGGGTCTTGAGCATGAAATGTATATCTATTTATCTTTTATTCCTTTGATTTTGTTTTGTTCTTAAGCAGCAAAACTTTTTTTAATTTATATTCCAGTTTTACTCCAACCACTGATGTTCCCAGGTATTTCTGTATGGTTCTGGTAAAATCAAGTCATCATCAAGCACCTGGTGGCGATCCTGTTGGAGACCGTAAACCATGAGGAACATCACAACCTGTGATGTCGCCGAGGTTTTCTCTGGGTGCTGGGACCTTTAACATGTAGTTGGGGGCTTTGATGCACCAGTGTGTTCTACGTCTCACTTCTGTCATCACTGTGTGGAGAGAATGGAAAAATCAAAAATGTAAGGTGCTTTGGGTGACCTTGGTCTGCAAAAAGCGCTATAAAAATTAACATTACTTACTTGTTTACTTCTGAATGCGCTGGAAACAGCAGCAAGTCCTAAGAAGCTCGGAAACAGTTGTTGTTTTGTGCTTAACAATTGTTTTTTTTCTGAGATGTTGCTGCAGTACAGTGTTCATGGTTTTGCACTGGTCCAGATCAGAGCAGAGAGGATTCATGGTCCGAATCATTTGGGTCAGGCAAAAATCCACTGGAGGAAAGACTTCTAAGAAAGCATTGAGCATCTGACCTTGGATTAGAGCAGAGGAAATGGTCCAAACCAAGAGGCTACTCTCTGCTGTTGTGACCTGTGGTGCCGTTGCATACTATTGTTAGCTATTATTACAGTGGAGTTTGCATGTTCTCCCCGTGTCTGCGTAGGTTTCCTCCGGGTACTCCGGTTTCCCCTACCACTAAAAATATGTACAATAGGACTGGCATGCGCCTCCTGTACTGGCGACCCCGCTCCGATCTCTCTGTGTGGAGTGAGAGACAAATGCCCAAAATAATAACAATTGTAAACCGCTTTGTGACTCTGGTCTGTGAAAGGCAGCTTTATAAATAAAGATTACTTACTTACTTACTATTAGAATAATGCCTTTATTTGTATAAATGGATGTGTTTCTACTGCTACTGGACACTTGAATTTCTCCTATGGGATCAATAAAGTATCTGTCTATCTATCTATACAAGATGCTTATACAACATATTCTCTTTCTATGTTTGTGTAACTATCAGAAAACAGACATAAATCCACAGTGGCTTGATTTAATGAGAAGATCTTCATTCCACATCTTGGTGCATCTCCGTAATGACGCCTTGCACGTTCTCTCAGGCTGCGGCAGCGCGATAATAAAAGCCACGTGGAGGGACCGCCACAGCCGCCTTTGCATTCTTCCCCCAAATCTCAGCTCGTCCGGCCCACAAAATGAGCGTGTGTAAATTACTTCTTTGACAGAACAGAATGTGATGGTGGAGTGGTGCTGTGACGTTGTGGTTGTCCGGAACTGAGAGAAGGGTTTGAGCAGAGCAGTCAATTTGACAGCTTTTAGTCTTTGAAGTGTAATTACTCATGTACATTTTTGCTCTTCATAACTTTTGAACTTTTTCTGTTTCTTTATGTAGTTCACTTCTATTCAATTATCCCTTATTTTTTTATTGTGCTGGACAGGATCAGAGCACTCTCAGCTAGTTACCATAGCGACATACTGTTTACTTGACAGCAGTCAGCCTTTAGTAATTTCTGCTGTAATTAAAATCATATTAAAATATAGTCTTTAAAGATGAAAATGCTATTGATTTCTATTGGAGCCGTCAAAATGACTTTGGGAGCGCTCTCTTGGAGTTCAACTAGTTTCAGAATTCTGGGAGTCCAATTAAAAATGCGATGTGTACTCCAATAACTGGATTGACCTCACTGTCACCAATCACGGTTCTCTGATTTCTGGCAAAAATGGAAAAGCAGCAAAAGGGAAAAACGGAGGCAGCTGAGAAGAGGTGAAAGATCGTAGATTCCGAGAATAAAACTTGGCAAAAGACAGGAGAGGATTGACTAAAACTGAGTCCAGAGGCCAAATGTATCCTAAACATCTTTAAACATGTAGAGGAAGCCTTGTATGTGATTAATCCTATTTGCCGCAGAAAGAGTACTGCTTCAATTTAAATTCAGGGAGGTGGAATGAGAAAAATACAGTACAATCTTGGAGGAAAAGCTGTCGGAGTATGCAACCAACTTGAGGCTGGGCTAGAGGCTTATCTTCCATCGGGACAATTTTCCTTAAGCCAGGGGTCTCCCACCTTTTTGGATTGGAGGGCTACTTTTATGTCAGTACTCCTTTTTGCAGTTGTAATAAAATTGTAGTCTATAAAACTACAGCAAATCATACAGAACACACAGCCAACATATACCATTATACTGCACAGTTTTCCCTGCATTCATGTAAATATGTGTAGTTAAAATAGATATTTGTAATGGCTAAAAAGTGAATCGTTCGTGTGTTAAATACTTGAATCTTTCGGGGAGCTACATGAAAGTGGCTGGCAAAGTAAACATGAAGCATTTTCATACAATGCAATGGTTTCAAACAGAATATTTTGTGAATGTGTGATATTGAACCACATGTGTTACTGTCGCTTTACTGAGTCCCAGACCCTCATGCTGCTAAAATGTACCGATGTAAACAAACAAATATGTAGTACTTGCACTAGAATATACCGTATGTTTTACTTGCTATGCTAAAGTCAGGGGTTTTTGTACTCAATTCTTGCTTTTTCATCATGCTAAAGTTGGAGATTTTTTACTTCTTTCCTTATTATGCTAAAGACAGAGGTTTCATACGACTCCTTTTTACTCTAGAGTTAGAGATTTTATTTTAATATTATATAGTAGGCTTGATCATTCATTTTATATGGCCTGCTGCCTTGCTAACCCAAAATTAGTCTTTTAGATCATGAAGAGAAGTTTGCAGTGTAATCCAGCCAACTTCATCTCTGCCAACATAGCCTTGTTGTACCTGGTTGTGAAGTTCAATTTATCTGGAATCCGTGGACTTTATTGGACTAAAATGACATTTATTTTTGATTGTATTGTACTAATGTATCTGGTGAGTAAACCTTTGTCATTCAGCCAACTTCAGCGCTGTCAAAGATCCAATATAGACATTTCACACCTAATCTTAAAGCTCAGAACAGTCTTAATCCAGTTAACCCATTTTATCAACCCCTGGGAAAGTGGTTCTCTTACTAAAACGTTTGGACACCCGTGTAGTATAGAGTGATTATGAATTAATCCTGTGTTGTGTACTCCTAATACCTACTGTCTGTAACTTGTGAGGCAACACTGAAATTTCCCCACTGTGGAACGAATGAAGGATAATTTAAATATAAATATTCATGTGTTAAAATGGCCCAAAGTCCAGACCTAAAACCAATTGAAAAGATGAATTAGTAAAATTACATTAGGTGAAATAAATACTATTTTTCAAACAATACTCACTTCTCAATACACATCAGTGCTAATAGCACAGAGCAAATGGAGCACACATCTGCCGCTCGTGCCCAGTTCGGCCCCAGCTCATGAAGCGCTTTGTCAACTGTCCCATGTGTCCGACATATGGGTCATTACCTCCTCCTCGCTCCGCTCCCAGTCCTGCATTCCTCCACCGCCGGGCTTGTTTTAACGCTGGAAATAATATACAGACTCCTCAGCTGCGTCTGGACACACACTGTATACGTTTGTGTGGCTTCTTTATATATATCTATATTTTTAAACCTGGGATGTTTTCAAATTTGGGTAAGGGAGATTCCGTTGACGCGCCGAACTGGACCGTCGTGTTTATTAATCTTTTGCTGGTAATAGTGGCGTTGAATGGGTGAATTATATGCATCAGCCGGTCGCCATGCCGATGATGAGGAGATAATTGGATATACACGTGGTGCAAAAGTTGGACAGACTGTGCCCATTTTCCAGGCGCGAGAAAAGTGTGCGCTTGTTTTTACAGCTGAAAATATCTTGGATTTAATGGGAAGAAAAAGTGCTGATAATGTATTGGGTTTGTTAAAAGTTATAGGAGCGAGAATTGGGATTTGTTTAAAAAAAAAAAAACAAATCAACCACTGTAATGTTGTTGGCTTCTTAAAATAATCATGTTTTAAAGTTTTTCTGGAAACACAAAAAAAACTTACATTCACACACTCCCGCCAGTATCCTAAATCTGCTCAACTCTGGGTGTAGATTTTTCTACTGTATCAAAGGTGACCAGCATCACGAGGAAGGAATTTAGACAAAAATATTGTAGCAATAAATGACATAAAAACTAATATTTTTAGGTTATAATTATGGTTTTGTTATTTGCATTGATAATTCACTAGTCACTTTACCTGCTGCTATTGTTACTATTGTTTTTCCGGTCTTATTCTCTGCTGCTAAAGTACAATATAAACATCTGTAAATGTGAAACCTCATGAAGCCGCTAACTGCAGTGTGGATCCCACAAGTGTTACTTATTCTTGAACCAAGTGTAATTATAGCTCCAAAGTGTATTATCTTTTTATCTATTATCTTAAACAACAGATCCTGTTTGATATGTGCTTAATCTGAGTGTTCTCGTTTCTCCTTTTCTTCTGCAGTAATGTGTGCAACTACGAAACAACAAACAGTGTCTTATCTTATCAGTGGTCCCCATAATATAGAACCATCTCCAGATTTTGATGCTTTTTAACCTATTGTACATGTTTTTGTGGCAGGGGAAACCGGAGCGCCTGGAGGAAACCCACGCAGACCCTTCTCATCACCCATGATCAAGTCTTTGTGAGGTTCAATAAATGATTAATACATTAGTTTATTAGTTATTCGATTAGTTGCAATGGATCCACGAACTAATCTTTTTATTTTTCTTATTTACTTTAGTTACTTTCTTAGTTACTTTAATGTTATTTTTATTGTGGAACACTATGCAAGCTACTGTGATAATGGCATTTCCCTTGTAGATCAATAAAGTCTGTCTAAGTCTAACTTGTTAAAGTCCTTTTGTGCTGATTCTGATTCTTTGAGCATAAACCACTGTCTTAAATCGGAGCCCATTGTGTAATATTAATTCCCCCATCCCTTCTGTCTACAAGCTTGGTTTCCAAACTTAGTCACATTCCAAAGCGTTAATAGTTTCAAGATCCCACTAAAAGGCCAGAAGAAGAAATTTTCCGGAATTATTCCCCCTTCATCAGAGGTGACATGTGATGGCGTGACGCGTCTCTTATCAGCTGTTGTTGCCGGATGCGGTCAGTCTGACGTATCTCACGGATCCGTCAATCTAATCGTGTCCCCTGCCGTCTTCTATATCATGCTAAAGATAGAGATTTTATACTTGCTTCTTTATTAGGCTAAAGTTATTTATTTTATTCTATTTTATTTTCAGTATGGAATTATTGTTCACTTATCTTGTGCGCTAATTTTAATCTTAATGATTGCTTTTTCTGTGTTTTAACTGTTTGATTCTCTAAACCGTGTAGGTGAATCAACAGCTTTGTAAAGTCCTCCTCTGTTGTGATTTTGGGCGATGCAAAAATACATACAATTGATTGAGTTGAGACAGTGTCATTTTAGACAAATGTAACCTTTTGTAGGTAAAAATCTAAAATGGAAATAAAAAAGTCTAGGATTAGTTTCCAAAGTGGTCTTATCAAGTGATCAGAGAGCAGTGGCTTACGGTACGGTAACACAAGAGGGCTGTGTGCAGATTACAGCTGTAACAGGATCACAGGGGGCCACTGGAGAGCCAGGCACACGGTGTTGAGTGAGTGTGTTTACAAAGCACGAGTGGAAGCAGAACTTTCCAAATACTCCAATATAACTCAATTGATATAGACGCTTGTTAACCTCATAGGACCCAGGCATAAAATGTTGGTTGAAAAAAATTATACGTGCCATTTTTGGAAAGCAGCATTCAATGACCAAAGTTGGCAATAGGGCTGCACAATATATCAAAAAAATATTGTTTTTGCGATATTGGTGCCTGCAATATCCATATTGAAAAGATAAGTGGTAAACATATTTTTTTCCTTTATTAAAGACAACAAAACAGACACATCAATATTCAACAAAAACAAAAACATACAAACAAACAAAGTACATAAATATATGCACTTGAATGTCATTAATGTTGTGCCTATTTCCAGTTATTTGTCTCTTGCATTTCAATGCAGATTGCAATGTTAGGTGAAAGACAAAAATATAACATTGTTATCACAATACTAAAACTATTCCGCTTCATGGTTGGTCCTGGTCATGGGATGGCTCAACCTCCAGAGAGGGCATTTCACAGAGAAGAAATGAGTTACCCAAAGTAAACATGTTGTGTGGTTTTGTTTGTGTTTGTATGTATGAGAGCAGTTTTATTTACAATCACAGTTACGCAGTTTGAGCCACAAAGAAAAGTCAAAGACGCCTTTGAAATTTCCCTACTTTGCGATGAATAAAGGTTCTCTTATCTTTTCTTGAAGCGTCCTCAGGTCCGGAGCTTTAAGAGGCTTTTCCGCACTGTGCATGTAGACAGGCAAGGCAAGTTTATTTGCTTAGCACAGTTCATACACAAGGCAACTCTGAGTGCTTAGAAAAACTAAAAAGAAACATTCACACCAGGCATTAAAATCTTATATAATCACAAAAAAAGTGCCGGACAGTTTGAATATACTCTGTAATCTTTGTAAAGGCACTCTTTTTTAGTTTATTATCAATAATGGGGATATGTCAATTTGTCTTTAAATGTCATAGATCAGCTTGACAACTTTGTGATGTCAGTGTTTTTCGAAAAGTTCATAGAGCCAAATGTTTTATTTTCAATAGGTTTGATGAAGAAAAAAAACCTCAATGGAAAGGCAAAGCAAGTTAACTTATACAGCACAGTTCATACACAAGGCAGTGCATTAGAAAACAAGGTAGAAACAATCACACCAGGCAATAAAACAATCACAGCACATTGAACAAACGAAGATACAATCCCTCAGTTGTATGCAGCTAAACAGAATATCTGAACATTTTCAGAGTAAAAGCCTGTCTCACATTTTTTGGAAGACTGTTATGCTGCATAATCTGAAACACTGCCTCCCAATGTTCTGACTCTGGGCATAAGGTCAGTCCCTGTGCTCCTCAGAGTCCCAGCAGGGGGCAAAGCACTAAAATTTTGCAGGTCTATAGGTGCGAGGTCTATGGGGAAAAAAAGAAGAAAAAAAAAGAAGAAATGTGGACAAAGTAATGTTTGTCTGAAAGTCCTTTCTACTGGCCAACATCATTTATGTGTTTTGGAATATTGTCACTGCTTTTAGACTCCTCAGTAAGAATATAGTTAATATGTATTGACAAAGAAGGACTTTTGTTTCCTGTGGATTGGCCCAGGGATTACAGAGGAATGAGCTCTTAACTAAGACTAGAATCTGCCTTTTTGACACTGACCAGAGTTACGCCATAAGATTTTTCAGCTGCCCTCCACCACAATGTTAAACTATAGGCTCTTTGGAAGGTTGTGATGTCACATGAATGCAGCCTATACTGAGGATTAGGCTCACTCAGGATGTTTTGAGTGCTTTCAGGGGACTAGACATCCTAATCTGTACTTCTTAACCACATACAAATAACACTCCTTGAAGAATCTGATTTGGATCTAATTAGAGATATTTTTGAAGTTATATCAAAAGCAGAAAGCCTTGTGTGGTCCGTCACTAATGGAAAGGCCTACGCACGTCCATCAACTGAAGCAGCTTTTGGTTTGGATCTAAATTCGTCCTCCTCCATTAGTCTCCTGATGCATCCAACCTGGAAGCATTAGCACTTTCATTATGGATTTATTCGGAGCTCAGGTTAATGGGATCATCATACTGCAAGATGCTTTTTTTGTTCATTTGGGCCCTCAAACATGATCTTGACAATATTTTTGTCAGCATTCCGTGTTATACAAGGTTAACTTGAAAAAACGTTGCTAAGTAAAATTTGAAATAAACTTGTCACAGACTAATGTACGGCTAGCGTTTGGAAAAGGACCATCTATCACTGAAGATATTCGCTAACTAATTTAGCAGCAACACTTAAGTTTTAAGTATGTGAAACACTTCTCCGACCACCAAAGTCAGATTGTGTTAGATTATTTCATAAATTATCTATTGTGAAAACGCCTGACCTGGATCTAGCTTAGTTTAGTTGCTTTAGTTGAGTGATTTTAGTTTAATTATTTTTTATTTGACCACTAGTCTATCCAAGAGAATAATTGAATATCCAAGTATTGACTTTTTTACATAGCTAAATAAGAAATATTAAGCATTATTTTTTGCCATTAAAATTTATATTGATACTATTAATTTGGTCATTTATTTTTAAGATGTGTAGTATCTTACAGGAGCATTATGTAAAAATCTGGCCAAAAGTGATACTGCAGTCACAGTTAATATTTTGTAGTCCTCTCCTGCTCTCCCTGACTCAGGTTGCCAGATACACACCAAATCCAGCAGCAAACACAGGGAATTATTTTATCAGTTGTTTGTCTGTCTCCATTCACATTACCATGAGCCAAGTTAATGTTGAATGATTTTTTTTATTTTTTCATTTGGACATTTCAGATGAGAAAAACAAAATAAAAGCTTGAGCTGGAACCACAGTTTGTTTTTTTTTCCTCAGTCCTTTTCCTCAAGAGACTCAGTCCTCCTCAAGCCTCCCTCAGTCCTCTTCAGTCGTCCCCACTCCTCCCTCAGTCCTCCTCAGTCGTCCCCACTCCTCCCTCAGTCCTCCTCAGTCGTCCCCACTCCTCCCTCAGTCCTCCTCAGTCCCCCTCAGTCCTCAGCCCTCAGTCCTCCCTGCTGCCAGAACACGGGTCTTCATCCCCGCTTCAGGACCTGCTCTTCACTCCTTCCGTTTGGTGGCAAAAGAAAAGCACTTTTTGCTGAGCATACACTCAGTGACATCTATATTACGGAAAGCTGTATGAAAAATGTGCGGCTTGTGTGTGTTTTATTACCGCTTTGCCGGCGCAGAGTCTTCCTCGCTCCGTGATACGAGGAGAGTGCAGGTAGGTTTCTTGCCGTGGTTAAATGCAGAGATGGACTGTGATATTGCCCAAAGCTCTGCGAGGAGTGTGTGCTTGGAGTTTGCTGATATGGCGTCGAATACACACTATTTTATAAAGAGGTTTTTTCAGTAGGCAATGATGGATCACAAAGACGATATTTAAGTTCCTACACAGTCTGCTCTGTTAGAACAGGGGTTCTCAAAGTTTTTAGCCCGCAACCCCCATCATAAATACGCTGCTCCCCCGCGACCCCCCCCCCCCAAAAGCTCTTCCAGTCACATGAAATAAGCATGTCTTTCCTTGATTCGGAGTAAGGCTTTATATAGACTCGCGCCACTACTGAGCTGCACTGTCCAGCCCAAAAAAGGAGGCTTGCGTATTTTTACTCACGTAGTGACACAGTGATGGGCTTGGTGGGCTGCCCCCTTAGCAGAGGTGGAGGTCTCTCTCCTTCGTAGAGTAGTAGAGGTGGAGGTCTCTCTCCTTAGCAGAAGTGGAGCGCATTTCTTGCGGCTCGCCCTCACTGTTCTCCGACCACGGTAAAGTGGCCCGGCTTTTCGAAGTCAGCGGTAAAGAAGTTTGCACATTATAAGTGGGCGGCCGCTTTCTGCTGTTTCTTTATGCGGTTCATCCCCGCGGCTTCACTTTCCAAAGTTACTGTTAGTAAATAACAGCATAAACCGGCCACATGCGGACCTCTTTACATTTGACTCCGAAAAGCCGGGCCTCTTTACAGCGTAAAGAGGCCCGGCTGTCCTACCGCTGTCCTCTCTCCCTCCGCTGCCCTCTCTCCATCTCTTCGCACCATCGGCCTCACCTCTGACACATGTGACTTTTCTATGAATTGTTTGTAGCCTCCAAACCCGTTTAGTTTTAGCAAACAACAGCGGGACACGCTTTGTCGCTGCTCATGATGTAAGCTGCCTGACTTTTGATTGACGCTGTCAATGACTGGGACAAAATTACAAACGTAATTAAAATATATTATGTTCTCCAAACACAATTTAACAAGTAGTCCTTTTGAATCAAATCAAATGCAAAATAAATATTTAAGGGCTATATATATATATATAATTTTTTTTTTTGGAAATCATCTTGCAACCCTCCCCAGGGGTTCCCGCGACCCCCCGGGCGGTCGGGACCCCCACTTTGGGAACCACTGTGTTAGAGGATACTATTATATACATATTATATATATATATTATATACATATTTCAACAAAACATGAGAGAGGACCCAGAGACCGAACCCCCAGAGCGGACCTGGTGTATGGCCCCAAAAACTGGAACCCGAGCATAAAATTTGTAGCCAAATCATACTTGGCGTACTACCAAGCCTTAATTCTACATTAAACAGTGAACATTGACTTTTCACTGTTTTTCAACAATGTCTATGTATTGCTCTAATGTAACGGTGTGAATTAAAAGGAACATATTTTAAACCATGTTAAAGCCCAGAACAAACCATATCCAGTTAAATCTTACAAAGTACAGCATGAAGTCGCCCCCTGGACAAGTTTGGTCCACTTTAGTTGCCCTCCTGGTCAAGTCTGGTCCAGGGGGCAACTGAAGTGGACCTCTTACTAAAAGGTTTGGACACCCCTGTGTTAAAAGAAAAATGTTTGCAGACTTCCGTACTTGTACTTTCAGCTTGTTTTATTCCTACACTTTTTCTGGTCTGGTGCACATTGGGGACTTTTGGAAATGTATTCCAATGTGGTTTTACTGCAAAAGGCAAATTAAACGTTATTTTGGATGTGTGAGTACCAACCTGGGGTACGTGAACCTCCTGGGATATTTGGACTGTAAATTTTCAACGACGGTAAATCAAAAATAGGATTCAACTAAAGAATTATCCACTGCTGACAAAACCTATGAATTCCATAAAAGATTTAAAAAACATTTTGGTGAAATGTTGGTGTTTTTGGTAAAAAATGTCACGTATAGATTCAGTTATCAGATTGAAAATTAATCACAACTATTGGTCCTTGCGATTGATTCGTTTTGAGCTCTAACTTCTCACACACTATATTTTGTAACTTGTCTGTGACCTTGGGAAGTTTTTGGTCGTTAAGATATCCCCGTGCTGGTGTTTATAGCGCGGCAGGAGCTCCGTCCATTAGCCCAGCGAGGCCTGTGGGAGCGAGCTGCACTTCTGATTTTATACCAGTACAATACGGTCGTCACTCTTCAGTGGTCGCCTCATTCACCACACACTCACTGCATCTGAAGCACCGCCACCTGCCGCCAAGCACAACGTGGTACAAATAGTCTCTCTTTTATATTTATATATATGTTCATGTTTCTATAAATGAGGAAAATAACATACAAATATTGAGGGTACCATGGCATTGCTAAATAGACTATACCAATCACATATTTTAGACCTTGAAATAATGTCAGTAAGTAGAATATAGACTCTCCTCTTTGTCCTCTCTTTCTCCTCTCTCTCCACTCCTACCCCCTCTCTCTCTCTTTCTCTCCCATCCCAGTTCAGGGTCTGGTTAGTACTGTGATGGGAGACCTCTGGGAACACCAGGTGCCACAGTGGAAATGCTGCGGCTGTAAAGTGCCAAAATGTCTTAAGTGTCCTTAATTCAATTCAAGTCAATTTATCCTTGCATAAACAGTAGTTATCTCGGAGGACTTTACACAACCGTTGAATTCGCCAACACAGAACAGAGAATCGCGCATAATTTTTTTCCATGTTAACCTATGATGATATTTACATTTCTAATGTCATATGCGCGTATGAAGGACATATGACGCGAGGCTGCGCCTAATTTAGGATGGATTTCTAATTTTGTGCGCGCAGCAACGCGTCTCCCATTGAAAACACATGTGAAACATGACTTTTCTAGCAGCCCTTAGATTTAGATCGCATCTACGCACACACAGCACTTGTATCTAAACATTTGCAGGAGAAGCAGCAGGTTTTAAGCCTAGTGTATACTCGCGCGGAGCTTACGGAGGTGACGTGACGTCACTTGCGCAACGCGTTGGTCACCGCAAGGCCCTTACGTTGCCTGCCCTGCAGCATCAAAATTACTACGTAAGGGTCGCTGCAAGGAAGCTCCGCTGTGATTGGTCCGTGTGTGTGTATTGGAAGGAAGCATGAAGCGGCTGCAGCAGGGACAATGGACGAGGCACTATGGAGCAGAGAGCTTTGTGCTTCGAAGGAAAAGCAGTTTGGGTTCAGAGCCTGATATACAGGAGACTGTGGACTATCTAACATATATATAACTTACATCTAACATATATATAACTTATAAACTGTGCAGTCGTTTGTTTTGCACTGTTCCTGTCTTGTTTGAATCGTAGCTGCGTTTGTTGCTTTCCTCCTGCACTCGTAAATCGTTCATGTTTGTCTCAGATATTTACCACTATTATTGTTTTGCTGTTTGTGCTGAAAACTATTTAATAATAACTATGTTTCCAACAAGAACTGTCTTTATTCACAGCATCACAGTTGAAATGACTTATAAAATAATGAATCCATAAAACTATTACATAAACCTGCAGTAGAAACATGTGTAATGAGCTCAAACAGCTTTGTTTGCTATTGTTGTTCTGAAGAGGACAAAGTAGCAGCGTAAATGGGACTGCTCCTGTGTGATCGCCCTCATGTGGTTTGTTGTGGGATTACAACATTCTCCTCAAAACTCCGTAAGGGGAACGCGCCAGTATAACATCAATTGTGCTTACGTAGGTCCACCGCAACCGCTAACGTAAGTATACACTAGGCTTTACAGTGATTCTGGACATTGTTTTTTTTTCTTTCATAAAGTCTAGCGTCCGGCCAGACCAGCGCACAGAGACCATGAGGACAAACACATGCATGTACATTTGTGTTGCTCTACATCAGTCCTCTGGCCCGTACTGTCCTCTACACTTCTCCATAGACTACACAGGGACTGCATCAGAATTTGCAAACTTGCGCGCACGGCCAGTATAGATACACCCAAATAATGTTACACGCACGTGCGCACAGTCAACGCATACGCGCTGTTAACGCCTACAGTGTAAATTCACTGTTAGGCAAGACACTTCCACTAGTTTGTCTAGAATGAGTCTGGTGTCCTCACTTCTGTCAGTGTGCTCCAGGGCAGCTGTGGCTCCAGGAATAGTTTATTACCACCTTGTATGGAGTGAAAGAATAGTGACTCGTGAAGCGTCTTTGAGTGTCCAAAACGGTGCAACATTAGAATCCAATGCATTATCTTTCATCCAGAAAAGTGAAAAACCAAAACTCAGCGCTCAGCCCAAAGACTCAAATAGTGACTCACATGGTTCTTTCTTTCAACTATGCAAAAAAATAAATAAAAAAACAGTTTCTTGTACTTTCTTGCTCCATGCTAATGCTGGGTGACAGTGCCAGCCCAGTCTGGACCAGTAAAACAGCAGCCACCACCTTATACTGGGGGCGAACAGCACGACAGCCATTACTCATTCCTGCCTTTTCCACTTTGTCTTTTTGAGTTTCTCGGCCAATCTGTTGCTTTCGCTCTCGATTAGAGGAAGCACAAAGTAAGATGACGTTTTTGCTTCGCAGCTGACTGGCAAGGAGAGGTCACGGGTTGAGGTAGTTATAGCTCCAAATAGGCAGTAAAGAGATTTATAGGCCTGGCAAATGATTTGGAGTTCATAGGACCTTGAGCTTGTTGATCTTCAGTCAAATTTCACCTGTTATTTAATTTTGTTTTTTGATTTACCGCACGATTCAATCTGTTAGGATTTAGGCAGACAGAGACGGATCGTGGTGTGCCAAACTCTGGAAGTTTATTTAAGTTTCTCTCAAGTTCCACTGGTTTCCTCTGTTTCTTCCTCTCAGACAGAATAAAGGCAGTACACAGTTTATATAGTCATTGTCACGTCACACATCGAAAGACATACGTGTCACAAAGAGACAGTCAAATCATAGTCATAACATGGAGTCCTTGTAGAGTCCTTGTACAGTCCTGCACGTAGGCCATATTGCTATCTAATACTAACACCCTCCCCTTTGATCACATAATCACATGTGATCACTCAAATCGATCAATCAATAAAGTGGAAAAAGAAAAAAAAATTCTAAAAAAAAAAACTTTAAAAAATTATTAAAAACAAAGAAAATGTATGCATTAAACTCATAATCATCAAATCAATATCAGTGGATTTTATCCTCTATCCTGGGAAAAAACAAACAAACAAAATCAAGTAAATAAACAAGCAAAAAACAAAAAACAAACAAAAACAAAAATAAAAACAAACAAACACTATTGGACACACAAGAACTCAGCAGATTCAGTCAAAACACAGACAAAAACGAGCTGAGTCTCAAATTTGAAGCTAATTTCACTTTTATTACTCTATACTTTTATTCTAATGCTAATTGTTTACACTACACTTCACTTATTTCACTGTATTATTTTCACTTTTCAATCTTAGACTGTGTACTTTACTCTCTATTCACTATAGTTTAAAACTATTCTAATCTATTTACAAATATGTTTGCATATTTGCTTCTATTGAGCCATATTCTTAAACATACATTTTAATCTAACAAATCTCTCTGTGGTTTTACACTCTCATTATCAGTGGCTTATTATCAGTGGGATTTTGTTCCATGTCTATTCTCATTCTCAGGAATAAAACTGTGAACACAGTAAGGCAAATGGTCAACATTTACACTTCTATAGTGGTCAGTGATTTATTACTTTTTATTATCTCAAGATATTATTGTCAGGCAGTTTGGGATGAATGTACATCATTAATCAAATTAGTATTATCCTTACAAGAGCTAATCTATTTTAGCAGGTTTGGGGTTGGGGTCAGTAATTCTACAATGGTATTTGTGCTGGAAACTTCTCAATATCTAAATATCTACTATTGTGTTTTTGTGCTATACCCAAATACATCAAAATGCTTTTAAATCTCTGTTGGTTCTAATCTATCTCATTAATCTAGGCATTAATCTAGGCTACACTCATATGGACTTTTTGTATTGTCAACATTCACAGATGTTTGAACACAAGTGAATTTGGCAAGTATCTAATAAAACTGTACATACACTGTAATTAACTTTATCTACTTTTGAAGTAAATGCTTGTGAAATGGTCCCTTTACCATTTGATATTAGCACTGGCTACAAATAATCTCTATTTTTGAAAGCATCTATGGTTGATGCATTTATCTATCTCTATTTTTACACTATTGTGACTCCAAAGTTTGGCTGCAGTTTGAGCAAAGGCATATTCCTAATTTGTGACTTCTGTCACTTTTAATATCTCTAAAATACTCTGATTCTAATATTATAGCTGATCAATCAAAAGGATAACATTGTAGGGTACTATTTTAACTCTTACGTGGAAATGTGTTTATGCAAATTCTACTTTTTTACTACTATTTAACATCTACTAAAACGCTACAATACTCATACTTTATCATTTTAAAACATTTTTACAGTTGCTCAGTCTCCCGACTAAAAAAGTCAAAGTTTTTGTCTGTCAGATGTCTGAATACTTAACATGTATATTGCATTTGTCACAGGTTCTGGTTGTAGCAATAGCATCGGCAATAGACGTTTTCATTGGCTGGTTCTTGTTCTGCAAAAGGCTGTGTCCAATAGATCATCAGATGTCCAGAAGCTAGGGACAATGAAGTCAATAATTCCCTTTGACTGACGTATCCAAAGTCGATGCAAGAGCGAGACAAGAGATCTCCACGTTTAACATCTGCATTTAATTATCTTTACAATCAGATACAGAATATTCAACAAAAAGTGCTCCTAAAACTAATATGTCCCTTTCTCTGGCCCTCGGCTGATCCTTCTGACTCTTCCCAAGCCAGAGCATTCAGTCGATGTTCAGGGAGCAGGGGGCGTGTCGTATCAGGCAGGACTTGGGCCCAGCCTCTTCCATCATTTCCCCTCTGTCTGCCGTACCTTAAACAGAATCATTCACACACACTACCACTCTTTGAGATAAGGCAGAAGGCTCTCCGGGTCCCCCTCCTTCTTCAGAATTAGCAGAATCCCCCCCAGATTACCTATCATTAACTCACCCATGCACTTTGGACTAACAAAGGAACATGGGGAAACCAGGTCTTTTTGCTTTAGGAAAAGACAGTTCAAATCAGGGTCAGCCAATATTCACATCTGCATAGTTAAAATATACAACAGTTTCCCTCTTTTGACCTGATTAAAAAATTAGGTCACAATCCACATCGTCGTTTATCATCAATACTTGTGCTTAGTTCCGGCTTGATATCTGTGAAGAGCCAATACAGAAAGACAAACAACACACAACCACATTTGAAACATTCCTTCACTAAACTCTTTGATGACCACTGCTTTCATTCTGATTCTTCTTCAACCTCGTCTGTAATGTATGCACTAAAACTATTCACTATAGTTTAAACTATTCTAATCTATTTACAAATATGTTTGCATCTTTGCTTTTATTGAGCCATATTCTTAAACATATGTTTTTATCTAATAAATCTATCTATACTGTGGTTTGCTTTCATTATCAGTGGCTTTGGGCCATTTTGCGGGGCTTTGCTCATTTTTCCAAACACATTTTGTTGAACCAGGAAGTGCTGTCACTTCCTCCTCTCAGACCGTTTGGGATAAATGTACATCGTTAATCAAATTGGTATTATCCTTACAAGAGCTAATCTCTTTTAGCAGGTTTTTGGGGTCAGTTACTCTACCATGGTATTCAATTTTCTAATCCATATTGACAAGTCGACTGCTCTTAAAATTCTCAAAAAATACCTAAATATCTACTTTTGTGCTATACCCAAATACATTAAAATGCTTTTAAATGTTTTTGAATCTCTGTTGTTTCTAATCTATCTCATTAACTTTTGGCATTGTTAACATTCACCTATGTTTGAAACAAGCGAATTTGACAGTATCTAATAAACCTGTGCATAAACTGTAATGAACTTCATCTACCTATGAAGTAAATACTTTTGGACATAATATGAAGGAAATGGTCCTTTTACCGCTTGATATTAGCCCTGTCTAAAAATAATCTCTATTTTTGAAAGCATCTATCTATTTTATACTCTATTGTGACTCCAAATCTTGGTTGTAGTTTGAGCCAAAGCCTATTCCCAATTTGTGAGTTCTGATTGTAACAATAGCATTGGCAATAGACGATTTTTTATTGGCTGGTTCTTGTTCTGCAAATCACTATTCTATGTATTGTATTTCAGACAATTCCAAAAACAACACAGTCGTTCTCCAATATTAAAGACATACATCTAAATCAAGTTGCCTGAAAGGGATTTTAACTATTTTAAAACGTTTTTCCACGATTATAAGGCTATGAAATTAATTATTTAATAAACAAAAGCACATTCATGGCTTCTGTCCGCTGCTTATAACTGTTTAAAGAGTTGTCCCAAACTTAATATGTGTGAATACATCAGCTGTTTGTAATAAACAATAACATTTAACCTGTTCTCCAATGGAGCAGCTCAGAGGCTGCATCAAGAGCAATGTTATATTTGAGCTATTTTTAGATTTAAAATTGTGTTAAAGCCTGTCGTTCTATGTCTGCATTTTAATACTACTCTCTATAAACACATCTGCACTAGTTCCTACAGATGTGGAAAACAGAAACATCTAAAATCTGACTCCATTTGATTCCTTTTTACTTCAGTTATTAGAACAATTTGACCTTATTGATACTTATTTCCACAATAGAACTATTTTGATTATTCACTAGTCTAACTATTATTACTATTGTTTATTCTGACACCTCTTCCTAGCGACCTTTCAACCTATAGCTCCTCGAATCCAATGACATTATAGCTCCAGACTATTTCATTCTATTCTATTATTATCTTATTATTATATGATCTATTATCTTAAAGAGTAGATCTGTTTGATGTTATAAGCGCTATTATTTCTCCTTTTGAATTTGCACAACACTAAATTTAGAACGACCCCCTATGGGACAAATATAGAATTTTATTCCATTTTGGCAACTCCGAAAATTACTTAATAATTCTCCCATTTTGCTTTTTAGGCTGCCCTTTCCATTATTTATTTGGTCTTGTAAATATATGTTTTACACTTCTTTCTAATGATTTAGAAGGTTAAGGACCATGACCACCTATGACAATACAATACTATACTCCCCTCTGTTGGTCATGGGCCAAGTATAAAACATGCATCTGTATGTGTGTGTAGATTACTGTTCCAATCATTCTCCAGTTGCTTTTCTCCCGGATCGTCCTCCATTCATATTGTGGGCTTTGGTGCCATAGTAGAGGCTCATTTCCTTATGATCCATACTACTGTCATCCCTGAAGCAGGTGCAGTTTATCTTTCATCTGAAAAACAAACATTAGAACACAAGAAACGCCCACTTCCCTCTCTTCGCATTGTGCAGCCTGTCAATCAATCCAATTAGGCAAAACATAACTGCATTGACAGACGGTGTGTGACATCAGGGCAGAGGCTGTAGCCAAATACAGACTTAACAAAATGTATGTTTCTAATTTTATACTCCCCTAAATGTGAATTACAAACCAAAGTTGTCCTTCAACCAACGACAGCTCACTGCGGTTGGACCGAATCACTGTCAGGACAAACAGCAGACTGGGGGGCTCCCAGTACCTTCAGCAAGGTATTTCATCTCAGAGTACTTTCTCAGAGTACTTTCTCAGAGTACTCATCCCAGAGTACTCTCACTTTTACACCTGTTCAATAAAGCTTGTTATCTTTGAATCTCTAGTACTTACACCGTATGCTGTTGACAAAAAATAATTATTCCATGATCACATTAAAACATTACAGAAAACTTTTGTTATTCCATTCTCCGTTCAGCACTCCTCGTTCACTCCTCATTTCACATCACACTCGCATCACTCACACAGGCCGCCTCCCCACGTTAGTATATTGGTCCAGTTTGTTAAGGTCAACGTAGTGTACTTGACATGACGCACAAACATATAACATACACCAACATATAACATACACAAACATATAACACACACAAACATATAACACACACAAACATATAACACACACAAACATATAACACACACAAACATATAACACACACAAACATATAACATACACAAACATATAACACACACAAACATATAACACACACAAACATATAGACAACACAGAAGGCCTGTAATTTTAACTTTGTTATATTCTTCCATGTCCAATTACAATTGTCTCATGAGCTATTTCCCTTGTTGCAACTTTCAGAGCCTGCAGAACATGCAGAGCTTTGAGAGATTTTTCCTTAAAAGGATCCATTTCAAACTTTAGTGTTTAAACCACGTGGTCTGTACTCGGGCTTCTCACAGACTGTGTCCCCTATATTTTTAATGAGCTCGTGTTACTTAAAAAAAAACTCATGCACGTGCAATAAATGTTTTTCCCTTTTTTTTTTTAAAAGCCAGTTCGGATTCATTAAAAATGTAAATTAGTTTCAAACTTTAATACTTCACCTTTGTTTCACGTTCATGTGGAGAAAAGACCATTGTCCTACTGTATGTGTGTTGTCGTACTTGCACCAATCATGTCTCAAATAAACTTCCAACAGTTATATTAAAGACATGACTGTTCTAATTGTTTCTAATTTAGCTATTTGGAAGAGAAACATGTCATAAAAGATTTCCTAAAATGTCCCTACATCCGTGTTTTCAACCAATGAACAGTGTTGCGTCAATGTGTTATCAGAAATGATCCAAAATCACCTTTAGCCAAAATTTAGAAATGCTTTAAATCATTTTTCAAACTTTAATTGTCTGAACAAACCATTTTGTACTAAATGCAGCGTCCATTAAAAGCTGCAGTTCTCTTTCTAGCACCAGTTTCAACTGTGCATGTGACTGTTTTTAAATGATTAACTGGCCACGGTTCAGAGGTTGAAAAATTGCGTTAAATATCCATATTACCAAGATCATGCAGTTAAAATCAATAATTCTAAACTTCTCCGCGACTATAACTTTAAATAACAATAATAGTTTTAATAATAAAGCTCATCTAAATCATGCACAAATATACTGCTGTTCTAATCTCCTTGTGTCTCATGCTAAAGCAAGAGTCTAATTAATTTTAACGATTGTCCTGTATTCTTTCATGCAGCTAAATGTAGTGTTATGAACGAATGACCTAGCTAAATGTATAAATATGACTTAAATTCCACATGTCTCTGTGCGTTTGTTTGTCTGTATATATTTACCTTCTGTCTGTCTCATTTAGCCTGGCCACGTCCTCTTATGGCGTCTTTCAATGTCTTTTGTCTCAGTGTCCAATGTCTTTGCCTCAATGCCTTTTTTCCTTCTTCTTTAAACAATCACTTTCTTTCTTCTTCTTTCAATAATCAATGCCTTTTTTCCTTCTTCTTTAAACAATCACTTTCTTTCTTCTTCTTTCAATAATCACTTTCTCTCTTCTTCTTTCAATAATCACTTTCTTTCTTCTTCTTTCAATAACTTTCTTCTCCTTGCAATGTCTTTTTCTTTTCAATCATTTTCTTCTTCTTTCGACAACTTTTCTCATGTCTTTCTTTGTCTCATTTTTTGACGCACACCAGTGTGTCCTTCTTCTTCTTGTTAGGTTTTCCGGCGGCGGCCTATTTTTCGCATTACCGCCACCTTCTGTTCCGTAGATGGGACAACACTCAGTTTGTGAACAAGTCTGCGGTCTTTTCTTTGCCTCCTCACAGGCAGGAGGAGTCTTCTTCGAGAGTTCCTGTTAGCTGCTGCAGCCGATGCTGCCCCCTGCGACCCGCAGGGAGAGGGGGAGACGCTGATGATGATGATGATGCTCGGTTGTGGTTTGTGGCAGGGACGATTTTGGCGATCGGCCAATGAAACAGACAGAAGTTTTCTCAGAAAAAACAGACAAACAAGAAACACAAACAAGTGTGTTAATACAATACAAAACCAATGATTAATTACGAATCTAAGTAAACCTATGAAATAATTACTATTAACATTTTAAACATTAAATTCTGAAAACCAAATCTGTATTCAACTGCTATCATAAGCCCTATTTTTCCAAAAGTATACTGTTCTTTAAGATCAGTTTAAATTCTATATCACCAAAACGTTGGGAAACATGTTTAATAACTTGTCTAGACGTTTGGAGATGGTCAAAAGAATAAAACAATGCCTCTTTATAATCTAACTCAAAGTTCTGTGATCATATGACTCCATGTCAGTAACATTATCGTGTGTATAAATGTAATTTTCTACAAAAAATATTTGGTATGCCTCTTTCTTAACTGGAGAGAGGGAGAGAGAGAGAGAGCAGACAGAAAGAGGGAGGGGGGGGCTGAGTGGCTTGTATGCCTCAAGCATTTTTCAGAGAGGGAGCCAGGAGGGAGAAGGAGGGGCTGTGTGGTTTCTCAAACAGAGGAGTACATGTACGACTGAAATACACCAAATTCATGAACATCCCCTTTAAAATTTGCTACATTTTCCTCGTTTTTTATCGTGACAATGTTTTATCAGTGGTGAGAGTTCTCTCACGTCAAACGACACTTTACATTTATTTAAATACGTCAGTAATGGAAAACATTACAATTTGCTACCTGATTAATGTATCGAGGGTTCCAGCAGAATCTTTTTTTTTTCCTGATTCTCTGTAACTATCGAAACATTACATCAGAATACAAGAGAAAAACTCCCAGACTGATCTTTTGTCATTTCTTCACATGAAACTCGTATACTACAGCCAAGTGGCTCCTTCTTTTCTCATTAATCAGATCATTATTATCAGAATCCACATTTTAAATACTTGGCTTTTTTCTGTTTAAATGTACCCTTTTTCCTATAACTTCTGACCCTAACTGTCCCTATTTCTCTAATTCTATTTATCTAAACACTTGTGCCTCTTTTGCACTTTTAAAACGGTGTGCCTCTTTTGCACTTATAACCCTGTGGCTTTCCTGTATATTCTTTTTTTGAGGTGACCAATGCTTCCCTCAAGGTTCAAAAACGTCGAAAAACCTGACTATTGTTCTATCGCGTCCGATAGAACGCCCGTCACGGCGGTCGTCTGGCCACGCTGCAGTCCGCCGAGCCGAATTCTCTCTCTCTCTTCCATTTAAAACAATGTGCAGATTTTCAAAAGTAACGATCCGCTTACCTCTTTCGAAGAGAAGAGAGAAGAGAAGAGAGAATTCTCCCGGCCGACGGACCCAGTCTACATCTGAGCTCATCTCTGTCCCGCTCCTGCGCCGATCACGTCGGGATTCACCAAATGAAGTCAATAATTCCCTTTGACTGACGTATCCAAAGTCGATGCAAGAGCGAGACAAGAGATCTCCACGTTTAACATCTGCATTTAATTATCTTTACAATCAGATACAGAATATTCAACAAAAAGTGCTCCTAAAACTAATATGTCCCTTTCTCTGGCCCTCGGCTGATCCTTCTGACTCTTCCCAAGCCAGAGCATTCAGTCGATGTTCAGGGAGCAGGGGGCGTGTCGTATCAGGCAGGACTTGGGCCCAGCCTCTTCCATCATTTCCCCTCTGTCTGCCGTACCTTAAACAGAATCATTCACACACACTACCACTCCCCAAATTTATTACTTCTTTGAGATAAGGCAGAAGGCTCTCTGGGTCCCCCTCCTTCTTCAGAATTAGCAGAATCCCCCCCAGATTACCTATCATTAACTCACCCATGCACTTTGGACTAACAAAGGAACATGGGGAAACCAGGTCTTTTTGCTTTAGGAAAAGACAGTTCAAATCAGGGTCAGCCAATATTCACATCTGCATAGTTAAAATATACAACAACAAACAAAAACAAAAGAAAGAATCATGAGTATCTCTCTCATTTAGCACTCATCAATGTATGATTTCAAAAATATAAACATCACTCCCCAGTTTTTTCTCTCTCAGATCCTCAGATCCTCAGGTCCTCAGGTCCTCAGGGTCCTCAGGTTCCCCTGAGGGTGAGTCTCAGTCGTCATCAGGTCAGGTCATAGAGAGATGTCATCTTGGTCATCAGTAGGGTCCAAGCCATGGTTTTGGTCTTTCCAGTTGGACATCGGATCTCCAGATACAGTCTTTTCAGTTGAAGCACATCAGGTCATTTGCGATGCACTTCTGGTCAATGGTGCAGTGTCTCAGTTCCTGTACACAGCTTGTTATGCAGTAGTTACTCTCTATGGTTAAGTCACTTTGATTCTACTTTAACACAATTTCTATTCATGCTGTTGCTAATGTCCCTCAGACAAAAAGCAAGCGCAATGATTCAGTTTACTTCTCTAATTTGTGTTTTTATCAGATCTAATTCTCATCAATGTAATTACTTCACACAGTACAAAATCAACAAATCAAAAGTGTCAGGACAGAGGTCAATTAAGTCCATGACAATATAAAATTCAAATGAACATTTCTGGTCTCAAAAAATACTGATTCAACTAAAGATTCAAGTGATAGACAATTAAAAATATGTGTTTACATTGGAGTAAACTTTTAAAATGCTTTTTTCTCATGTTCTGCTTTTTCATGTATCTATATGTAAATGTGAATGTGTGAGTGTATGTGTGTGTATGTGTGTATGTGAATTTTGGGGTTGTTTCTCCAGACTCCTCGAACCACCCGTAGGTGTCAAAGGTCACACTGTGGTGATGCAAACCAACTGGACACACTTTCAACTGCCTCTAGGTCTCTACCTGACGCTCCACCCATCACTGCCTCCAGAAACCTCCACTTTGTGGCCCCGGTCTCACTCCCACTTGCTTCTGTAGTGGGGGGAGGGGCGTAGAGGTGGCATTGTTGCCCTTTGCTCTTAGCTCTGTGACCTGTGGCTGGGTGGGCTTTGCGCTGTCCAGTGTCCAGCAGTGACCTCTCGTACAGTGAGGCAGAGTCTGAAAAACAATCCTTGACACGGCCAATTTAAAAAAACAATAGATATCAGTATGCGAATGAGATTGTTTTTCTCCCTAAAGTCAAAACAATTTTGGAGCGCTCTGGGTTTTCCCAAGCGCTATGTAAATAAAAGATTACTTATTATCTTACTAATGATGACATTTTTAAAACCAGAAACTCTTAATATAAAAAAACAAGACTCAAATCTCAAAAAACCTTTAAACTTTAAAAAATGTATTCTATTTTGTACTTCTGTACTGTGTGATGTTTTTAATCTTGGCTTGCTTGGGTTTCTTGAAATGCGCCATAAAATAGAATGAATTATTATTATTACTCAAATCGCAACTAAAACTGTATGAAAAATCTCTGTAAAAATGAATTTTGAAAAACATTAAAACAAAAATTGAAAACATGAAGTCAAAGCAAAAAGATTAACTAAACTGGATTAATCACTTTATGGAATTTCCCTTTTACACTTGAACATTTATAGCATATATTCTAATTTAAAATAATTGCTGCATTCTTCAAATGCACTCAATAAACTTTTAAAAACATTTTGAATTGGAAGACACTATCAAACTCTGCTCGCCCTGCAGTGAGCAGCAGCTGCAAGGCCAGAGCTATAGACAAAACAAAACTCGCAGCTTTTAGACTGTAAATTGGGTCACAGTTTAACTTAATAATACTTTTACAGCTATCCTGTTCTATTCCTAATTCCCTCTTTCTTTTTAGACGAAGTCTACAATCATTAATCACTTTTAACTCAGATTCTAATTTAAATGTTTGAAAAACGGCTTTTGTAACTAAAATAAAAAATACATGAAAAAATTCTCACAAACAGCTATGAAATATATCAGAGATACAATAATGGACTCTTTAAAAAGAAAATTTAAAAAGAAAAGCAAAGCTTTTTGTACTAATCTTTGGGTTTCAAAAACATACTAATTCAAAACTTCTATTCCCTAATGGTGTTTAAAAACGTTTAACTGTGTCTAACACAATGTTCAAATGGCAAATTTAGCAAATTTAACGGAATAACTACTATGAAAAGCCAAAAATCCTAAAGCAGTAGCTTTGCTTCAGATTCAGAGCCAGAGCAGCGAAGGAGGGGGCCGTTTCCCTGACAACGGCAGCAGATAGAGATGTGCACACACAGGCAAAAAGATACAGAAGAATAACTTTCAAGATTACTTTGTTAAGCGAATATAACTGATGTTGTTCTTTATACTTTTGTCATCCAAATCTAGAAGTGATCACTTTCCACACTAGTAACAAAAGGCACTCTTTAGTGTTTAACGTTTCCCTTTTTATAATTACTTTTAATTTTACACCATGGTTTCTCTCAAAGGGACTTTAACCCTGAAGCTTCTTCTCAAAGGGACTTTAACCCCGAGGCTTTTCTCAAAGGGACTTTAACCCCGAGACTTTCTCAAAGGGACTTTAACCCCGAGGCTCAAAGGGACTTTAACCCCGAGACTTTCTCAAAGGGACTTTAACCCCGAGACTTCTTCAAAATACAATTTAGAGAGTTTGACAGACCCCAAAAACAGACCAAAATTTAGCTAATATCCAATTATGCAGACTTTACATTTAAAAAGGTGTCTGCTTACCTTATTCTTGTCAAACAGGTGCGCACGGACTGTCCGAGAGGTCTGCCAACTCTTTTCCGCGTCGGAATCTTCAATTTAAAAAACAAAAGTGACAGAAGCGACAAGAAGCATCCAGGAACAGCTCTTCCAGCCTGCTGGAATCCCCGCTCCCAGACACAGCATGCCGATCTCTCACGCCGAGGAAAAGAAACAGAGCAAACTCCCCCAAAACAATCCAGAGAATGGCACAAACCGAGCCGCGCATTCTCCACCAAATCTGTTAGGATTTAGGCAGACAGAGACGGATCGTGGTGTGCCAAACTCTGGAAGTTTATTTAAGTTTCTCTCAAGTTCCACTGGTTTCCTCTGTTTCTTCCTCTCAGACAGAATAAAGGCAGTACACAGTTTATATAGTCATTGTCACGTCACACATCGAAAGACATACGTGTCACAAAGAGACAGTCACATCATAGTCATAACATGGAGTCCTTGTAGAGTCCTTGTACAGTCCTGCACGTAGGCCATATTGCTATCTAATACTAACAAAACATTGAATCAAGAACATTTAAACCTTGTGCTGTACTGTCAAGTGAACAATAGCAACAATACAAATATGTTTTGTATATAACATTATGTAGATAGACAAATCAAAAATGAAAACTTGTCTCTTACCACCTGGGTTTGAAAGCTAAAGAGAAATGTTGTGTCTTTAGCAGGTATTTAAAGTGCTTGTACAGATCCCCAGTTTTGGTCCTATCACAGAAAAGGCCCTGTCTCCTCTGGTCTTCAGCTTGAGCCGAGAGACAAGATAACTATTGATAAATATTAACATTAAGAGATCCTTCATTTGTCCCACAGTGGGGAAATTTCAGTGTTGCATCACAAGTTACAGACAGTAGGAATGAGGAGCACACAGCACAAGATAAATGAATAATAACATAAAGTGAGATTACATAAAATATCTACCTCTAGCGTAGAAAGAAACAGTATAAGCGTGATGCAAAAGCAAGACTTACATACAAAAAACCCTGACTTTAGCATAATAAAGAAGCAAGTATGAAGTTGTGTTTATACATCTGTACATGTTAGCAGCATGAGAAAAAGTGACTCAGTAAAGTGACAGTACCACATGTGGTTCTATATTAGTAAATAGTAAATATACAATATTCTATTATTCTATAATCCTATTTAATTGATATATACAATATACATGATAATGAAAATTATAAACATGAAAATTATATGTGGTGATGATGATGACGTTATGACACCTAAAGGCATATAAAATATTAAGGTAA